>JAYKKI010000004.1:44075000-44675000 GCA_039881145.1 Druceiella hillmani
TGTTTCAGAGGTGTACTGAATAATTAGATAAAAAATATATTCCCCCCTCTTTATTTCCAAAAGTACTCAACCTAAACTTATAAAAAAGTGGGTTTTTAGAAGCCCACTCAAAGGTTATAGGAAAGCTTTCGCGATGATTTTATGTCACAGTTTTGTTAAATATGCATCATGTATTTACGGCTGTGAAAAATCTAGTTGACAATATATTTAGTTGAATATATTAAGTTTTTCTTTACAAACTGTTTTCTCACAAAACTGTGGGACGTAGCAACTTAAAGTTTGGTACAGAAATACAGTATACATTTTAATATAATACGTTGTTTATTAACCTACAGATTTTTTACCAGTTCTTTTTTAAAAATGACAAATAAAGAGGAACGAAGTAAAGGCTTTAAAATAACTTTTTATATAATGTACCACGTGGGGGGAGGGTTATTTTAAAATGTTTATTATGAAAAATACAAAAATTATATCATTTTGAACTGGGTATTTGTAAATGTTTTCCAAAAAATATAGAAAAATGTAAAATTCAAGGACAAATATTTCTGAACCTACTGAGCCGAAAGACACGTTGGTTAAATCTGACCAGGCGATTACAGGGAAACTATGGCTGTTATACTAAATCTTGTAATTTTTGAATTGTTTACCATGTTACGCCTTTTATAGATATATAAGGTAATACAGTTAGGTTTTGAAAAGAATTATTTGTGAATGATTTAACAGAAACTCGTGTCTGTTTTTCTCCAAAGAATACGTTATTAGAATCATAACCTCTTCTTCCTCAATTTGATTCTATTATCCATCATTTCCTACATATTTTCTTTTCTTGTAAAAAGAAGCTTTATTATATACATTTTTACATTTTTTGTAATACTAGGCTTGTTAAACGCATGTGCAATGGTAGATTACTGAGAGATACTAATATTCAAATAAATATTTTATTTTTAAAGTATTTCAAATAAATGTAGTTTCAATTAAACAACCCAAATTTATGCAATATATATAGCTTCTGTGTTAGATATGTCAGAAGCAAATACTTTCTAATTATATCAAAGCTACAAACATTTAATTTCGAGCCGTGATCTGATCCAGACGTCACTGTAAAACCTTTTGCCGGGGCTTTGACTTTACAAAGAGTTAAAATTAACAAAGGTAATACGGTTTGAAGTTGATTTAGCTCGGGAAAACACAAAACGGGGAACCGTCGTTTAAAGTTGTATCCCTCAAAACGTACGACCGTAGGGTGCCTTTGTACACGGCAACCTTTCGTTGCTTTTTTATTTTTCGGTTGCATTTGGAAATATTTTCAAGTATTTGAAACTGGAATATGCAGTTCAATATTATTAGTTGATATTTAAAATAGAGCCTTGTTAAAATTTGTCAATGACAAATTTGAAAATTTTCAATTTAGGTGGGAGGAAGGAGAAAGAAACCAAGTTGATATTTTAAATCTTAGAAGTAAATTCTGTTATCGCAATAGTCACACCCGATATGAGGTCAAACTTTAAAAATATGGGTGTTTTCAAAATACTTGCAAATTATGGCTAATAAATTTTATGCTCCAATAAATATATTTTAATTTTGTTATTGAAATTTATACTATTTCATTTATATAATATTTTGTATAATTTTGTTATTATAATTTCTTTAAGTTTTTTGTCACAATTATAGTTCTGAATAACAGTGGGGTAAACCATAGACACGAGTATTCGTAACCTTTGGTATACGTAACCTAACCTAATGAATTAAGGTTTTTCTAAGCTGAGCGTCTTTTTATTAGCAAGATGCAAAAAAATATAGATAAAATATTGCAAATTTACCCACCTATAGTGTGAAATATTTTTGATTGGAGAATGAAGTGTACTAAATATATTTATTTTTAAAAACTCCTTTCTAAAGGAAACATTTTTCTTAAAAAATGTATGATTTTAGATTGAAAGATATAGATATACCAAATATTAAAAACATACTTTGCTTAATATTTTATGGTATATGTGACAGAATTATGTGACTTTCTTAATTACTTACATTAAACTATTTTGTTTTTCAGATTATAAATCCACATATGTAAAGTAAAATTTTGCTATCTGGGAAAATAAAAGATTTATATGTATTTTTTAATTTGATTGGTAAGATTAATACAAAAAATTTGTACAACCAAGTCCACACAGCTTAATATTAAACTTACTAACTTAATTAAACTGCAAATATTGGTAACAAATTAAAATTTTTAACAAACTGAGAAAACGTATTAAGTTTATACCGAATATACAAAAAATCGAAAAATTAAATGTGAAAAAAAACGACGTCAGCCCTCATTCGTCTAATTATATTCAAATTGCTTAAAATATAGATAATAAATAAATTTCCATTAATTTCAGCTCAGTAGTTCAATTCAACAAAGCTAGCAGTAGCAGTAAACCACCAGAGATGCCTGCTACAAATTTGGAAAACAGATGCATATTTTAAAGAGATGTGGAAATGGAGAGCAAGCTTATATCGACTACATACAGTATTGACAAATTTTTGTGCGGAATATAACCGATAAAGACTTCTAAACTCGTGCCTTTGTCCACTTTTGGCCATGCTCATTTTTACAATGAATGTTGTTTGGTTAGAATATTTCATTGAACAGATTTAAAATACACATAACATCATCTGTTAATATACTGCACATTTTTTTATAATTACGCGTCGATTAGTTACTACTATTAATAATTTCACGCAACTTAATTTTTGGAAAATTTTAATTCGCTTATCTCTTATGGAGTGGGCCGGTTTCTATTAAATAGAAATTATAAGGTTTACAAGTGAACTTCTGTATTTTTTAAAAACTCCATCTGGATTCATTTTGTGACGTAGTGCTTGTTCAAAGAAACACACAAATAGAGAAACAGACCAAATGACAAAAAACTCAAATTCAATTTTCCGTTATTATGTGGCCATAAATAATTTTCTCCCAATTATGTTCAATGTACACACTGGCTAATTCTACATTTTTATTATATTTATAGTATTTCGTAATAAATGGATGCCCCTTTATTTAAGTCTAAATTCAAAATACCTGTAACAGTAACTAAGGAGAGTTGAACAGTATTATACAGGTGGGTCATAGGGGTGTTACCGATTTTAATCTTTAATTTCACGGACGCTTGCGGCGTGGTGAGGCGGGGGGCGGGGTCGTATATTGCTAGACGCGTTGTATCCTGGAAATTTAGTCGCCATGGGGCCGTACACGGGAGCGCAGCGTGCTTTTTGTGTCCGCGTGTATTATGAAAATAACAAATCTATGATTACTGTGCGACGGTTGTATTGACAGGAATACGGTTTACGAAACATTTGTGAAGGTCCTAGCGCCAATGTTATACGGAAATCGATCAGAATGTTCGAAACAACTGGGTCGACTGTAACATTAATAGATCGCAGACGTCCAGTCTCTGCGAGAACGCCTGACATAGTGGAGCATGTTCGTATCTCTGTTCAGCAAAATCCGCAACAGTCAACTCGTAAGAGAAGTCAGGCTTTGGACGTCAAGAAAACAACTTTGAGGCCAATTTTGAGACGTGACTTACATCTTAAAGCCTGTAAAATTCAGCTTGTGCAAGAATTGAAGCCGAATGATGTCGGTAACCGCTTTAACTTTGTTAATGAAGTGCTCAACCGCTTTAACAACTTTTTCAACGTAATGTTTAGTGACGAGGCCAACTTTCATTTTAACGGCCACGTTAACAAACAAAACTCAGAATACGTCCAGGATATGGTTCCAATAAGATGGTCCACATGCCATACTGCCAGGGTCTCCATAGCCCTTTTGAAAGAAATTTTCCCGGGAAAACTCATTTCACAAAGGGGGAATATTGAATGGCCCCCACGTAGCCCAGATCGCACTCCATGTGATTATTTTTTATGGGGCTACCTTAAATCTATAGTGTACGACAACAGTCCAACAACTTTACAACAACTCAAGACAAACATTATCCGGGAAATTAACAATATTCCGAGGACAACATTTTGCCGGTTGTTCCAGAATGTGCGACTTCGTTTTCAAGAATGTCAAGAAGCTGAGGGGCGTCATTTAAACATTATTTTTAAGTCATGAAAATTCCATTACTTCTATTTTCTAACAATGCAAATAAAAATGTACGAATTTTAGTTGTTTTTCAATTTCACTTTGAAACCCCTAATACCCTTTTGGCCTACCCCGTACTTGAGAATAAAGTACTGCAGTATGAATTACAATATATGTCAAAGTAATGTTAAATTATAAATCATACTTCTATACCATTACAAATTAATGGAACTACGAGAAAAATAAATCTAACGACATTAATTATTTTGTGTTACTATATAGTTTCATACTTAATAGTTTGTGGTAAACATTTACTTTTGATTTTATCTGAAAATGAATGTTAAGGTAGACTAATTATCGAAAGTCTTATGTAGCTTTGCAGTCTTATCTAAACCTATGTAGATATCTGTAAATTATAACTAGTCTCGGAATTATTAAATTTGTTTACTGAGGATCTATATTTGGAAGGAATTTGGAATAGACTCAATAATATTGTTTAAATGATCAAACATTTTCTCTTTTATGTATAAATTTGCCTACGTTAAAATAGTTTTTTAGTTAAAACAGGTTGTAGATATAAATAAAAAGCAAACGATTGCTAGAAGTTGCTACGTATAACGTAAAACTATATTGACTTTGGAATACTAATTAAGGGAAAATTTAGGAATACTATTTTCTTTGTGAAAACATTATTTGGAAACAAATATTTCACTTCAGGACCTAAATCAATACTCTACCCTAAGAAGAGAAGAGTAGTGAATATATACTCTCATTATATTTTACGATTAAAATTATCCATATTAAAGTAATTATTTTAAACAAAAATTAATGATTCCTTGCATTTTAGGCGCATACCATTATTTACACTTCTTTTGGTACATTTTAAGCTTGAATGATTTTCCTCCCAAATAGAGTAAAAGTAATAACTGTAGATAAAGAATGTGTTTTATAGGTGGATGAAAAGCTGTTTATAGATATATTTAGTGTAGTAATTTGAGAAAAAGGATAGTATTCGCATCAAATATATAAAATAATTATATATGTTCGTGTATGTTCTTCATTCATTTTATTAATTCTATACCGAATTAAATTCCAATGGATGATTTTAATAACATTCCATTATTGTGTTATTGAGTGGTTAAATTATAGTTTTATTTTAAATCGATTATTTAGAGACCATAGACTATTATTTAAGAGTAAACCAAATACGGGATTTTCGGCAATACAATAATTATACAGGTACGTAGAGTGATTCATTTACTGTTAAAAATACAGTTACTACACGTGTTTAAATAAAAAAAAATAATTGTTTCTTCATAACTTTATGTTATGCTAGAATCGTATTTTAATATAGAAGTTTTCTTAACTTTTTGTTTTCTTACTTTTTTTCACAATAAATATAATGCAAAGAAATTTTATGAAAATATTATTATAATAAATGATCATATAGATGATGAAATAAAATCAGAAATTACATAATTAATGGCCACACATTCAAAATAAATCAGTTCTTAAGGACATATTTTACAACATATAAGGCAAATCATTATTTAGCGGGCCGGGAAATAACATATGTAACCTTCCAACGTAGTCATCCTAACTAATTCTAAAATCTCAACGAATATTATAAATGTGAAAGTGTATTTCTTCGTCCTTCTTTCACTTTATAACGGAACTACGAATCAACTTTTTTTCCCAAGAGTAATTAGCAAATTGGGAAATAACATAGCCCACTAATGTTATACTACTATTAACTAATGTTATAATCCTAACTCATATAATTAATATGAAAGAATGTTTGTCGTTCTTTCATATCGTAATGTAGTAGGAGAGAGAATGATACAAGCTATTTTCCGTCTCAAAAAATTGTATCCTATCTAATATTATTATCCTAATTAAAAGTATAAATGCGAATATGTGTTTTTTATGTTCTTCTTTTACGTCACAAGCGAGCAAGGGATCGACGTGATTTTTTACAAAGAGGTTGCTGGGGATATTCCTTCGGGGACATTTTATTCGAAACAAAAAAGTACAAAGTGGGAATAACGAAGCAACGTCGCAACTTTCGATTCTTACATTCAAATGAAGTGTAAATTACTAATAAATACTGATATCCAATAAGTATTTTATTTTTAAAATAAATACATTAAAAACTTGTAGCATTACTTTAAGCTATTGTTACTGAAAAGTGTCATTTCATTGATAGATATATCAAGTGCTAATACTATCAAATGATATCAATAAGCATAATTTTTGAGCAGCAATGTGGATCAGACATAGAGGTAAAACATTTTCCCAAAGCTTTGACTCGGCGAAGAGTCAGAATGAATAACGGTAGAAACGGTAAAAACTTGAATTAGCTCAGGAAATTTATAAATTTTAGATATGGAATTAAAAAATACAATTGGATTCATTGAGTTATGATCAATGCTAAATTTAGAACTTTCAATTTTAAAAAGGAGCTAAGGCATGAGCGCTGAAAAATATTTAATCTAATAATAAGAGAGGAACTGAATAAAATAATGACAATACTAATGAAGGTGATATATTGGAAATGAAATTAGGAATTATAATGGTTTTATAGCACTTTATTTTTATGTTTTAAAAATTAACTGTAATTAAAACCCGTATAGAATTATTTAAGGCGTAAGAAATTTTGTAGTCTAGAGGTACGAAAAGTAATTTAATTTCACAGCAGAAACCAATTATTCGAATTTTTATATGTATACTTTTAACAATAAATTGACACAAATGCGTAATCATGGACGAAACTGTCCTTCAATGAACTATGCCATTCTTTTAAAGTAAAGACTTAAATTATCGTGAAATATTTGATTGCAATATGTAAGGTTTTTTAAAAGATTGAAAGGTTCATATTAAAACATTTTCAATAAAATACGGTAAATTTATACATTAACAGCATGCATTTTTATATTAAAAAAATAATAGTCCAAATACCCCAACGAGGGAAAAGCTGTTTAATAGAGAAAACATTGTTACGAAAAAATGTATGAATTATAGGTTGAAGAACTAACTACGTTTTGAGATATGAATGATGTAATTTTGTTTAAAATCTCTTGAAGTTTACAATATATTTACGGGACTTTGAGAAATTTTCACATTATCTGCATTAAAAATTCTATTTCTCAAGTTCCATCCATCCATTTAAAAAAAGTGTACTTAGGTTACATATTGAAAAAATAACTGAAATAAAATATAGCTTTCAAATAAAATAAAAAATTCATATTTATTTTTGAAGAATGAAACAGCCATCAATAATAAGTACTGAAATAACGTAAACTGATTTTGTAACGATCGAAATAACGTACCTATTCACTTTGTTATTTGCTATTTTTTGACCAAAAATGACGTCTTCGTAAATGCAAATTTTCTGAACTTTTTCTCTTTCGGAAATATTACTAAAGAGTATTTTTTTTTAATAAGGCGAAGTTTTCAAAATGTTTTCATTAAAATCATTTGAAGGAAAATTCGAAATTAAATGAACTCAAGTTCAGTGACAAACAAAGCAATCAATTCGCCTTCTATTTTTTTTAATGGAATAAAATGTATTAAGAATACTTGTTCGGGCATGTAAGTACTTTTCTTTATTGAGTCGTTCTTGCTATTTCTATTCTTTCTTAAATGAAATAAACCCTAATTTTTTAAAATTATTTTTTATTTTTTTTATTCACCGTTATGGAACTTTAGAGACTTTTAATAGGTATGTCCCGTGATATATTAGTTTCAAAATTCCTCAGTACCTTACTTGGTATAGCTGCAACTACTAAATTAATATATTTTTAAAATCTAAATTCTTAAAGTATATTATTTTTTACAAGAAAATCTAATTAGAAATAAAAACAAGCCTTGTGTATATTTTTTTACTGAATCTTCTCAGGTTAAATTACACAACTTATAATCAGATAGGCTAAAATTAACTCAAATCATAAGCTCTCTTTATATCAAGTGTCATTGAAAATCTGTCCAGTTATTTCGGCGTGAGTACAAAAATCCGAACAAGTTTTTCATTGTATCACCTACGGGTTACTCCGCCACATATACTACACGTTTACCAAATTTGTTGCATAATAAGAATATTATTTGATAATAAAAAATCAGAAAAAAAGTCTCTCACATTTATAATGTTAATACGGATATTTGCCATAAAAGAATGTATTGCTATTACTTTAGAATAAATGAACAGTATTTTCTATGACATCTGTTAAACATATATTATCTGACTATGACATCTGTTAAACATATGTTATCTGACTATGACATCTGTTAAACATATGTTACATATGTGTAACTTAATAAATAAATCCATAGAAACCTCCCACTCGACATGAGCAATCTATCAAAAGTAATTACGTGTTGGTTTAACACCATTACAACTAATCGTCAGGTCATTAATCACAGTGGAAACGTGACCCTGTTTCCGTCTCCGGTAATAAGTCATTATGTCTCCGATATGACATTGTCATGATGTATCGATCTCCCAGTTTTCATTATGTAACCTGTATCGTAGTTAAAAGCTCTGTAGTATGTAATTCAGTTTTATATCAAATCAATGGAACGAGAGCAAGAGTCCCAAAACAATACATATTTCAAGTAAAAAAGTTATATTCGCTGGACTCTTGAAAAATGTCATCCAAAACATGACCAAGGAATTTTATAACTAAGACCGGCTTTGCTCTATAAATGTGGTATATTACACATATCAAGTAGCTGATTTTTTCTATTAGCTACTTCTTTTTTAATTCACATATTTTTTTAATTCAATAATGTTTTCAAATAACTGATAAGTTACTTACTAAGAGTACTTTTAAATTATTACAAAATTAATTTTAACACAGGAATTAAGAGGTCGTTCCTAATGTTTGATAACGAACTTTTCTATTTTAAACCAGAGTTATTCGAAAATAGAAACTTGTTTCAAAATCTTCAATGTCGTTGAAATTTAAAAAGGTTTCAATATTGAATTATAATTAATAAAAAACCATTACAACTTTTGACAACTTTGGAAAAAGTGAAATCACTAACCATAACTTGTTTTGTCATATTTAAAGAGAATTTGCATAAATTGAAAAAGAAAATGCGAGAACATTTTTTATAAATTTGGAATAAAATAATATTCTTTTGCATTTAATTGTTTCGAGTTACGAAACATTTAAACTAATAAATGATTTTTTTAATTGTTCTATAATTGTGCTACCGGTTTACTTTACGTTTAATTAAAAAAAATTAATTTCTCTAAAACTACGAAGTTTTTGACAACGATTTGAACAATTCGAATTTTATGAAAGGAAGATATACACAGTTCTCCTTCCAAACAGGTTTTGTAAAAATTTTTAAATTGCAATATCATATTACTATATAAACCACATTTTTAATCATATGTATCTAAATTCTACTTCGAGAAAGAACTCAATCCTACTCAAATGCAATCCTACTCAATCTACGGCAAATCCTACTAGACTGGGCAGGTATAGAACAATTTAACCGTACCTTATTATTCAAAAACTCCAGTGTTTGAACACGAAAATCTTCAACCAGTGTACATTGTAATGTTGACACGTGGAATTAAGACGTGGCCTTTTACTACAAACATTGTAAAAAGGCCCGACGTGACGCAGAGAGTTATGAAAAAATGTGTGAAATATATTTGAAGAGATAAATTATAATAACACAAATCATATAATTCTTCCCATAAAAAAATTAAATATACAATAATATCATTGTTTTTCAGTTAGAAAGTATACAAATCTAATACATGAGGAAGAAATTTTGTAGAAAATAATTACAATACAATTACAAAAAAATACTGACATGAACTTTACATAAAATAATGAACTAAATTCGTATGTCATTTTGTCTTTTATATCATAAAATTTCATTCATTGTACAATATCATAGTACCAAATTTAGATTTGTATTTCCAAATTTAGCCTACCGAAATAATTTCATCCTTCTTGACATTGAAGGAAAATATCGTTTGCCATAATCGAATATAGATTTCAATGCTTACAGATTGGAAGACAAAGGATTGCTCCTTGATCTGCTATTTCTTGTGAAATGTGAAATTTTCATTGAAAGACTTTCGTTTATTCTGTGTTGACTGATTTGATAGAAAACTGTGTAGTTACTCCTAAAAGTTTAACCACAGCATAAGTAAATTAAAATTTATAATGCGAAATATAATTATCCGATGTTACTATTGAAAAATTAATAAAAAATATAAGAATTCACAATTTAAATTTATTTCAAATAAAATACAATGAATTAAGATTTCATAGGAAACACTAATTTCTAATAATTGTACAGAAGTTTTGTATGAACCTGAACAATCTTTTAATATTACTTATCTACTCGTAAGAAATTTACTCCAAATTATTCATGCTTAAGATCCATGTAATTCGAATATAGTCTACGCGTAACTTACTTAAATACTGTATAGTCTACTGTATAGTCTACGTGTAACTTACTTAAATACTGTATAGTCTACGTGTAATTTACTTAAATAAGCAAATTATTTATGTACTGGTGAAACTTGCTACTAATGTCCTTTTTAATAATATTTCAGTAATTGTTTAAAACGTAGCTACAATTAGAGAAAGAATTATAACAAAACACTATTAAATATAGTCGGTATTAGTAAGTAAGCTGAGAGTTAAAAGTAAGCCTAGAGTTAATATATTTCAGTTATAAAATCTGTCATGGCTGATATCAGAGTTGGGTTACTAAACTGCGAAGCTAAATGGCAAGTAGTCTTCATTCGATTTTAAACAAGTGATTATTCCATTCGAAATTTAATTTATTAGTCTAAGTCAATATCGGCTCTTTCGGTGCTAATATTTTAGTCTATTGAAGAGGGTACAAAAACCGGGATTCTATCATATTGGGTTGGTCGGAAAGTAATTTCCTTTTTTTCCCAACTAAGGCCTTGTACTTGTCTATAGCCAACTTGATACTTAAGCCGCATGGTCATTATATATTTTGGGAGCTAATACAGCAAGGCTTGCTTGTAAAAAAGTTCGATTGATCCTACGCAGTAATTCTTGGTTGGTATATATATATATATATATATATATCTACCAACCAACTACCTACCAACCATATATATATATATATATATATATATAATTTTAATATCGAAGCTGCACAACGTGCTAGAAGACCAGTCGAAGCTGACGAAGACACAATGAAGGCATTAGTCGATGCCAATCGGCGAATAACAACTCATGATATTGTTTAGAGATTAAGTTTATCAAATCCGACCGTTAATAATCATTTGAAATGCCTGGGTTTAATATCAAAGCAACATATGAGTTTCTCGTATTCTTACGGAAAGAAGTTTGGGCCGTCGTGACTTGCTTCTCAAAGGTCAAAAAAATTACTAAGTTTTGAAGCCTATCATTACAAGGAAATAAAATGGTTGTCTACAATAATGCTGAACTTCTTGCGTTTAGCATCATGAAGTGAAGAAGATGAACCTGTTAAAAGCACTTCGAAAGCCGATATTCATCAAAAAAGATAATACTGTCTATTTGACGGGATTTTAAGTGAATCGTTTTTTTTGAGCTTCTGCCAGACAACACGATTACCAATTTTTAAGTGTACAACCATAATTAAATTGAATAGTTCACTTAAACACAAAAGGCCAGAATTGATCAATAGAAAAATGTAGTGTTCGACCAAGTTAATGAGAGAACTCATACAAGTTTGGTAACTTGCCAAAAGCTTCTACAGCTTGAATGGAATGTACTACCACACTCATCATATTCTCCAGATCTGGTATCCTTTGACTATTACTTGTTCTCGCCTGTACAAAATTTTTTAAAAACTTTTCATTCAAATGAGGAGGTCAAAAGTTACCTGGATCAGTTTTTTCAGCAAAAAAAATGTTATGAGCGTGGAATCATTCTACTACAAAAAAAATAGCAAAATCTACTGAACCAGAATGGGCAATATATAATTCAATAAAATATTTAATCATTATGAGAAAATCATTTTCATTTTCATAAAAGAAACGAAATTACTTTGTGAAAAACTCGGAACATTAAGAGTTGTGTTGTGTGACTATTTTTCAGAGACACTCTTCAATTAAAAAATAACCCATCTTTTATCAAAAATTTTATATAATTCAACGGGTTATGAGCCTAGTAGATCTTACTTCGTATTTCAAATAACGATACTGCTAAGAATATGACATGAAATGTGCACTTGTTAAATTATCGACATTTAAGAAAATTTAAAATGACCAAAAATAATTCTTTGGCATTAACTGAAAAGTTAACTGGTGGCGAAAATGATTAAACATGGAAATTCACGGAATTATCTTCAACATAAGGAACTATGGAATTGTATTAACATTACGGGTTCAAAGGGAAAGTAGTGATATTGCGGGTTCAAAGGAGGATCTCAAGGCCAACAGTATTTATTGCATGTACGAAAATCTTAAAGAGCAAAGGAAGTTGGTATCAATTTAGCGAGTATATTTGATGAGAGATGATACGCGAAGTGGGTGTGCATGGAGATTTATGTACCATAGCTCTTGCCTAATGCCAAAATAAAGATATTTTGGCAGAATAATAACCAAGATGCGTAAACTATGGAAAAACGAATTTAAAGTGAACGACAATCGGCGTGGAGCAATGCTTCTCTCCGATCTACTTGATTCATTAAACGCTGTAACAAAACAATTAAAAGTTCCAAAATGCGATATAAAGATAAATGCTGATTCAGTTCAGGTAAAAACTTTATAAGACATTAAATAAATCGATAACGACGCAAAGTTTAAAGAAGTAAAAATATACAGTAACAACGTGTTTTACATTTTTAACTATGCATAAAAAAGAAATATGAAAACTGAAGTTTTACAGTAAAATACTTTCAAATTCACGGTCATATATTACAAACTAAATAATTATTTTACCTCTTTTTTTGAAACACCCATTTTATTTCCATTCGTTTAACTCAAAGCAGCAATGTAGATGGCGGCAATATTCTATTGGAGTAAGTGGAACAATAACAAGTATATCGGTGTGAAAATAAAAACTATATGGCTATTAACAAATATAAATATTATTTTTTATAATTATAATATATTGTCTAATATGTTTTTAATACGTGCGGCGCGCATTACCCAGTTTTTTTTTAAATTTGAGTTAAGCGGTTTAGAATATGAATATATAAAGAACCCATTTATGTTGACATTTTCAGAAATTTTCAAGAAATTCTAAAAATTTTTAAAAATAATAAATAAATAATGTCATGAAGAAACATTATGACGATCTATTTTTTTTCATAAAATAGTATTTAATGGATTTTTTTATTATTACTAATTCATGATTTTACAAAATGCATATACAATTTTAAGATTTAGTTTTCTCATGGTAACTTTAGAGATTTTCGTAAATTTTTTGTTTCACCTATGCAGTTCCGATAGTCGCTGGTTTTTTATTGTTCACCATTTGAATACGTACGTGGAAAAAAACATCGCAATTTGATTTTATGTTACACTTATGTTGTGTCAAAAAATAGCAGGCAACTCCATTATCGCCTGAAGTAGTAAAAAAAGGAAATAAAACATCTAAACTGCGTTGTAAAAAGTGTAGGTTCACTTTTCAGAAAATACTTTAAAATATTCGTACTAGTTCTAGGCAGGTGGAATTAACTATGGTTTCATTCTCTCACATAAAAATCGAAAGTATCAAGTGCTATTAAATCTTGGGCCGAGGAAATGTCAATGAAATTATATAATTATTTATAAAATTCATGATCAGAAGCCATTCATATCGGATTTGAAAAGAATTACATATTCCCACTAAAGAGTCTGAAGGGAATAAATGAAATTATGTTTGATCTTCAACTTGGCATCTTTTAAACATAGAGGACAACTTCATATTTTAAATTTATACTACAATAAAAAAACGTATTCTCTTTTATTGCGATTGGCTTGTGATAACTAAGTATATATTTTGTACATGTTTCAATTTAATTTGTTTTTAACGAATTTATTTCGTCTATACGAAATAAATTCTTAACTAATTTCGTAAAGAATTTCGTATTCATAACATTCAACCCTTAATTGTTTATTTAGCTGACAGAATAAGTGACTTTTCAAAGAATATTTAAATGATTATGTGTACAGTTTTTTTAATGTTATTCACACCGGATCTAAATAATTAAGCTCTACTATAAGAAAAAAAATTAATTTGACTTAAACCAGTAAAATAATATTAAACACTCAGCTTACTTTTTAGTTTTGTGACGTCCATTGTTAATTACAATCGAATTGTTTTTCTCCTCTCTACACATAAAATTATTAAAATCCCGCCAAGTATTTCAAGTTCCTTCTTACATTCAGTAAGGTTTTTGTAAAACAGTAAACCTAAATTATATTTTATCAATATATTTAAATTAATTAGATATACAATTTTTATAAGCAGAAACCTTTTCAAAAACATGATTCTAAAGTTCCCTTTTATATATAGAATTTGATCTTTTGAATCAATTAACTTGACAGAAGCTAATTGTGTAGCGTAAATAAGTCATATCGTAAATATAGTTCAGAGATTTGTTTCCCACGGCATAAAAATACGAATAGCCGTGAATACAAAGTATATTATTTCGCTGGCGAAAATGATGTCATTTTTTTTTGAACAAGGTGGCTGAACTTAAATTTAAAGATTCGGAGAAATATTAATACATCTCGAATAGATGTATAAGGATACGATCTTGTCAAATAGTATGAAAAATAATATTTTCAACTAGCTGTTACTGAATGCTGTACTTTTTGCTATTTTTGTAACCTAACTGTAAAAAACGAGACTTATTCAATAAGTATCTCAATGGGTATTTTCTATGTTTACTTTGGTTTAATTAAAATAAAATATAAGGTACACAAACAAGCGTTAACAACGTTGTTTTATTTTTTACATTTCCTTGTTTTTTGTTCATTTCATTACTCACTTATATTTTAATAGTATCTCTATTAAATACTTGACATAAACTGGTTATTAAAAATCTAATTTCATAGAATCTTCGTAGATTTGAAACCTCCCGATTTCCACATAATTAGCATGATGACAATCGAACGCCTTGTAATGTCTCCCTTGATAAAGTTAATAATAGCTACCTACTGCTTGTTTAATATTTGAACAAGCGAGTTACACCTAATCGCTTCATCAATCACTGTAGAAGTGTCCAGTATCTTCAGAAGTGGTATCGTTGGCCAGTTATAATAATTACGCGTCACCATAATATACATTTATTATGCCCCATGGATAGTATATTCCGCTCCAGTAACGACTATGTCGTATGGAGCATAACAATTAGATGAAAGTAATATTCGCGTTCTTTGATACGTAGTAGTGAATAACTGAAGACACAATTTTCCCCACTTCATAACTGAATACACTATTTCCTTATTAAATATGGGACTATAGAGTGAAGTTGGTATTTCAGAATGTAAATGGGCCGGCACTCAAAAGCGACAGCTAAATCACACTGAGATATCAAACCGATGTTACCCTTTTGATATAAAATTTTCATGATCATGTCACTGAGCCCTATTAAAGGTCTATAGGTGCTAAGATTTCTCATGCCACATACCCATGATTTTCACAATAGCTGACATGACATTTTTATTTTGTTCAACTTTTTAGTCCGTAGGATCCTTGAAACCAATATGCTCATCTGGTTTCCACTGATATAACTTATGGACTCATATTAAAAGAAAATATTTTAATAAGTTTAAAAGGTTAAATATAAAAAAAAACGCATTCTATTTTCATTTGATGTAATCATGCATTTTTTTTTAAATATCAAATAATTAAATTGATGTCTCCTCGTTTTATGGTCTTGACTGTTACGTGAAGAAATGGAGTGATAGTTTATTTCATCTACCCAGAGTCACCTCATCAGTTTTTAGACACTTACGTTGATCAGTGCTGTATTGGGAGAAGCGATTATTGTTAATAATTTTTCTACTCAAATGACCGCTTTAGAAATATCATTATGTACTTCTTTGGTAGTTCACGTTGATAATTAGTTAGTTTTATGTTGCATTTTACTTAATATGTCTCTATTATTAATTATTATTAATATTGTTAAGTGTGCCGTAAATTTTCATACTTTTAGTGTTTGCTTTTGGGTAACTTGTAATTAGGATACATATTTTTAACTAAACGTAAAGATATTTCTTAAGTTAATGCAGACTATTCAAACATTGTACTGAGGATAGATTTATTATTATTAAGTTTCTTATTATGGTTTCATGAATCGGCGTCCCAAGTTTTATTAGCCACGTCCATTATATACCAACGCCGAGCTCACGTCTGCGTATCGCATTATCATTAATCTTCGAGTTCATGTTAACTCGCAACATCCATATTTCCATACGCACCATAAAATATAAATTTAATCCTCTTAAATTTAAAATTATTCTCAATACTAAATTAATCTCAATACAAAAATTAATTCAATACTAAATCATCATTGAATACTGCTTCAATTGAACAATCAAAGATCGGGAATTTATTGCAAGTTTTAATTGCGGATATGATAAAACCTTTTTTGTTGGTACCAAATTAATGTTTATAAGATAAGCGGTGTTAAGGACCTTCTGTTATTATAAAAGCATATGATATACATTTTGTAGGAGATACAATAGAACGCATTAATATAGAAATCAATAATGAAACAGTACTTTATGTATGGATAGTGCATATATCCAAAATCACAATAGTTCATAATAAATTTATGAAATAATAGTAGGAGTATAAAATAAAAATAATAAAATCCGTATAATTTGCTCTTGTATAGTATCTGTATAAAAACAAATTGTGCGGATAAAATCAACGAAAAGTAGTTATATATGCATAGTACACATTGATGAGTCACATTCTAATCACATTATTTTTGTACATATCAGTATTTGTATATGTAAAAAAATTTGCGCCGAACGATTTGCATGCGACGAGTACTTATTTTAAGTAAAAAAAATTTATATTTTTTCTATGACCAAACTTGTCTAACTTTACGTGACTCTGGAAGATACGTTTATTATAAATACCTTTAAATTTTAAAACGATTTCACTACATTTTCATCGATCAGGTCACCAATCCAAGGTGAAATTGAAAGTTTTTATATAAAATTATAAATTTCATAATGATAAAACTGGATGTAATTTTTATTAAAGGAACCAGTTAATATTATATTAAATTATATGACGTTGTATAAAATTGCAAAAACAGGGAAATTATTTTCATGTATTTTTTCTACTAAGCAAACTTGCGAAAGAGAATTCGATATTGTTTATTATTATTATACTTTCCTAAACACACAAGCAACTTACATAATCAAAAACTTTGTAAAATTCCTCTTTCCGATTGGCACTTTCCTTTGGCGCTATTTTTATGTAAAATTTAGTTGTGTAGTAAAACGCCGAAAGAAAAATGCTATACGACGAATTTAATTACATTACTCCATGCAAACCGAAAAAGCGATGCTAGGAGGTATTCTTACTGTTATTTTCTTTCCCAATTTTAATAAAAATTGTTCATACTTCGACATTTAGTTTTAAGGACATCACTAGTTTTATATTACCTCCGAAAATGTTAACTGCTACTTCTGTTAAATTTGAGTATCTTAAACTTTAAATCTATGATCAAGACAACTATATAAATATATATATATATATATATATATATATATATATATATATATATATATATATATATATATAAATTTACATGTATATATATATATATATATATAAACCTTTGGAAAAAAAAACGGGCACTTACAGTAATAAACCATATCAGAGTTCCTTTATTATTATTTGATGCATTTTATATGGCGATATGATGAGAATATTGTTATTTATTATTGAGATATCGTTTTTACCTACTTCAGTCATTAAAAATGCGAATAAATAAAAAAAAAATCGATGTAAAATCCTCTAGCTAAAATAAATCCGCCTAATCTGCTAGGCATGGCTCCGACGACATTTTTTATCATTTCCTGAGGAATACGTTTCCATTCAGCGACGATCACTTTTTTAAGGACCTGAAAGTTTTCTGGAGCTGGTTTTAAAGCTCTGACGCATTGTTTGAGATTATCCCATATGTGTTCTATCGGATTGAGGTCGGGACTTTTAGCTGGCTAGTCTAACCGACGAATTCCGACCTCCTGCACATACGCATCAACGTCTCTAAAGCGGTGGGCGCGAGCGTTGTCGTCCATAAAAATGGACTCGCCTCCAACTGCTGTTAATGCGGGGTAAGAACCTCTGTTATGTACCTTTGCTCATTAAGTGTGCCATTTCCAATAAAAACTAACTCGGTACGGTCATCTAAGTTAATACCAGCCCAAAACATTACGGAGCCTCTACCGTAAGGGGTGATTTCCTCAAAGCACATTTCTGCAAAACGTTTTCCAAGTCTTTGGGAGACTCTCTGACGTCAATCCTTACCACTAATCGATATACGAGCGTTATCGGAGAATAAAACACTATTATAGTCTTGTTGAGTCCATGACGAAACATTTTTAGCGGATCTCAATCTGGCAACTCGATGCTCACGGAGCAATGTAGGGCCCCGAGCTGGGCGATAGCTACGTATATTGACGGCCTGAAGTCTCCTTCTGACTGTCCATAGGCTTCCTTGTGTACCTCTGATGTCATCGAGGTTCTGTTTGAGATCCACGCACGTAATTTGACGATTTAGTAGCGCTTGACTGACCATGAAGCGGTCGTCCAGTGGCTCAGTGCACCGTTTTCTTCCAGAACCGGGCCTTCGACTGACGAAGCCCGTTTCCTTGTACCGTTGCCAGGTCCTTTGGACGGTGGAACGGCTCACATTATACTGCAGAGACACATAACATTGGCTACAGCCTTCTTTGAGCAGCACAATAATTTTACTAGCTCTTATCGTTTTTTCAACCATACTGAGAACAGCAAACAGAAATGACCTAATGCAGTAAACAGGAGAACTTTAATTAAAATTTATTCGTTAAAATAAAAAACGTAACAAATGAAAAAGAACTTAATGAGAGTTGGATTTCATTTACCGTCAAAAGTCGTTTTTGACAGTGAAAGAGAATTTAGAACGTTCGCTTTTATGTGCTAGAATACATTATACCTGCCAGTAACAATTACAATTAATACAACTTCTTAATAAATATTTTTTTGTTTAGGCAAAAGAGTACATATATATATATATATAATTGCTTTCGAGAAAATTTGATCTAATATCAGAATAGAAACTCACCTCGAACTAGCAAATAACATGATTCGGCTTCCTACTTTCATGTTTATGGTACTTCATTCGTGGAGTCGTGATTAGTAGAAAAGCCCACAAATGAATATGAAGGCGCACATAAATATGATTCGATAGTCTGCACCTTCGACTTATTCAAGGCTCTTGTTTTTGACACCAGTATCATGAAAATACCGATAAAGCAAATGACGTCTAGAAAATGTACTACGCAGAATTATAATTAATAAAACAAAATATTGAGACGCAAATCCCGATAAACAAACATCATCCGTTTATCTAAAATAACTTCAATTAAAATGAAAAATGTCTAACATTTGACAATAACATATTTCAGGAACATAAATATACGAACATGTAAATAAGATAAGAAACATGAAGATACTAATTTTCCATCTGTAATAAAACTGGAAATCTAATTTAGAAAAATGTTTTTTTCAGTCTTAACTCAATTTTTATAAAACCTATTAAAAATTAATATTTATCTTCTCGTAGCCGTGTTGTTAGTAATAAAAAATATGTTTAAAACACTCCTTTTAATGTAAATTTTATTTTTATAAAACAAGGGAATTTATTTATTGCTATGTCATATTCACACCATATTTAATTGCTGTATTCCTTCGTAGATTATTTTTTGACAAACTGATATCCAAGAAAACAATGTTTATTTTAAACAATTTTTTTAAATATTTTAACCTGCGCCAAAGGGTTATGCACAAAAATGTAAAAAATTATTTATGCATTATTTTTCAATGTGACGGTTCCAAGACTTTTAATGAAATTAATACGAAATCTATTTGGGCTAAGCTGTTTAAGGAACATAAGATGAAGTGGAACGTAGTCCTAAATGTTTTTGAAAACAAGCCAAACAAGAAAGTCTGGATAACACAAGTCAACTAGTCATGTTATTCAGTTCCACCCTGATTATTATTATTTTGGACACAAAGACGATAACGTTTATATATATATATATGTATATATATATATATATATTTATATATATATATATATATATATATATATATATATATATTATATATATATATATATATATATATATATATATATATATAAATATATATATATATATACGATAATAATTTCAGTATTTCATCATATTCTTAACTTATTCCATGGCCCCATTGGCGAGATTTAATGGCATTAGATGGCCCCATTGCGTAATAAAATTATAGCCTGTTAGCATTACCTTGATCGTCTACATTAGAATTAAAAAGAAAGCATATGTTCGATACAGGTTTGATAACTAGTTTTATTTATTTCGTATTATTAAAATAACGTAGATAGAATAATAAAATATATTAGTATAATTAGAGTGTAAATTAAAATTTAATTCATTGACCAGACTAGTTACCCAGAATGTCTGTGTGCAATGATTTTATAATGGTTAAAAATAATAAAAAAATAATGTTATGAAAATTTATTAAATAATATTTTTAAAATGTTGAAATTTAGAAAAGACCATTTTCTTGCCTGAATTTCAATTATTTCATAATATTTCGTGCATTTCGACACATAAAAAATCTACTTTTTTTTTGTAAAAAAAAAATGCATAAACACTATTGGAAAAAAGTGACGTGTCGAGTTTTTGCCGCACGCGAAAAAAAATCGCTACAGTAAAACTAATTATATTTTTATTTACCAACCTTCTTTGACGAATAGAATATTTTCACATACTACCATAGTGCTCTGTAAAATTGATTCAAAAAGTATTTATAAATCGATTTGTATACTTCCATTTTTACTGGTATAATCATCAAAATACATATAAAGAAGAAAGGAATATTACGTTTGTCTAATAAGTGAAAATGTTTTAACATTTATTACAAACTTTTGTTTGCCCATAGCGCATTTTATGCAATCTAGAAATATCGTCCTTCGTTAAAATTCTTACGTTAAAAATGTTTTTTTTATGAGTTTATCACAAAATACATTATATATCAAATGTAGAAAAAAATACTACCCCCTAAAATATGTAACGTAATATTTAAAAAAAAAAAAAAAAAAAAAAAAAAAAAAAAAAAAAAACGGCTCAAATACATGTATGCTTACATGAATCCTAAGTACTCAAATCGAAACAATTTTTAAAATGTTTAAAAAACAAAGTAAATAATTACAATTAGCAATAAATGTATTTTATTTTCAAATATAATAATAAATATTTTACAAAAACTTACCACGTTATTTCTCTAGTGGACCACGAAACCCATTTCATAATTCACAAGCATATATCCTAAATAATGTTGTAATCATACTATAAATGTGGAAGTGTTTTTGTTTATCCTTCTTTTATGTCAGGCCGAAGCAAGGTGTTATTTACACGGTGATAGTTGGTGGGTCAAAAATGACTTAGGTTACTTTCATCCCTGGAAAAATTATGGATTATAAAATGAGCATAACTAATATAATTATTCTAACTAATATTTTAAACGAAAAATGTGTTTTTTGTTCTTCCTTTACATTGCAACGAATCTATAAATCGACATGATTTTTTGGACGAAGATAACTGACGAGCCGGGATATGAATAGACTACTATTCATTTCAGGAAATTTCATTCTTCCGAGATATTCACATTTTTAACAAAAAGTACACAAAAAGAATAACAAAACGACATCGCAACAGAATTGCCGATAGATGTGATATTTTGAAAAGCTACACATGCCATATGAGGTAGCAACAGAATCACTCCCTTTAGTACCAAACTTAAGGGGAAATATGCCATAACGTTTGAGGTATTCGCTCATCGTAGCTATGGAACTTAGTAATAACTCTTTTCTTTGCTGTTTTAGGTTTCAATAAAGTTTTCATTAATAGATATGTTATAAAGGAATAGGTTTATAAACCTGAGGCAATTGTTAGAACACTAATTATGTTAATAGGAGCATGTTCTTATTTAAACCGACAGCTTTTTTTTAATATGCATATCAAGCATTAATGCCTTCATTTTTAACTTGTTTTTAACATTGGCAACATGTACATAAAAATATAGCAGTCTCTTCCGGTACCTAAATTTTTATAAAAAAATCCTTTATTCCTTTTGAAAAAAAAATTCACATACTCGTTTGATTTTACAAAGCAAATATCAATTTTTGAACATAGAAATTAACAAGTATCATTTCAAATTAATTCACAGTGAATCAATGAATATTATATCAAAGTGATATTTATTTTAAAACACGAAATTATTAAGATTCTTATTTTCTCTGTTATTTTCAGTAGATATGTGGGGTGGGTTGATAGTATGGAAAGGAATTACTTCAAGACATTTGTTTTCAATTTTTTATTGAAGTGGATAGATAATAATAATGCACACCTAATTTTCCTATATTTCTTCACAAATAATTTCCATATATTTTCAGACGTTTTAAACGTTATATTATAGCCATAAATTTGCAAGACGATGTTTTAAATTGGTTAAAATGAAAAAAAAATTATAAAATGGAAAATAATTAATTCAATGCCAAAAACTACCGCCGCCGGTAAAGTATATAACATTCTCAAAATAAGTAAAACGCTAAAATAAATTAATGCCCAAATATTTCTAACTACTATATATATCTACTATAATATATACTAACAAAGCGAATTCATTGTCAGTACATCTATTTATTTATCGTTACCAAAGCGTGTAAGCAACAGAGTTAACCTATCTGTCAAAACCGATTTGAAATTTGGAATATTAATAGATTATAACAACCCGCGTAATTTTCAATTTGCGACAAACAGAAATTTTAAAGGAAAATGATGCAGAAACAGTCCCCAGAAAGGACTTCGATGCTTTAATTGTAACAAATTATGTTATAAAAAAACCGAATGTAGATCCGAGCAAAAACAAAAGAATTTAAATAATGAGAATACGAGATACATACCGAGGCATATTTTATAGACTTGGGTGCCTCAATGCGTATGACAAGACAGCATTATTTTTTCAGGTGTATCACTTTGATATAATATTCATTGGTACAGCTATCGAAAAATAGCACCACAGATAATGTCGCTTATTGAGACGATAAAATTGGCCTATGAAAAACCACTTTCATTAAAGGGTTTTGGTCAAGTGAGCCTTGAAGTCTGTTATTATCGGATACCTCTGATAACTAATTTAAGCCGAATTGGAGAAATATCGGTACTTGATTTATTTAAAAGTAAATTTTAACTTTGACTTGTGGTATATTTGCACAAATCATCATCTTCAAATCGTAATTAAAATCAGTTTGAGTTATAGGTCTCTGAATATTTCTTAAGAAAATATACCAGAAGCTTTAAAAAATTAAAAAATTTGCCAGTTGCATAAAAAGTACAAACAAAGGTGATGAAATTTGAAATTAAACACAAGGTACATCAGAGTCAAGAATCAACCGTTATGTTCAAGATAGATGACAAGGAAAAAAAAATTCTGCGTTTCAGCTCCAACGCCCGACTGAAGTTTAGTTCGTAAGTTCGATTGTATTATAATGTATAAAATAGATAACACTGTATATAAATACAAATGTCAGTCATTAAATGTAAATGGAGAAATCTTTAATAAAAAAATGTTGACAACATAATTATTTTCAAGTAAAAGACAAATGAACACGATCAAATGTATACAATAAAATTAAAAACATTTAGTAACGTCATACTAAGAACTTAAAATTAAAAGAGACTTTTTAATTTTGTAGGATGGAAAACACCAAACATTTACACATTATGATGTTTAATGACATAAGACACACAGAAATGTTGTGTAGAGAAGCCACCTAATGGTTACACTTTGTTTAACGCTTCTACTTAATCCTCATGAAACTTCGTACCGGGCCCTATATACGACAATCGATCCTTAATGGAATTCCTTAATGGATTTGGAATCTACCCTTCCAAAAAACAAAAAAAATAGTCAACACACAACAGATATTTTAAAATGAATTTTCAACTTATTGCTGAGTGAAGCAATTATATAATGGGCAGTCAGTCCCTAATAAAAACTGATACAAAGTTATACCACGTATACTATGAAAATTGAATTGCAAATAACTAAATAAATTCAAAAACCATGTCTCAGTTCGCCTTTTATCAGCATTTATACATGACTGAACTTCACGGCTTAGTTCGCTAGTTTATTTTACACGACATCGAGACACTTAATTGAAGAAATTCTTTTACGTCGCAAAATAAGTAGTTCACTCACGTTATAAAAATTAAAAATTTTATTTATACACGGTAAAATATAAACACAGCAATATTTTTATTTCATTCCTACTAAGAGCTTTTAATAAACAATCAGTTTTGCAATTTGAGTGAATAAACCGAATGTACCATCGAGACTAAATCTAATTTCTGAAATATATTATAAATGTGTTTTGCGGTAGGTGGTTTCGTATTTTTTACAAAAACAAATAAAATTATTTCGTTGAGGAAAATTTTGATATATAATTGATCTAATTGCTGACAGTATATTCTAGCATTCATCGTAAATTCCTTTGGAATGAATACGGCCTTTATAATTTAACCAGGAGCTCATCATTATCTCTCTGGTTTTCGGGTTTTGATAATCAAACTCCTGTTTATACTTCATTAAGTTCTTGGTTTTTGCTTATATCACAAATGGGCCTAATTTCTTTCCCATATTTTTGTCGATTTATATTTTACTTTTATTAATGTACAGCACTAGAAAGCTTGGAGCTATCAGTAACTGAACCGTATTCGATCTGTTCACACCCTTCACAAAATATTTGGGGACTTTGGACAATCCTTCTAGCAAAGCCAGGATGGCGTGGCAAAAATTTATTAACCAATTCCATATTTGTACACGCTTATTAACCGCAATTTACCCTAGTTATTTTCCATGGCATTCACATAATGGATTAATAATTCCAAAATTAGACTTCCAGCAAATCAGTCCTATCTGAATTCATAATATTATTTAACCAAAATGATTAGTGAAACCTTGATGAGAATCTGTGTAATTCATTTGACAATGAAGTATTTAATTTTAATTTGACTCTCTTTAAATTTAGAAATTAATTTTGTCAATAAAAAGTTTGTCAAACTATGCTCATCTAGTTTATGTACATTGGTGACGGCACCAGAGTTTGGGAGCGGTCGTCGCAGATTTTGGGAGGTTTTATTTATCTATCAAGGAGTTTGAGGGTTTAGAAGGTAATTTTTCTTTAAATTTATATCAATTCATGATATTGAGAGATAATTCAACAAATAATTTTTGACGAATTTTTTTCGTATAATATCTGTAAATAAATATTATGGTATATTTTGGTTTCTGACTACTTTTATTTATTGATGAAATTATGCCTACTGATATTGAAAAGTTTTGTTATTAACTAGCTCTTTTTTAATAAATAGAAGATAATTTTATAATTTTCCTGAACTTTTCGAGGTGATTTCATTAAATTATTCAATTGCGGTTAGTAGCAATTGAATAAACATTAATAAAATCAAAAGAACTTTAACAAACATAATTCCATTCAGTTTATTGTGTTTTTTTCTTTAACGTATTCTACCATCTTAAACAAAGGATAAAGTATTTTAAAGAATAAATATTATATTTTCGAAAAACAACAAATTAATATAAGGGTGTATTAAGGAATCTGATTCATGTCTATGTGTAGAGTATAATAATAATAAAAAATTGCAAAAATTTAGTTAAATTTATATAAAGTTAAATACGTGTATAACGTGTTATTTATAAATGTGGAAAAAGTAGTTAATTATTTATCATTAAATTACATATAATATCAAAATATATTTAGAAGTATGAAAATATATTTAGAAGTTTTTTCTTACTTTTTTTACATGTTTCATTTAGATAGCATGTAAAATAAATAGACTACCTAAAATTTAGTAGCTCTACAGGACTTCATATAGAACCTAAAAATCACATTTTTCATCATCGTATCATTACTTATTGTATGTTATTAATTTAGTCGACAAGTATATCGAACAAGAAATGGTGCAAGCAACAATCTGCTTTATGATTTATTGTCATTTTCATCACATTAGAGCGTGTATTCGTGCATTCTCTTTGGAAAAAAAGTAATTTGGATTTATATGTCATTTTTTCATTTTGCCTTTTCGGAAATATTGTTTTTTTTTTAATTATCCGACAGATAAGAAATTCAATTTGTGGTAATGTTGAGAGTTAATTATATTTTTATACATTTTTTCCCCGTAAAAACCTAATCGTCATAATTGTAAGCTCTTCTCAATAATGAAAATAGACATGATGGAATAAAATTTTCAGTATAATTGTATAAATATTCAATACAATTGCATGACGTTTTGAAAGTTTCTAAAAGTATTCTGTAAAATTGCCAAAAGTTAGTAGTCATATTCTTTCTTGGGCGCGTAATTTTTTTCAATACAGTTACTAGCTTCGTTAAAGATAAATATAATTCTTTCAAAAGTGTCTATGTTAATAAACATTTATCTTGCAAAGTTTCAAGCATATAAATTTGAAAATAAATTCCGATGTAAAGAATGCCTTTCATGTGTTATTTCAATAAAGAAAAAAATGTGTTAGGATTATACAGATAGGCTGTAAAAAAGTTCTTTTAAAAATAATTCGTAATAATATATATTGCGAGTCTCCTTATAAATAGAATAGGCGCTTAGATTAATATTCAATGTTAAGATTTAAATAAATTTGATGTCGTCGTTGGGTAACTTAATATAAATGGAAGTGTTTTCCTTAGAACATTGCTTATATTCTGTTCTCTTCTTATTTACGTTATGGTTTTTTCTCCTCGCAGGGAAAATAGTTATACAATTTCTAAGGCTTTTTATCCTGAATTAATTGAATCAAATACATTTAGTTATTTTAAGTTACATTTTTCACAGATTGACGTAAATTTATTACTTCTGCAAAATGATATAAATATTAAATAAAAAAAGAATATCTAGTGATATTCTACCTTGCAAAATTATTTTATTCATATTTTAAAATTTTAAACTTGTGATTTTTTCTATTCAATCTGTTCAATTATGAGTATAATTAAACTAGTTACAACTTGTAGGTTCGCAATATAAGGGTTGCGTGCTCATTTAGGCAAGTATACATGTGTATATGAAGCATATACATATACATTTGTGTATGCGTATGCGTATGCGTATACTAATTAAGCGTATATAGTATTTCTCCTAAAGCATATACAATTATTAATCTTATTTTTGTCATGTCAATAAATAAAAACAACCTAGTGTATCTCTAACATAGTCATTTTTGTAGTTGATTTAAATCCTTTGTTATTAGTTCTGTAAACTTCTAAGAGACCAAATTGGATGCCTTAAGTTGGTTGACAATTACATGAGTATTGGTAGAGCTTATTTAGTTGCGATAATTTTGATTGTAATTTCGTTATTTGTACTGATATTCTGAATGCTTTTAGATATTAAGAAATTGCGGTTTATCTGTTTGGGAGTAAACACATAACTCTAAAAACTAATTTTGGTTACCATTTTAACTGGAAACTGACACTTAATATTTCTCAAGCGGATGCCTGTATCAAAAAGGTATTTATGATGAATCCCCAATATTTGGAAACATATATAACGATGCTCTATATAATGGAGCATACAAATACAAATCGCTCACGCTTTATATCTACGGGAGGTGCCTCAAGAATTTTTGAAAATATTTATTTCGTAATTTTGTAGGAGTCATGAATACAAAAAATCATGCTAAATTTCGATCACACGGAGATGGACAGACAATGAAAATCTTATTATCCTCTTTTTTGTAATCGTTTCGTGCTAACCAATAAAAAATTATTCTCTCTTTATTATTCTTTCTTTTTACAATTCTGGAATTGTTTAAAAAATTCTAAAATTATATAGAATTGTAAACCATGTAAGAAAATTCAGTGTCGGTTGAGACATTGCTCAAGAAAACAAAGAGACATAAAGAAAAACGAGAAATTAATTTATTTTCGTCTATAATTTTAGATCATAGAAATAACAATGTTTTAATATTTCTTGGAGAAGAATATTATTATATTAATTTAAAAAAATATGTACACGTGATCAATAGTTATAACTCTAACTTTACCGAACTTAACTAATAATTGTTATTGGTTAAATTTCCATAAGTGAGAGTTAAAACCATGGATTACATTTACATATATTTTAATACTAATAAAATGATGTTTCCCCCCAAATTAGTAAAATATTTTAATTTTAATGGAATAAAATACTTTAATTTTAAAAAAATGTATAGGAATTACAAGAGATTATTATGTACCATCTCCAATAAAATGACAAAGAAATTTTCTTACATATAATGAAATCCGCTAGTAAAGAGTAACGACAGGGTAATATTATTAGCCTGAGAGTAAGTATCTAAAAGGCTAGAAAATTATAGTGAGAAATAGATCAGTTTAGCCCAACCGTTTATTCTGCCTTAGTGAAAATAAACTGCAAAACAAATGTAATAGATTTTAAAAATGTTATATGGAATGTAGATAATCACTAAATTTTACTAAACATTTCATTTGAAATCCTTACTTACCGTCTTTGCGCTGTCATGCAGACAATTTTTATTATTTTTGAAAGGCAACTGTAATAGCAAGTTTAGAAACTCGCATATAATTGTATTTTAATTGAATATTTAATTTTTTAATATTGTGAAATGACTTAAATTACAACTGAATGTCGGTTTAGAAATAACAGTAATCATAATGCACAATCAAAGCTAAAATCTTAAACCTCTGCTATATATACATACATATGTATGCACAAAATTACGAACTTATGAGAAATAATAAGTAAAATCACTTGTTAATATTTAACCTGGAGGTAAAACGATATTCACAATTAAATAAAATTACGTGATGTAGTAAAATCTTTGCTAATATCCCACCTAAAGATGTTGTAATACAACGAAACCTAGGTCGTGGTAAAGAAATTAAAGAAAGTAGAAATAATACTACATCACGTAATTTCATTTAATTGTGAATAATGAATTTCTACAAAATTAACGCCAAATATATTCAATAAAACGATATTATTTATTACATCGCAATAAAAAAATCAAATATAAGTAATATTTGATTTTTTTCCCATTTGGCCTAAATTCAGTTTACATATTTAATTAAACCTATTTTCTACATACATAAAATCAAATCCCATAAAGAAATAAGCAATATTTCGAAAAGTAAGCCTCGAAGATGAAGGAAATAAAAGACTCCGATTTTTTTAACCTTAAGAAAAGCCTAATAAAAATTGAAAATTGCTGACATTTAAAAAAATTATTTTTTCTGTTACTGTTTTAAATTATTCTACGACATTATTTAGGTTTCACTCATCACGAACGTTCAGAATAGAGAAAAATAACATCAGACAAACTGTAAAATTTGAAAATTTTTCTTCCAACATTTAAAAAGGATTTTCGAGATGAATATAATATGGTATTATAAGATTCATGATATAGCAAGTTGACAGTGAGATTGTATTTAACACAGATATAATTTTTTCTTCCAGAACTCTATTTCTCCCAACTACATTATAATATAATTATAGCCATCAATAAAATGGTCTACGCTTATTTATACGTTGCAAAATTGATTGAAATGTGCACATCTTTTTTTTTAAATGTGTCTTAAGCTTTGAAAAATCAGTACGTTCTTTAAAATAATATACACTTTTATTATTTCTAAGTTTCATTTTACATTATTAGTCCCATCCAAATAAAGTTCAAACAAAGTAGACGTATGTTCTTAATGGTGTTTGTTGTTGTTTACTATGTGCGTGGATGTGGTTATAAAACAGGACAATTGCTATTTAAAAATTAATTTAGTTACAAGAAGCAACATATCATAATCAATAGATTAGCACTGTGTTCGAAAACATAAGCACAACGAGTCATTAGCTATGTCTGTACATAGTTTTATGAACATCTCTTTAGCTATCAAGGTGTTATTTAAAACCAGTATCCAAACATAGTTTATATGGAATTAATATTTTCTACGTGCGAAATCGTAGATGATAATCAAATTCAAGGAATTTGATACCTTTCTAAAACTATTAGGTAACAAACAAAAATGCTTTCAAATTTATAAAAGTAGTGGCAAAGTTTGCGAATTTATTTTCGGCAAATATTATTCGAAAACAAAAACTAGTAGCTAAATGCACAAATTAAAAAGTTTTAGTATTGATTGACTTGTCATCTATAAAAAATGTTTAGGTTTTTTATAGTTGCGAAATGAATATAAAAATTAAACATAATTATCTTAAACTTTTTGGGGAGTTCTAATATAAAACTACAAAACATCTTTGAGTGCAGTTTTTGAAAAGATCGTTAATATTTTACAAATATTTCAATTAAAATACCGTCCTCCTATATTGAACTGTCCAGAGTTATAAAATTTTTAAATAATAATTATTTATATGATCGCTATATTTATATCGCTTGTTCGTCCGTATTTCACCATGTGTCCCTCTTTAAATTTGTTTAAATTACGCTTTTAAATACCGCTTTTACCAACTGTTATTTTAAGGAAATAATACGTATAAAATTCTCCTTCTCTATAATTTACATAATAAATATTAAATGTAATCATGCAAACTTAACTATTACATCTATTTAAATATCGGGAAAACGGAAAATCCTGAATAAAAAAATCGTAATTCCAAGCAAAAGGAAATAAACGATACTGAGCTGAAAATAAAATGGTAACGGTATTACTTTAACCCAAAATAATTTTGGTCAACTTGAATTAATAAATTAAAGAGCTAGAAACAATTGATTATTTTTCTAACTCCTGTGTTGGATATAAAAGAAAATATATTAATATAGTGGAAAATTATATTTGTATTTATAATCATTTATTGGGAACTCTAAGTACTCATGAATATTTGAACTATAATATGTATGACGACTAAGTGTGCTTATAACAAATAAATACGTGTTTTGATTTCATTAGAACATTCTCCTGAATCTTTTATTTTTGTGAATCTGTCATTTTTAAATGACTTTAAAAAAGAAGGAAGTCCTCAATCACTGTGTTGTTTGTGTTTATGTTATCTCAAATCTTCGACTTCTATCAACCAACTTGAATGGTTTTCTTTTTTTTATTTGAAAAGTTACGATCTTAATATGGTTCATTACTTAAAAGCTGGCCAAGGAAACTGAAGACACACCATGAATTTGAAACCAAGTAATCGTGATGGACTTTGAATGATATAAGTCTAATGATACTTCAATAAGTTACGACTAAGAACGACATAAATTTTCCCTTTAGCAAAATCAGGGTAACAGGAATATTTAGTGATGAGAGTACATTAGAGTCATTCAATTTAAACTCGTATTACTTGCCTTATCTTTCTTTCTTTATAGTTACTCCTATGCAAGAAAAAAGTAATGAAGTAAATAGGTAGGTAAGTATAATATAATACATTACTTACAAAGACATGAAGCCACGTTCTTTCAATAGTTTTATCTAGCTTTACATTCCGTATGCGTACTATTTATACTTAAGCGAGTCTTATAAAACTTGGCATACATATTCAATCCTTATTAAAATACAATTGTGATAACACTTATGACAATTTAAACCTTTAACTGTAAATGTTGATGGCACAGGTGTAATGGCACAGGTATTTGTACAGTGAGACCTGAGCATCTACTGTTTTTAAACTCCTCGGTCTTGAAGCTGCAGGGGTACTACCTACCTATTGCCTACCTATACTGTGAGACTTGATCATTTGCTGTATTTAAATTAATATCTAGAGACTATCATTTAATACGGGGTTCCAACTTACCTGTAGTAGTGCCTGCCTAAGCCGTGAGACTTAAGGATCTACTGTCTTTAAAATTAGTGTATTAGGTCGAAAAAGATGACTCTGTTTTTGAACTCCAGGTTCGAATTCCTCAGTTGTTTTGTTGCTGGTCCTGATTTTTAAATGTCACGACTTAGGTATAGTACTACCTACTTAACTCTTTTGACTTGAGGATTTGTCCCCTTTTATTTAATATTTTGGGTCTCAGAGACTTTACGATTGGCTTCTGGATTCCAAATCGTCAGTCATAGCGCTATGAACTACGATGAGTACTGTTTTTTTACTAAATAAATATCTATTCTTTTAAATTATTGTTATGGGCACAGATTCTATCATTAAACTCTTGATAATAGTTCTTAAATCTCATGCTGCTATGCTACAGCCTATTTAGTGTACGTCAATTCATATATTTGGCATTATTCAGTCAATATCAATAATTTTTTATTTAAATGTATCCAGTGTAATATCATAAAAAATTAGTTGGAATTTTACCAGGAAAATTAAATGTGCAACGTAGAATTCTTCCCCAAAACCGTAATCGAGTTTGGATGATGTAAGTGTAATGATTATTTAATAACAAAGTCCCTAAATTTTTGTAGGTCTATAGGCGGCATATATCTACCCTTAAAAGATATTAAGGGTATAATGATGGAACGGGAAGGTGGTGACAGAAACATTCCCTGATGAGTTGTAAACCCATCTTGTTTATAGTCGTTTCACTTGTTCAACGTAAGCAAGATTATATTAAAGTAAGTATGCAGGTAAGTATATACAGGTACATACATACACGAGAAATAACTGATATATTTATAAACGTATGTAAGTACATGTAAAAACGAAGACATGAAGTTAGTAAATTTTAGTAAATAGGTAGGTAGGTAGTAAGTAAATAAATATAGGTATATAAAAATACATACGCAAAATATGTACAAAAGCATGAAGTGTCTAGGACATTAATAGGCAAATATGTAGTATGTACAGATATATACAGGTGTGATATGCAGCGCCATTATTGTTTAGATACAAGAGAGATGAAAAATTAATTCGCACAAATGAAATAAAAGCGCCTACACTGCCATGTGTATGAAGGGAAGTTGCGTTTTCCATCGCCACTGCGCGCCTGTGACTTTTTCCAGAACATTTAAAGTATTAATTCACTGACGATAGTTTATTATTGATTTTTAAACTAGGTTGTAGTAATTTTTTTACTTTTCAGTATAATTTGAACCATAAAATTAATTATGAGTCTCTCGATTTGTTATCATAAAAACGAATGGACTATTGATAATATGAAAATCAAAGAAGAAGCATATATGTTATAATAATTTTGTTGGTCATCGAGAGTGATACAAAACGTCATATTCCATTTATTTCAAATTATGTATCCACTTACACCTAAGTGCCATTCTAGGTCAATTTATGACTTCCTACATTACCAATAGAGCGTATTTCTCTCATCTCCATAGAAGAATGCAAATATGGTTGAGAGAATATTATCACAACGTATATTTCCACAATATATATTTTTTAAATCAATTGTAGGTCTATAACAAATGAAAACAATGACGAATTTGTAAAGGAAATTTGTTTCTTTAACATGTAATATATAAAATACATGAGATCAGCGGAGCTTTTTCTGGAAATAGTATCCTCAATAAATTGAGTATAATTAATAAAATTAAATTTTTAGTAAAATTACACAGTTATTTGAAAATATTCGATAAAATTAAAAAATTACAAGAAAATATTTCAAGTTATTAACGTTGACATTGGAATGCTGCTTGATATTATTTTCTGAAAATTTATTAAGTGATAAAATAATTTAATTAATGCTGCTGACCATTTTCAAAATAAACGACAGCTTACATTAATAATGTTCTTTTGTTATGACATTCATTTTTACAAATTAATGCACAGTTCAAGGTAAAAGACTATTATAGACTTAAAGACTTTATTATTTTTAATTTGTTTTTATTTTGGTTAGAGTTCATTGTGTATATTTATATATACCTACTAAGTTTTAATGAATGTTGAATCTAATTAAATATCTACCGTTTTAAGGATCTTTTAAGGTATACATTTAATATCCACTTATATTTGTAATATTTGTCAAAAAGTAATGTGTCTAATTTATTATTGATAGTTTTGTCGTTTTAAGACTAATGAACCTATATTTGATAACAAGTCAGGGTACCGCTAGTATTCTGTGTTTATTCAACCACTTTAAATGTGAATATATGTTAGTCATATATATATATATATATATATATATGTATATAAATATATATGTATATTTATATATATATGTATATGTATATTTATATATATATATATATATATATACATACTTAAAGTGGTTAAAATGTAAACCAATCCAAACATTATTACAATACATAATAATATTTAAAATAGTATTCAAAATTATTTTATTAAACGATAGCAATCACTAGATATATAGAATATTATTGTGTGCATTAATAGGCTGCAACTTTCCTTTTGTTTGTTTGTTGAGTTCAAAGTTTTATTATAATATGGGCAATTCTGTTCGAAATTTGTATTGCCAACGGCTTACAATGTTACTTCAAAAGAACAATTTAACGCTCGTCTACAAATAAACTTTTGAATAACATAAAATAATGCAAGATCTGATATGAATGTTTATAGCTAATCTGATTCATTTTTAAAGTGAGAGTGTGCAGCATAATGTCGATAGAAAAAGAAGTGCTGATCAATATTTTAGAACTTTATAAAGATGGGGCACATCATTGGAAATGAAATTAAAAAACTGAGATGAAAAAATGTACAAAATACGTTATTTCAATTGTTATTCAGTTTATATAATTTTAAAGGTCAAGGCGTCGGAACACACCGGTACAGACAATGAAAGTATATATGTTACCAAAATTTTTACAGTTTTCTGGAATATACTGTGAGAGAAACAATAGAAAATGAGGTATAACTGTGGTAACTATTTATCATAGTAGGTACAGCATCAAACATTTCATCTAGAAACGAAATTCTACATAACGAGTTGAAATAATTCATGAATGTGTTTTGAACTTGGTTTTCTTCTTCATTACGCTGACTTTTACTCGTGTCCTTTAACGAAGTGAATCCGTCAGTGTGGTTCCACCAACCTCCTTTATGGATTGAGCCGTTTGAAGTATTTTCATGGTCTCTCAATTTCCTGGTTATATAAGCTGTTATTCGTTTTCTCAAATAATTGTATAGAGCACAAAACATCATGATCACGGATCACGGATAAAGGCACTATCCTCCATTGGATTATATCAAGCATGCTTTTCTCTGTCTGGTAGTGGAGAAAATGTCGTTAAATTCAAATAACTATTTAATAATTTTTGATAAAGCTTTGTTTATTCCAGTTTTTCCTATCATTAACAGATCCATTGGTGTCAATTTGAATGTACATAAATTCCCAGTTCGCATTGACAATAGAAAACAGTATTCCGTTGAAGAACCCTTTATAATTATAACACTGTGAACCATTTTCAGGTGTTTTTTTCGATAGCGACATGTTTACCGTCGCATGCTTCAACAGAGCGATTGAAGTTCCATTTTTCTTCGAATTCCGTTGCTACTTGTCTGCATTCCCTTTGCGGCAAATGAAAATTAATAATAAAATTGAATAGCTGTAAGATGACATCTTCGCCCGCTAGTATTTCCAATCAAAATTCGTTTAAGATGAAAAGAAGCCCTATTAAAATGAAAACAACATATTTTTAAAAAGGCCTTCGGATTATTGAACGCAAAGGAAAGATCCTTGAAAGATCCATCGGAATGTATGTGTGGTGTGAATTAACATTAACATGCTACATCCCGCATATTAATATAAGGTGTGATTTTTACTACTTTAAATAAACTGTGTTTAACACTCACAAATAACTATCAATATAAGCTACATCTCAGCCTTTATACCCGCCATTTACATCAGCACGATCTTCATCTTATCAAAGTAAATTTTAACCTCCCACTCACGCCTTATCATCCACACATTGAATACAGTCCCCGAATCCTTCATCATCAGCACAATAACATATCCAATCACTGGACTCTCACTTCTTACCGACGCCGGATCTTTCATTCCTTACCACCTCCGCGACAAATATAATCTCCTAATCTTTCACCATCCACACAGTATAATAGCGTATCTACAAATTCTCCACCCGTAAAATATATAATCCAAGTTCCGCGTCCTTTCCCTTTCCTACGCCATATAAAGCCGCCTATCAAAATCGTCCAATCTATATCAAATCGGCGAGGCTGTCGTTGATTGAAGGCAATGGGTATATGAAGAAATACTTTATGATGTTTGGTGAGAAAATGTGATGTAAACTTTAAACCTGAGAAAATAATTTACTCGTGTGATAAATAATAAAGGAATATTTAATAATAAAAAGTATTTATCTTTTATGCACCCAACTTTATACAATGTTCCAGTCAAGTTTAATTAGTCCAACATGTTTTATGGATATTTTTTGACAACTTGGTTTGAAATATTAAAGAACTAACTTTTAAATCTTTGATTTGAACTAACATTGTCTCGTAGGATATATCTTGTTCCTGATTATGCGGTATCATAATATTAATAATATTTTAAATTTTCCGTTCGAAGATAATTTCTAAAGTCCGCTAGTTCTAAAACACTTATCATGTTCATGTTTGGTAACTTTTCTCGCAGCAATAAATATTCCGCCACCCAAGTTTTTTTCTTTTTTTTGTTTTAACTAAGCCAATGACCAGGGCTATGACAAAGTCAATTTTTTTATATGTGGGCAGTACTGAAGCCATTCACGTACTCAACTCGTCCGACTTCGTCCCGCTTTAACCAATTCCTTCCCGCTGCCCTTTTAGAATATTATCTTTGAATATTTTTTTCACATGCACATATTTTTATACACATATATTTTATTACACATATATTTTTCTATTAAAGTAACTTGTTATTGAAACATATTTACGTCATTTTATTATATTTTTTAAAATTTTTCAGTTTTATTGCATTAAAAAAGTATTATTTTATATTTTATATAATGCATAAGAAAATTCTTCAAAGGACATGGGAACAAATTTAAGACCTTAATTAACTATATAATGAATAAAAATAGAAACAAGATAAATTTTGAAAAAAAATTATATAACTTCAAAATGAGCCGTACTATAAATATGACACTACGAATACGGTTTAATATTTGATCCAAAAACATATTCAATCCTGTGGCAGGAGCAGTTCAATTTTTTCAAACTTTTCAATTGTTTGTTTCTTATTTCGGATCTTATGCTTATATTAGCTGATAAACTGACGTTGAATATAATACGTCTCGGGTAGTGATTATAATTAATGTACTGATATAAATAAAAACTTGTTATATTATATATACTAATTATAAAACCCAAGAAAAGTAAAAGTACTTTAAATTTATTTCATTACATATTTTAAAAAATAAGCATATTTTTTCATTTGACAATGGTGTATCTATACATTTTTTTTATTATTTATATATCATGAATCCGGTGAAATAAAATTTAAAAAGGCTTTGAATGTGTCAGAAATTGCAGACTATCTTCAAGATATAGAAGAATCTAATGATGAGGATTTGAATGATATCGAAATTGCTATATTGCCTTCAGAACTAATCTAGATTAGAAACCTAGTTTATTCTGAAATAAAAATAATTCTAATACTGCTAAAGAATGTTTATGAAATATGATTCCAAAATTGAAAGGAAAATCAGCGGTGGGGAAATTGAAAATTTCTTATCTTAGGAGTTCCTATAATACATTCTGTACCAAACAATCACCTAAGACAAAAATTACAAAAATTATTTGAATTTTAATCTGTAAGTAGTTAAAAGTTTTTATTGGAATTTTTATCTTCCGTTCACTCACTCACTCAAAACAAACTTTATTGATATAAAGATGATGACGTTCACTTTCGATTTGTCGAAAAAGTAATATCAAGAAATCGTTTTGATAAAATAAAATCATATTTGTAGTTGAATGTCAATCCGAGAATTTATAATACTAATATAGCTTTTAAAATTCGCCCATTTATTAACAGAGCTAATGAAAGTTTGGCATATTTGAATTCAGTTTAGCTGTTTACGAAATGATCATCGAATACTTCAGTCATCATAGTATTAAACAATTTACAAAGGTACATTCGTGAGATTTGGATACAAGCTTTGGGCTCAATGTGGGTTCAGTGGTTATTGCTAAAAATTTTCGCTATGTACAGGTAAGGACGCTCAAACCTCTGATGGTGATGGCTTGGGTTTAAGAGTGGTAAAAAAATTGTTTTACTTTACATTTTTTTCAGTTAGTATTTTAAAATAATTCAAATTCTACCTTAGAATTAAAAATAAAACTAAATCGTTACTTTATATCTAAGAATAAAAAAAATTAATATCCAACGCTACATTCTGAATCAACAACGAAAGACAAAAATGCCAAAAGAATCACACAAATGTTACACTACAACAGTTTCCTTGTTTATGAGCATGAATCAATGACATTAATCCCTGACTAAATAAATAATTTTTGTAAAAATACTAAAAAAACTTATTCTATAAAAATACATAAATTCTTTAAATGTTTACATAGCCTAATCAATACGCTTTATCATTATATTAAATACCAGGTTTCTATTTAAATCTGTTCTTGAGAAAAACGGTTATGACTGACAGACGGAAAGAGACGTGATAGAATTAGGATATTTTAAGGTCAGGCTCATTTCAAGGTATGGAAACCTAAAATGGAAAAAAAATTTTTACCATTGAGTACTATTGTTTACGTAAGCAAGACACAAAAAGTTTTAAGCAATTGAGAATGAAAAGATTCATAATTATAACGAAATTCAAATAATCGTTTTTGCATTCGACCTTAACTATTTTTTTATGGTGCACGCATTTTATTTATTTACTTATTTTTCACAAATGAACACCAAACTCTATGATTTGTGTTAACTATTATGAGTTTAAATAGGTAAAGACTACATACATCTGATATTTCATTAAACATTAATACACTTGGAGTATATATTCAGTTTTTCTCTATCTGCACGTACATTACGTTGAAGGGAAAAAATTACTTCAACGTAATGTCCATGTTTTTCCGTTCTCATAAAATTACTTTTGAAAAATATTAAAGCTTATGAAATATTATTGTAATAAATAAATAAACTAAAAAATTTGCATAACTATTTAAATTAAAGATAAAAAGCACTTTAATGGTTTTACTTAACTTTATATTGAATCTAAAGTCCTATTTGTATTGAATATATTTATAAGAGGCAAGATTAATTTTTTTCGTGATAATTTTGGATAAATTAATAAAAAAATTTTGACCTACGGAGTTCCAATAGTAGTTGATTTTTGTTTATTTTTTACCATTTGCCGTTTACACACAAACTAACTAACGCCTTAACACAACAATGAGACGGTACCGGTATGTATAGAGGCAGGGCGCTGCCGCAAACTTTTTACCGTATTCGTGTTGTTCTCTTTCTTAAAGAATCATAGAAAATGTATAGAATGCCTGGTATTTTTTTAAAAATAGCATCAAAATATGGCTTTATTCCGCGTTAAAGCATATTTGTTTTGCATGTTATATCTAAGATGTGAATACAAATACATTGTAAAGGGCAGATATTGGATTCAGGGTATTTTGTAAATAAAACATTTAAAAGGCTCACATTATACGATCTGAAAAGTTAATATCTAACATTGTTTTTTTATTCAAGTGGATTTTAAAGTATAAATTAGACATATGCATGAATGAGACAGAAAAAATATTTTCAATAAATTTTTTTTACACTAACTAGTGTTCTATCGTGAAATATCAAGCAACTCCATAATTGCAATTGCTTCAAGCCATTGAAGCAGAAAAAACATACAGACTTGGCTTATTTCGTAATACTACGTTGATCAATTTAAATCCACAATATAGCTAAATAGTTTAGAATATTCCTGGTGTTCTAGGTAGTTGAAGTAAACCAAAAATTTTTCTCACCTAAGGATTGGGAACATAAAACCTCACTATGTTTTACTCAAGTCCGGGAAATTGTCAACGTAATGATTCAATGACTTAAAAACGCATATTACAAACAATTTTCTTCGGAGTTGAAGAGAATTAAATCCAACCATTCTCAATTTAAAATTTTAACGGAATAAATAAGGATTCCCTTTTTCTGACTTGCACTTTTTAAATAGTATATATTTTACATTTATTTCAAATTCGACTTATCATTCACGAATCCATTTGGTGATACATTCCTTTATGCACGAGACTCTACTATTATACATTATTCAGTCGCGAATATTTTTCGCGTTTCGAAAAATATTCTATTTTTTAATTGTTTTAATCGGAAATTCACTATGAGTTCGTGTGGATGTTAATATCAGTCTATCAATGTAAGAAAGTCGATTTGAAGTGAACATAGGCAACAGTAACAACACAAATTTTATAAGATCCTTTTTAGAGTTCCAAAGCCAAATGGCAAAAACGGAACCTTGTAAGAGATTACGTTATGTCGGTACGTCTCTCTTTATGTCACAGCCATTTTACTGTGAAGCGGTTGGCACTATATACATGAAATTTAAGTGGTAGGTATAATTTATGAACTGCCTTTCAATGAAATAGCGGAATTATAAAAAAAAATTATGTTAGTAGTGGCACTCGATGCGTATAACTGAGGGAGGAAAAAAAAATAGGCGTATGTTCTATCTTTATATAGATCTAAAAAAAGATTTCAAAATATTTTTTTTTAATTTAAGTCAATAGTTGATGAGATATGTGTTTCTAATGTCGTAAAAAAGTATGTCCTCCCTTTCCCCCTTTAATATTTCAAATAACATATCTAAATTTCTGAAAAAAATGAATGTAGAGAAAAATAAAGTTTCGAACAACATTGATTTGAATGAGATATGGTGTGTAGGCTTTGAGACATGGGATATTTTCAGTTTGGTACCGATATAATCGGTATATCAGAAGAAATACCTTTGTTTTTCACAAATTAAACTTTGTAATATAAAGCCAAACAGCTTCTTATGTTGGAGGTAGGTAATGATCTCCACACCCGTAATCTTGTGGTCATGTCTCGCAAGAACGGAGACCTAGGCTTGGTCGCCTGGGTCGCGAGGAAGACAACCTCTTAACCTGAAAAAATAACCCTAATCCTAAGGTGTGACCGTGTCGATAGGATGAATGGCTGCAGGTAGTCAGTCTCTAGCGCAAACCTCGATGAAACTGGCTCACATCGTTGAAAAGTGCCCTCTCACAGGAATGGGCGTTACCCTGTGAGTGACCTATTATATCGACCCTCATCGTGGGAACAATATGAATTCCAAACAAGAAACAATATCACAACCACAACAGAAATTATTTAAACAAGTACTTCATCAAAGCTACTTCTCTAGGCAAAGATCATCATCCCTCTCTGATATAAGCAGGGGACAGTCAACAACTTCAAAAAAACAACCTGAATCAGACCTGTTGCCTGTTGAAACTACAGCAATAAAAGATATCTCTCAACATCCTGCCCCACCCATATGGCAACATGTACCACTTCCTCGTGGCAATAAGAAGAGGAAAATGTACGATTCTCCACCACGTCTAATGGAATTGTAAATAAGAACCGGTTTGGCAACTTACCGCTTGATCCAAATGATGACATTGCCCTTTCAAAAACTCAGAAACCCAACAAACCACCACCAATAGTTCTGAGTGGTATAGAAGACGTCAACGAGTTAATAAAACTAATTGAAACTGTTAGCCAAAAAGATAATTAGCTCAAAATGATTACCAAAAATATCCTTCACGTGCTAATGAAAACTCCAGAAGAATATAAGAATATTATCAATCTCCTCAGAGATAACGGGTTTATAGGGTATACTTTTAAGCCTAAGTACTCCAAATGCTACCGAATTGTCATTAAGAACTTGCATCACCTCACACCTCATGAAGCTATTGTTGAGGCAGTTCAAGCGACCAACAACAAAGTCAGAGGTGAAATAATTAATGCACGATACGGCCCCGAAAAGAAACCGACTTCAACGTTCTTCGTCAATATCGAGCCTAGCATTAACAATCCTTACGTTAAAAACATTGCATTTATCGCACAGCGAAAAATTAAGATTGAGGATCCCCGGAAATCAAAGTTCATTGTACAATTCCAACGCTGTCAACAATATGGTCATACCAAAAATAACTGCAGGAGACCATTTAGATGCGTGAAATGCGGTGAAGACCATAAAACCTCAGAGTGCAAAAAGAATAGGACAACTCCAGCCAAGTGTGCTTTATGCTGCTGCAACCATCCTGCTAATTATAAAGGATGCCAAATATACAAAGAAATACTAGCTCGAAGGACCAAGAATCTCGCCTCTCGCGCTAGACTACCCTCTCAAACACCTGTTATCAACATACCAACTACCACCAATATTGACTCTAAGGGTCATAGTAACATTCACAAAACATCTTATGCTGATATTGCCAAAGGTAAGGCAACCAACAACACAGCAATCTACTCACCAACAATCTGATAAATTAGAAGATATACTTGCCAAACAAAGTGAGAAAATGGATCTCTTAATTCAACAAATAGGCTCCCTATTGGGACTTATAACTACCCTGATATCTAATCTGGTAAAATGATTTCTCTACACATCGCCACGTGGAACATAAACGGACTTGCTCCCAACACTAAAGAACTTGAGATGTTTTTGAGAACCAATAAGCTTGACGCCTGCCTTATATCAGAATCTCACACTACATCAAGATCACGCATATGCATTCGTGGATTCTGCGTTTACACAATTTCACACCCCGAAGGGGAAGCTCATGGTGGTGCGGCAATAGTAAATATTCGAGTCTTGGGAAACCAAGTACCTGCAAGCTACAACTGTACGGATCGATGATCGTGCCGGACCCCTCATCCTCTCAGCAATATACTGTCCACCGTGTCACACCATTAAGGAGAATATGTTTACGGAGATTTTCAAAGCTTTAGGAAACCGATTCATAGCCGGTGGTGATTGGAACGCTAAGCACACACATTGGGGATCTAGGTTAACAACTACGAGAGGTAGAGAATTAAAATATAGTACTGAGATCAACAATCTAGCGACCATTTCAACCGGAGAATCTACATATTGGCCTACAGATACCGAGAGAACTCCTGATCTTATAGACTTTTTTATCACAAAAGGCATTTGTCATCAAAATTTCCTAATCGAGTCAAACCTAGATGGATCTTCTGATCACACACCAATACTTCTTACTGTAAGCCCTATTGCGATACCCCGTGATACCCATAGCTCCTATCTAACTAACGCTAAAACCGATTGGAATGGTTTCCGAGAATATCTCGACGAAAATATCACTCTCAAACTTCCGTTAAAAACTGCTGAAGATGTAGACGATGCATGTCTATACATTACAAACCTGATCCAAGTGGCAGCGTGGACAAGCACACCCACACTGAAGCATTCATTTGCGAATACACCGCTCCCGTTTGAAATCCGTCAAAAAATTTATGAAAAACGCCGCTTTCGTAGAGTTTGGCAACTTTCCCGTAACAGCGAAGACAAAACGCGACTGAACAAAGCAATAAAAGAGGTAAAGATTCTTCTTACTGATGTCACTAACGCTGCAGTTAAACAAAGACTGGAAAAGATCCCCCAAACTCATCACCCAATGGCCATGGGACCCATTCTTTATGGAAAGCTACCAGGAATATGCCACAGCCCCAACAATGTTCACCGCCAATCTGGAATGGCAATACATGGGCACGGACAGACCCAGAAAAAGCTGAGACCTTCGCCAGTCATCTTGCTAATGTCTTCAAACCTAACGGATCTGACAACCCTGAGGACCCTGAAATAGATCTGATCCTAAATCAGGACCTTCAGCTGTGTCTGCCGATAAGACCTACTTCCACAAAGGAGCTGTCCAAAGAAATAGCCAGCTTGGACTCGAAAAAAGCTCCAGGATTTGACCTGATCACCCCGAAGGTACTCAAAGAGCTTCCTAGAAAATGTATTGTCTTCCTGGTAACCCTCGTTAATGCAACCTTCAGAACAAAACATGTCCCTGCTATTTGGAAAATATCCGAGGTAGTTATGATCCATAAACCCGGTAAACCAGTCAACGATGCATCCTCACACCGTCCTGTCAGCTTAACTCCAGTTCTAAGGAAATTGTGGGAAAAAATAATCCTTACTAGGATACATGCAAACCTAGATATCAATCACGTCATACCAGATCATCAGTTCGGGTTTCGCAAGCAACATTCGACCCTAGAACAAGTACACAGAGTCTATCGTACTATACGAGACTGTTTGGAAAAGAAAGAATATTGTTCTGCTGCTTTCCTGGATATCCAACAGGCATTCGATCGGGTCTGGCACAAAGGGTTACTATGCAAAATAAAGCAAGCACTTCCACACTCTTTCTACCCCTTGATGGATTCTTACCTTAGAGATAGAATGTTTCGAGTAAAACACCGTGACGCCAGGTCTTCTTTGTATAGTTGCCACGCAGGAGTACCCCAGGGATCGGTACTCGGTCCGGTGCTTTACATCTTCACGAATGACTTACCCCAGACACCTAATATTACAGTAGCAACCTATGCTGACGATGCCGCATTTCTCGCATGTAATAGCAGTCCAGAAGAGGCAAGTAAATTGCTGCAGGTACAACTCGATGACACAAATAAATGGTTGAACAAATGGGGTATAAGAGCTAGTGCCCAAAAATCTCACCACATCACGTTCACTCTGAGACGTGCAACTTGTCCTGCAGTCAACTTAGGTAGCAACACCTTACCGCAATCGTCCTGCGTCGAATACCTGGGGTTTCATCTTGACCGAAGGATGACATGGAAAGACCACAACAAAAATAAGCGTAACGAATTCAATTTTCGATTTAGAAATTTGCTATGGCTTCTAGGAAGACAGTCATCACTATCCCTAAGCAACAAACTAAGAGTGTACTGCTCCGTAATAAAACCCATTTGGACATATGGGATTCAAATCTGGTCATCGGCCAGTAATTCGAACATACTCTGCCTACAAAGAGCCCAAAACAATATACTTAGGGTCATATCAGGTGCACCATGGTACTCCCGCAATTCGGAAATCCACGAATACATACAAATTTCAACCATCGTAGACGAAGCAAAACGCTATACAGCCACATACAAAGATCGTCTGACATTCCATCCTAACGCACTTTCGCACATGCTGTTGCAGCCCAACTCGATAAAGAGACTCAAGAGAGCTGACGTGCTTCATAATTAGAGCGATTAAGGGCACTGGCCCTATATTCGCCCAAACAAGATACATACCATAACCTACCTGCTTATAGTTCTTATGACTGATCGCAGGATACAAACAGAAAAAAAAACATAAATGACTTAAATGTAGTTAAGAAGATTATAATGTTGCTTTGGAAACGCAGTTGCGAAATATGTGAAAAATATGTTTCATTCATTTAGGTAACTAAATATGGAGATATTTTCATCACTTACAAGGCAAGTATTAGAATAAATTTGATTTTATATTTTGAAGTATTTTAAAGCCAAATTTGTATTTTGGAATCTGTATTATCGAGTAAGATACAGACTTTACAAAAAAGAAATGTTTGTTTAATAATTTAATTGTTTCTTAAAATATAAAACTTACCATATAATAATATTTATTTTATGAAATATTTTAATAAATGAGTAGTATTTACTTTTCCATACGTTTTACTTTCTTTTCATCTCTTTACTTAATTCATAATTGGTACCTACGTATGCCAATTGTTTATTATTTAAGACTATTTATTTACTTTATTTACTCGTAAAAGTTAAACAGGTGACAGTTTTGGAAATGCAGAAGTCGATACCATCATCGCCAAAGCGTGTGGGATAATAGAAATTCCAAATTAAACCACATACACCAATTAACGATAAGCAGTTAACGCCTACCCAAAATTGAACTTAAACCTAGCAACTCATCGTTCCTTTCAATCTCAATAATACAGCATTATTATAGAAGATGATCTTCACATACCAGTTTCGTAAATAATGGACAAAGATCATGGTAATCAAAAATAAGTTATTTAAAATAGTGACACGTTTCCCCGCAAGGCACCGTTCAGTTACTGTCTACTTTACAGCGGCTTCCTAGTTTTGTCTAGTTTAGACATAAATAAACACGATTGTCTATAATGCTCTAAATGTCTATTGTGGTTTTCTCTGGGTCTGTTATTGGTACATCTGAAAGCACCTCGTCTGTACGTCGCCGGTATTCATCCCACTTTGCCTTACGAAAGTTCCACCTTGGCGCCCTGTTTGGCATTCTTTCTTCCCCTTTCAACTTGCAATTGATAAGCATAGCTCTGTGTCCACAGCCTCCAGCGTCATCAAGTAGGCTGACACGAATTTCTTCCCTTATGTGGGGGTGGGAGATGACGAGGTCTGGCCTTGTGAGACTTCCCGAAAAGGACAGGAATGTCGGCGGTGTGTTCAATACGAATTGCATCCTCGAGTGCGCAAGAAAATGTATACCACGTGGACAAGTCAAGCGATATAATCCCTTTTGGAATGCAGCCCTTGAACATCTTAAAAATGCCCGAAATAAGGCCAGGCGTAAAGCAGAAGGATCTAAATCACATCGAGACTGTGAGGAGCTTCGTGGAAGACAGGCTGCTCTTACGTGGGCTATAAAAACAGGGAAAAGAGAAGTTTTTAGAACCTTTGTGGGTGGGCTAGATTTCAGAAAAGATGGTCCCAGAGCCCACAAATTCCTGTCCACTTTAAATAACTACGAAAATAAACAGCAACAACATCCTATTCTACACAACAACAAAGAGCTCACTTTTCTCGCTGAAATCGCAGAAGCACTCTGCAGACATTTGAAAGTGTCAGCAATGTAAAGATCAACAAAGAAGTAAAGCCATGCCTCCTTCGGACTCCACCCCAGACATGCCTGGATCAGACACTGAGTGGAATCTGTACAGAGGACTTCCTTATGACTGACCTTGAAACAGCCCTCTCCCAGTGTAAAAAGAAAAAAGCAGCTGGTCTAGACCAAATCTTTCCTGAGATGCTGATTCATCTTGGAAGAACAGCAAAGGAGGTGCTACTGAGACTCGTGAATCTCACCTGGAACAGTGGAGTACCCGGCAAATGGAGAAAAGGTGAAGTTATTCCAATCTTGAAAAAGTTAAAAGATCCGTGTAGAATCGACAACTATCGTCCCATCACTCTAACTAGTTCCCTGTGCAAGGTGGCTGAGAGGATGGTCCTAAACAGGTTACTCGCCACAAGCTATCTGGATCTCATCGACGATGCGCAGGCTGGCTTTCGTAAGCATAGGAACACCATGGACAAAGATGTGGCTTTCTCTGTTTGTTAGAGACGGTTTTCACCGGAAGATGTCTACGGTAGCAGTCCTCGTGGACCTCAAAGCAGCTTACGACACCGTGTGGCGCGGCACTCTTTTGCACAAGATGGCCAAGGCCGGATTGTCGGGAAAGCTTTTCCACTGGACAAAGTCCTTTCTTGGAGAGCGCTACCGAAGAGTAAAATTCCAAGGCCAGTGCTCAAAATTCCGTATCCAAAGACAGGGGCTCCCTCAAGGAGCCGTTATCAGCTGCCAACTCTTCAACCTCATGATTAATGACGTGCTTGATGCTATCAAAACCAACCCGGGTGTGGAGGCACTACTGTATGCTGACGATATGCTCATTTGGGCCAGCAGTAGCTCTCTTCTTTCCAACGAGTCAGGGCTGAATAAGACCCTCGAAGATCACGAAAGATGAATGTTGCCTCACAGTCAGCACGGAAAAAACCGTATTCCAAGTCCTCAGCCTATCGACAAAACAGCCAGATATAAATCTGACTTACAAGGGTGTGAATCTTGAAAAACAAGATGTTAGTAAATACTTAGGCATGTACATCGACAACAAAATGACATGGGAAGCCCATATTAGCAGCTCTGCCGAAAAGGCCATCAAAAGATGTCGTCTGCTCAAACGCCTAACAGCAACGAAATGGGGTGCTACCCAAGACGTACTCCTAACGACGTACAAAACCTACATTCGTCCAGTCCTTGAGTATGGAGGCGAAGCTACCATAACAGCAAGTGAAAGTACTGTCTCCCCCCTGGAACTCGCACAAAATACAGCACTGAGAATCATAACCGGAGCCCCGAAATCAAAACCTATCGCCGCTATGGAAACTCAAACTAACATTGAGCCTATACAGTGCCGACGAGACAGATCTGCACTTCTTTTCTGGGAAAGACAAAGACGAATACTTCCATGTAAATGGAAACAATACAAACAAGCTTTCTCCCGACTGAAAACACAGAAAACGCCTCTCACGATAACTGACTCTATCAGAGAAAAATATAACATCCCACTACCAGAGCCAGCACCTTTTCCTCAGAGGTCAGATACTGTGTCCTGCTTGCCCCTTGTGGAGCTTCGATTCATGAACCACAACTTGCCGAAACGCCAATCAATTGATGTTGCCCTGAGAATGGCCGCCCTGGAGATTATCCACACCAGGTATCCCTCCCAGGACTGGTTGCATATTTACTGTGACGGCTCGTCGATGTCAAACACAGGGAATACCGGAGCAGACTTCACATTTACAGTATTTGAGGGCTCCGTTGCCGTCGGTTCCCCGCTTACAAACTACGATGGAGTTATAGCAGCGATATACGAGGCCGCCGGGGAACTGGAGCGTCTTACAACATCACAAAGCGTGGTTTTTCTCATCGACTGCCAGGCAGCTATTCTGGCACTCTCCACCAACCGCTACACAGATTGTCCCAAAACCCAATTCTGTCGTGCCAGACTGTCCAACCTGGTGAATGCTGGCTTTCGACTTACTCTGCAGTGGATTCCAAGCTACGTCGGGATAGAGGGGAACGAAAAAGCCGACGTACTGGTAAAACACGGAACGACTCTACAGCAGCCCATCTGCTCTCCGTCATTTTCATTCTCTAAGTCGGCCGTCTGCAGAGCGATACATGCCTGGATCAAGTCTCGGCGCACACAGTCCGCCGTCGGAAAGAACTGGGCTTGTCTAATTGATTCGCCTATTCGACGCGACCTACCCAGAGCTGTCAGTGTCGCAGCTTTCCGGTGTGCCACGGGCCACGACTACCTCACGTGCCACCTGAAACGTATTGGTGTCCTGGGGAGCGATGCCTGCCTTCTCTGTGGACGTCCAGAAATGTCTTTTGACCATCTCCACGTTTGCCCGAAGATGAAGCCCTACCTTGATGATTGGGAGAGGAGGGCGCCCCCTGATGATCACCCTGCCTACAAAACAGCTTTTTTCTACTGGTCTGCGCGCCACCTAATGGCAGACATGCCAAGGGTGGGCGTTGGCTAGTAGTAGTAGTAGTAGTAGTAGTATGCTCTAAATGTCGGTTATTTTTATGAAGCTATTTTAGTGAATAAGTGACTGGACATGAATCTTTAATCTACCTAGGTTACATTGGGAAATAACATAAAGACGGATCACGTTGGGGATTATAATATTTGCTCAACATTAAAAAACACGTCTTTATAAACAAACCAAATAACATTAAATTTCATTGTAGATTTTGTGAAATAAATGGAACTATTAATCTCTCACCGATTCCAAATACTAATGCGCAAAGTATTTTGTCACATAAGAAAAGATCCAGTTATACTATTTTGGATAAATTATCCTTTCTGTGTCATTGTGTTTTTCTGTGCAATTTGTGAAATATTTCTCTGAGGTCAACTTTTTTAAAGATGATTTTTTAAAGCACAACTATACATTTATTTAGATAAACAAAAATAATAGATTTTATATTACGTGTCACGAAAAACGGACAGTTGACACAAAGAATATCTTAACTAGATTAGATTACCATTACATTTCGCATACCATTTGTTAGTTCGAATATTGTGATTTGAATACCTCACGAATTTAACTTCATAAGTTTTGTATTCGCCATAACAAAATCGCTATTACGCATATATTTTTCTCGTCAAAGGAAACTAAGAAAGATATTGTAATTTTGTCTTATTTATTAACGGAAACCGGGTTGTAAACAGGTTGTTCTGAAAGTTTGACTAACCGGATACAATTTACGATTTTTACTGACAGATTAGCAGGAATAAATTTATTTTTATTGTATAAAATATTTCGCCGTTTTATTAACGAAACTTATGAAAGCAGTCAAGAAGACCCTCTACGACTCTTCATGAAAAAATCTAAATGGCAATACACATTATTGTGAACAAGAGACAATATTGTGTACATCAAAATTTAATTCAAAATAGCAACTGTAATATCTACTGAAATATATTTTAACGCTTATACGCGAATTGTTTATAACAACAATAAAGTCAAAAGCCTTTCTTAAGTACTCAGATTAGAATCCGTACTATTACTTTAATATATCAATCAATCTTACATTCAAGCTGTTTAGACTCTGCTTTAAAAAATGACATTTTTCTTAACACTATCGTTGTCATAAATACCGAGTTAAATGGATTAGCATTTGCAAAATATTTTCAGGAAAAATTTTAAATGAAATAAATTCTAGTTTCTTTACTTATAACAGTAAAAAATCAAATAAGTTTATATTTTTAGGATAACCCTGAACGAGTATCATCGATATGCTCATTTATTTGCGAATACCGCTAAGAAACAAATGAAAATCATTTTTCTATATTTATTCGCAACTCTTTCATTTTTATACGTGTTTTTTATTTTCAATTCCAAATTAAACGATTTATTTGTTAAATGGCTATAAAAATATATAAGTAAAATGAATATTTTTTCCACTATTTAGCTTGTTAATTGTTGTAAAAATTCACTCACCAATTAAGAATTATTGATTTTTATTCATTATTTCTCGGAAAGATCAGCATTTTCCTATATTAAACTTATTTCAACATTATGTTACACACACACACATACACACACACACACATATATATATATATGTGTGTGTGTGTGTGTGTGTGTGTGTGTATGTGTATGTGTATATATATATATATATGTATATATATATATATACATATACGTATATTTATATAACTATATTAAAAATGTAAAAGTTGCGAATAGTCTGTGTTATTCCGTGACAGAAACTATATGTATGCTAAACTTGGCAGTGACTCTTCGCTTGGTTATATTAGGTAATACGCGTTAAAGCAATGTTCTACCAAGCATTTAGCGTGAATAAACAGAGCTTTCCAGTACATGCTTTTCACATCTCGGACAATTCAGCCTCTTGTCAGTTGATTGACACAGAATAAATTAATCCGTCGGCGCTTCCCCTTCGACATGAGCAATCAATCGTAATCCATCACGTATTCAGTTGTATAATGATGGAAAGAAAGTCGTTAATCACTGTAGAAACGAGGTGCTGTTTTTTGTCGCCGGTAATAGGTGACCGAGTCCTCTATATGACATTGTCACGATGTATCGGCTTTCCTTCATTTTCTATATAACTAGTATTGCAATCTTATATATATATATATATATATATATATATATATATACATATATATATATACATATATATATATCATAAATAAAAGAGTTACGTTTATTGGACACTTGAGAAATATTGGTCGAAACACGAATATATTTTCCTACTGGCAATGTATTTTCCTAATCATAGACAACATTTTAAAAAAAATATTCGCAAAATATTAATATATTTAAATGATGGTATTTATAGTAATAATGGGTTAGTTAACTAGCTATCATTCCGTTAATCACCTTTACTAATGGCCTACCTTTTTTTTTGGCAGATAGAAAAAGCAAACGTAAGTGTCGTATATGAGAAAATAAATATTTCTCGTAACACAGGTTCATTAATGATTTCAAATTAGTCATTTAATTTAAAGATTACCTCAATAATGAGCTCAAGTTAGTCATTTAATTCAGTAATAAAAATATGTTGAGATTTTCATTAACTTCCTACTGTATTTATCTGCGTAGTTCTAAATCAAGGCTTGTAATTGCTTGAGAGCAAATGTGATCTGGTGGAAGCTAAATTGATTTTAACATATGTGACGAGGATTATTTTAATTTACGTTATCATTTCCATGTCATCGATTAAGAGTGATTATTAAATTGAGAAATTATATGGTGACATTATTGAATTATAATTTTTGTATATTTCTGTTATGCAGAAAAGAAAAATTATATTTGCCTAACTTTCCTAAATAGTTTATAGTTAAATTAGAACATTTATAATTTCATCCGTCCATTTAATTTTCACACTTTGAAGGTAAACACTTTAATAAAGTCTTACAATTCTGGCAAAACTGAAAGAAAATAAACATAGTTTTTTACTACATATAAAGCAGAGTCATTAGATACGACTCCGAGTATTAAATAATGGATCAGTGTTTTGACATAAAATTAGGATTTTTACACGTTATAAAAGGGCACCTTTTAGGACACACAGTATTCCCATCTGTTTGTAAACTTTTTTTAACTTCAAACGTAATTTGTAGCATGGAACTATAATTTGAAAAGGATATTTATAAAGATAAATGCTTTTTTCCCAATTGTAAAGAGACAACAGAAAAAGCAACCCGCCCTCTCCCATTATATTTACAAAACTACTCTACTCTATCAAAAATTACGAAAAACCAAGTTTCGGAACTTACTTAAAGTGTATGGAAATACTATGATGATTTCATATCTTGTGGTTTTTTGAGTATTTCAAAATATTTTTATGATTGTGAATAACGAGGCAATAAGTAGTGAGAAATTAGTAATTGATTTCATATTTGTAAATAGATAAATAAAGTTACTGAATTCCAAACGTTAATTTTTTTACACAAAATACATTTAATTTTACATGTATCCTTGTATTGAGAGTTCCACTCATAATTAGCTAGTCTTTTTTTATTTCGATTGCGAAATATTAAACTTCAAATTTGTTAGAGACTTATTTGTTAGAGACTGTTTCCCAAGCCTTGCATGCGCAGGGCCTTATCCTCCCCTCACTCACTTACAAAAAATTTGCACCTTCATTTGAAATAATTTTCGATTAACAATTTTATTTTTTCTGGTAATATTTCTTGGATCTATTCCGATATTTACTAGACCGCTTTTCAAAGTTCAAGTTATTTGGGTGCTTTTATGAAAATAAGTAAATTGAGATCAATATGAATATATTACCACCCATTAAATACAAATTCATGACTAAGTTTTCAAGGGTCAAATTGTAGATTTTATCACTGTAATAATTTTGTTTCACTTCAAATTTATCTTTAAATCAATTACGTTGTTTGCTCCTTTGGCAAGATGTTTACTACATTTATCCAAAGGTCTTTAAACTCGACGATCGTTGACTAATACTTTTACTAACTATACATATAACAAAACGTGTCACTGTTTCCTTTCAATTATAATTCTCATTAGGATTCACCAACTTTAATTAGAAAATGTTCTCAATGTCACTCTAAAAGTAAGTGATAAAGTAAGTGACAGTAATGGAGGTATAGCAGTCATTATTATTAAACTGCTTAAGGTAGTTTGGTTGTTGTTATACATTACTAAAAACAAGAAGTCGAAATAAATATTTTATGTTTTTTCTAACGACGAAATCAAGAATTTGCAAACTTCCCGCATGACATCGTTAATTATATGTAATAAATAATTAAAATAAATTAATGAAAACAATAATTATGCTTATTATGTTTCATTGTATTTTAGGTTTTGGCACAAACGACTTATCCAAACGCATGAGTAATAAACAAAAAAGAATTAGCATCGCCAATGTCATTCTAATTGTACCGGGTATAAGTTTAGCTAAACATTTAAATAATTACAGCTTTTTATTAAGTACAAATTGTAAATACCATCAAAAACTTTAAAAAGTTTCACAGTATTCGCTGCTAATTATCCTATTACGGATTGTCTATTATGTACACTTTTCGTTGCAATGTCGGATCGTAGAAATAATTTGGGACTTAAACGAAGTTTACCGTCATGATTAAATTAGAATTATGTTTAAAAGAAATGAATAGGATAATGAAATCTACAAAATGTCTCCATGAGATAATTATATCGCTAATGTTATATGGCTATTTGTCATATGATTTATCATAGACTTTTGTACTCAACTGAAACAAAGAATTAATTGCAAGTTCATTTAGAATACTATTGATAAATTACGAATAACGAAATATATTATTTTATAAAAACGGTAAGCACAAAACATACTCTTGATTCCTTTTATACTCGGGCAAATTCTTTTTTACCGGGTACTTAGTGAAATTATAAATTGATTAATTGTCGGTGTATTCACTACAAGAATGCAAAAAATATGATCTTTATTTCAAAGTCACATCAAACAAATTGTAGTGTTTTGTGATTTCGTCGTATCGGCGACCTAAATAAATAACGAGATATTATTCTTAGGGGATCATATTTGTTGCTTAATATTTTGAAATGAAACTTCTAGACTAATTTTTGAAATGAAACTTCTATACATTTGATAATAACTAAGTTTATTTAAAAAAAATATATGCATGCTTTAATTCAAACATATCGTATATCATAATCACCTACAACTTTAGTGAAATGGCCTAGAGCGGTCAAACTCCAAATAGTTCAAAACAGCGACTAACTAATAGTCTAACTCTGATATGGCGCTATCACCAGCCGATACGTTAAAATCACCTCCAAGTTCGGTCAAAGGGCCCAGTGCAGTGAATTTCTAAACTGTTCATAATTTTATCATTCCATGCCCAATAGCGCAATCGACATATGAGACACAGGTCATACAATATGAATATAGACAAATTAAACTGCTATGCAAAGCGAGATAGTTTCGCCCTGGCATTCTTGCGTATGTACGGTAACCTTCAAAACTAGTAAAACTGTCTCGAGAGCATAGCCACTTGATAGTTGCCATTTTTCATATTGTAAGTTAAAGAATCGGATGACAAGAGGTAAAGCTAGATAGAGCAACGGGAATATGTCCAATAGATCTGAAATAGCACTAAATGGATACAAATCAAATGGCGCAACGGTCTGTGTTCAGCTTAACAACATTAATAGATACTTCAGTAAGCATGTGTGTAGAAGTAAAAAAATAATCAGTTTAATGTTTATTTTTTTATACGTAAGCAAGAATGTGGATATGAAGCTAGATTGTGTGGTATAAAATATTGACTACAACAGTAATATTTTGATCGAAAAGACAATGCATATAAAGTTAACATTAGTTATCTGAAGACGTAAAATTTTCATTCTGAAAAGTTTTTGCAGGTACTTTCGGATGGGCCTAACATTATCTTGTTGTTTTATGAATTTTATTTGCTTTCCTGATATCAATCGGCCCTTGAATACAACAGTTATACTGGAATGTACGCCAAATAAAAAAACGGTATATTCTGACAAATAAACCTCAATAACGAACAAACTTGAAAATTTAATAAATTTCGACCACTAGTTATGATAAACATATATACCAACAAGATATAATTTGGTGATCAAATTACTAATAGAATTGTCAATAGCTGGAAATAAAGGAATCATCAGATCTCTTTATAGACAAGCCTACTTGTCAATTTATTATCAATGGGGACTCTTTGTTGGTATTTAATTTAAAAAGCGGTATTAATCTATTAATATACACTTAAAAGAAATATATCAATGTAAAAAAAATTCTTTCGAAGTATTAAATTATTATCAGAAAATGAGTAATGGTTTTTAATTAAATATGCATGATGCAATTATAATGAAGCAATCTCATTTCTGCGGTGACCATTTAGATGACCGCAGAAATAAGGACACCAGATTTACAATTTAAATGAGATACCAATTGGATAAGTCCCAACTATATTAAGTAATTATATACTTTTATAGAAATAAAAGAAACATTCAGTTCGTATTTTTGTATATGCCAATATTTTTCGGTTATACACACTGTATATCCGATAAGTAGGGTTGAAGTAATTTGGAGCTATATATATATGCCCTACAAAGTTACCGACTTTGACGAAATAATCCTAAATATTTTTCCAATTATTTCACTATGCTACCTACTCCTTCTAATTTTACTTTTGCTACCAACGTAATATAATAAATTTGTTTTTACTTATGAGTTTTCCCTGTCGACAAAATTGAAAGTACGAGAAAAAAATACAAAAATGCTTATTTTTTGTGTTAAAGAATAAAAAAATATACAATTTTTCCTACTGTCTTCCCAGTAACCTATCTGCAAATTATATATCTTTATCTCTAAATATATATCGACTTAACTTCAAGAAATTATATTGATCAATCTTACAAAAATATTCTATATACAAAAATTCACCTAAAGAAATCCTCTGAAACACTTCGCATCAAAAATTATAATTTAATATCCAATTTCAGAGTTTAGTTTCCTAATTCAGAGTTTAGGAATGTAAAGTTTGTAAAGTATGGATGGACAGACGATATTAGAAGCGAATTTAAAATACGAATTATAGAAGCGGTCGATTCAGTGAAGGCCTTGCCTGCAGTCTACAAACTACGAAAATAATGAGACTTCTGAATTAATAATCAAATGACTTCTATTTTTCTTTTATTTATTACATACTAATTTATCTTTTTTTTATTGAATTAGTTAATACATTATGCTACTATTATTATAATATACACTATATTAGACTAAACAGAAATAATTTCCTGTGGATATTCCATCATTATCATAAATAAAAAAGTTACTTTCTAAATTGTAAAAACCATTTCCAAAAGAGAACTTTACTTAATTGAAACAACATATATTTTCATAATAAGATACATAACTTCTTGATTTTCCAAAGTAGCGTATAATATATTCATGTTTTCTTAACTTACACCAACAATTTTCAGAGATGTAGACGAAACTATTGAATCTTGCTTCACGCGTGTCCCAGCAGACACGTTTACGACTAATTGATTGTGCTTAAAAACTAATTCGTAAATAATAACCTGAAAGACGAGACCTTATATTTTGAAACAATTTTAGACAAAGATAAGTTTTTCGAATTTTCATAAAATATTAGTTAAACAATAATCAAACAAAAAACGTGAAAATCGCAAATGAATAAGTTTTTTCTGTTTAGTATACCTATTTTTAGAAATCGTTTTCACGTTTTACGCCGCGTAGTAATAAACTAAATTTGTACATATCTAACCCCAAAATTATAAATATTTTTATACCATACCTAAAATAAACAATGGTCATAAAGATGAAACATTTTGGGTTAAGGCCTTTATGATTGAATACTTATGCTAGGTAATGGTTGGTCTAATCGGAAATCAAAACTAGTCGTCCACCCACCGAGTAGTGATTTGAAGTAGAAAAAGTTCACTGGAAATTCCATCACTTTAGAAGAAGATAACCTAAGATAAGAGAAGATAAGCTTGTAACAGCTTCTTCATTATGAGCTCTAATTTAAAAAATAAATGGCGCCAGTAGATTAGTAAAAAATTTGAAACAAATGGTATAAAACTTACTGTCTGTCTTATACTCAGGAAATAACCAATAAGTTTTATTTATTTTCTGAGGAATAGTTTCATTTTCCTGGATCAAGTCATTTTATTACTCATTTTCTGAATTAAAATAATTCTCCATAATTTTTTTAATTTTACTGAGGTACTTGCAAATATGATTTATAGGTACATTTCAACTTATAAAAATGTATGTTTTATTCATAAATTATTTTATAAATTAATAACTCAGCAACAACTTCTTCAATTTTAATTAAATGTTTAATTCGGTGTCCTCTTACAATTAACATACAGAATATTTATACGAGAAAATCTGGCACTTTTTTTAAACAAAAATGTTTTTTTAAATATGGTGCTACTAAGCATTTAAATATTTATTTTTTGTTTTATTCCGTTTACTCTCGATGTATTCAATTATTCTCACCAGTGCATGCATCCTGTAGTCTTAATTAAAAACGAAGTCGATACATATTCACACATATGAAATTTAAATTTGACAGAAAATGTTTTCATCATTTGATAAGATGCATCTTCCACGCAAACAAATTCGGAGGATAACAGTTCACGAAACGGTAAATATTCATTACGATTTTTTTGTATTTTTAAATTATTTTCATGAAAATAATATTGTCTAGAATGCAGTATATAATTTGGAGCAGATTAATTCTGAAATTTTGTTGCTGACTTTGGAAATTTACAATTACGTTATTTTGGAATAATACTTAAAAGGAAAATCTACAAAAATATTCCTTATACAGGCAAAGTCGAAAAAAAATGTTTTGAAAATAATTATGGTATTATATAAATAACACCGCTACAGTTTTTAATATACTCCACTCATTATAGATATATATATATGAGTAATATTTTAATTTTATGAATTATTTAAGTAAAGAAAATTAATATTCTACTTAACTCATTTCCGATAGATGATTTAATTACAATGTAATATGATGCGGCATATATATGTATTTTAAAAAATATGCGACAAACAATTTTTCAAGGCAGAGTGATCTACTACGTTTAAAATATTTTAATTTCTTGCAAATTGCTGGTTAAAAACTCTTGAAAATATTTTAATTAAATTTCGTAGCGAAGACACAAAAAACAGAAATAGAAACACAAAAAACAGAAACAGAAACAGAAGCGTTCAATTTAATATGTCATCTTAAATTGAATATGGCGAATGCTCCATGAGAGTGGTTAACTTTCGATTTGGAACCCCTTCGATACGGATAGCAATGATAGAGATTGGCGAATAAATGGAATTAATTTACCTGATCACAAGCAATAATTAAAATGATCAAAATGTACTTTTGCAAACTTTCAGTATAAAATATCACATTGAATTATATACAAAGTAAGTTCACATTCAAGTGTCGTATAGGGCGAGCTATGTACCGCGGCATACGGCGTGAGCGAGTAGAGAATTGTTGCATATAATAATATGTAATACTGATCATAATAAAACTATTCAAGTGGACGTACATATGGGGGATACCGTCGTTTGCGGATGTCTGAGTTTACCGAGAAATAAGTTATAACCTTTTTGTTATCACCGCATCATAAAAATTGGTGCAAAATACCACATACAAAATATCATATGTGGTCATAAATCTAATTTCTTTTAGGAAAGCAGGTAACAGCGAGTCTATCGATATAAAAAGCAGCTCCTTTCTGTCAATAGTTTTTTCTCTGCTACTGCTCGCCGAATCCTTCTGTATGGTAAAAATATAATAATATTCTTATTCTATTAAATATTTTAATGTTATTGTATCATCCTTAGTAACGTTATTATGGTAATGAAGTGGCGAATGTTGCATCTCGTCTTAAACGATTTAGCGCTTACGCTTGGATCAGAAGTTCTCCACGGTAAAAAATCATTATATCTATTTCAAGTTAATTTGTTTCCAAAATTAATTTTATTGTACAAAAAAGCTAGCCAAACTTCGTAAACTTGAAAAACCGAATGTAAATATGATTCTTTTATAAATTTTCATTTATTTCATTTATTTTCACGATCGGCATAAAAACATCTTCCCTATTGATATAAAATATCAAGATTGTTTGGCGAGATGTTGGTATCGATATTTTGAAATATAAGTAAAGAAAATCGGAGTCTGCAATGTATATTTTTAAAGTAAAATTTTAAACCATTATAGCTATATTATAAAGATGTACAAGGATGTTGTAATCGACACCAAATCTGCTATCAAAATGAAGAGTATGAATACATATTCAAATTCAAATTCATTATAAGCGGCAAAAAGCCTCCTCAGCAATAAGCTTTTCGTGAAATTAATCCAATTTAATTTTCCTATACAGATTACAAGAGCAATGATTCTCAATCTAGTAATTATAACGAAATTCACAATATTTTTAGGCCTGCGAAAGTTATGTTAGTCAAACTGATATCACTTTCACAGGCATGCTCAACATTAACATAGATATTTGTAAATAGTTTAACAGAAATTCTACGTATCCTTAAATATAAACCTGTACCTGTGTGTAGAAAATCCTCCTAGTTCAAGTTTTACTACTTGACATGTTTTTCCGATATTTTGGTTTGAGCCATTTTGAGAATGAGGGGAAACATATTTTTCGTTGACGTTTTAAACAATGTATTAATAACATTTAAAACAATATTTTATTTACATTTTAAATAATATTTCATAATCTATATAACTAGTTGTCGGGTATTCATACAAAAATGAACTTAAAAATAACTTGGAATATTTTATTTACCGTTCTAAAATATCCGTATAAATATATTTGACTGTTAACATTCGAGGTATATGCGGGTTTATACGGTTTATCACTGTGCCAAACTTGAAGTTTCTACTTAAAACATTTTCTAAGGTAAACAGGTGTGAGAAAAGGATAGATGAATGGAGATGTGTGTGTTCTTATAAGGGTTATGTCATTTTTATTTTTGAGATACGACATCCAAGAAAATGTGGAAACTTCTGAATACATCTTTAAACACTTCTTTTTTGATAAAATTTTGGCCAAATTTTATTCAGTTATACATTTTAAACCCTTTTAGTTACATAACACTTTTGTCTCACAGATTTTTATTAAAGGGAAGATTAATTTTAACTGAAAATTCAAAACAGTGCTTCCGCATTTAACCTTCAGGAATAATAGATTTCAACGTCAACGTGGAACAAATTTCTGTGAATAAAACAACAATCCTTGAAATCTTGCAAATAAATAAGTTGTCGTCGGAGCTTTCAAAACAGTCGGTTCCAATTTCGGCGGATGGCTCGCTGGACGATTCAGTGAACTCGCAAAACGGTGCAAAACGGTGTCATTCTTTGATTCTAGGTTAATTTTATACCATAATTTACTATATGAATAGATTCGATTCTGAAGTATTTTTTCCTGCAGATGATCGCAACCCTATTTTTCGACTAAGTAGTTAATATTTTCGTAGAGCTATTAGGGCATCCACAATGAACGGTCTAAATAATTTTTCATAAGACACAATAAGCATATATTATTATATCACGTGAGCAAAAATATTTTTTTAAAATATATAGCTTCTATATCGAATAAAAATCATACGATTGCATAACTTGCTGACTGTGGAGGCTGTGGGATTGCTGACGCGTGTTAACCGAAATAAATTTGATGTTAAATTTCTGTGATTGAAAATTAGTTATATGCACAATGCACGTCACTTTATAATTAAAAATATAATAAACGGTGCTTAAAAAGAGAAATTGCAAATTGAACCTGTGAAATACGTTATAATATATATATTAAACGAAATCAGATACAGAAAAATAACATTTACCCTCAAATTTAACATATTGGAAGGGGCATATTTTTTTTATATTTGGATATAATAGATTTCCATATAGTGAATATGTAAAATTTCACGAACATAGATCTAACACAGTAGAAATTAAAAGGCTTTGCTAGACGGATGGTTTTATGGATGCATAAATGTAACTAAATTTGACGGTTCAAACGAAATTTAAAAATAGGTAGTAGGCCCGTCACCAAAACTATATTTATTGTAGCAATGGGAAGTAGAACACTGGATGAAAAATTTACTACACCAGTGAGACTTTGCATAAGTGATGTAAAATTTACGGCGCCAGTCGGACTTTGCACATTTGATGTAAAATTTAATGCGGCAGTGGGACTTTGTGTAATTTATGTATAAATAACTACGGTATAATGGGAGGGGTGGGGGGGTGTTAGACACTTGGTGTAAAATTTGCTGCGAGATTGGGACATTAAACACCTGATGCAAATCTTGCGGCAGATATCAAATGCAGAACTCTAAGTATGAAATTTACTGTGGTCATGAGATATTTTACACTCTGTATAAAATTAACTGCAGTACTGTGACATTGCATAATAGATATAAAATTTACTTCAGCAGTGTGATATTGGATACTCGAAGTAAATTTTACCACAATACTGTAAGACGTTAAAGCCTCGATGTAAAATTTACTGCAACAATGGGACGTTGGACACGTGACGCAAAATTGATTGCGTTGCAGTTAGACGTCGGACATTCGATGTAAAATTTACTTGGGCAAAGTAAAGCGTTGAATATTAGAAAAAAAATTACTGTGATAGTAGGAATTTGAACGTTGCACGTTCGATATCAAATTTCGACATTACATAGTGAATTGATTACGGCAGCGGTATGTTGAATACTCGATGTAAAATTTATTTCGATAGTACAGAACGAAGACAGACAGACAGACAGAACATTGACACTCAGTGTGAAATTTATTTCGGCAACGGGACTTTGAATATTCTATATAAAATTAACTGTGGCAACGGGATATTGAACACTCGGCGTAACATTTACTACGATGCAGTGGGAGATTGGACAATCGATATAATATTCCCTGAAGCAGAGGGATGTTGGACACTTGAAATAAAACTTACTGCAGCGCAGTTGGACATTGGATGGAAAATTCACTGCGACCATGGGACGTTGATTATTCGATGTAAAATTTACTGCGGTGGTAGAAGATTGCACACTCAATGTAAAATTTAATGCAACTGTAGGACGTTGTACATTCGATTTAATATAAAGAAAGCCGTGAAAAATTACTTGTAAAATGAAAGTGAGTAATATCAGGAGCACCAATATAGAATACGTCGTTCCATAAATAGTTTCAACCCCCACTTCTTTATGGCATGATTAGAAAGAATATTTCAAAATAAATGTACATAACTGTAAAATGATTTCTTTTTTTCTTTGACTTTATTTATGTTTCGCATACGTACAGTCAGATATTTTAATACAATGATCGGAAATATTTACATAAATAAGCATTTATAACAAAGGCAATTACGATGGTGAATAAAAAGCTAAACTGTATTCCATACAAATGATATTCCAAAATAATTAAATGCTAACTGGCATTCCATTAAAAGAATTAATTTAAAAAAATACAAACTCTACTACCTTTAGAGTATTATTGAAAACTATGCTATTAGCTTACTCTCAAAACATACAATTCATATAAAACAATGGAAATATAGGCCCATTGCAGTTTAATCCTTCTTAGATAAGCCTCATATAAGACTTGTAAATATTTATTTATTTTGTCTTTAATGTGCAAGTACAAAAGGTGCATGTATTGTTACACAAGCAATCTCTTCCAATCACCCAGGCTTATTAAAACGTATAACATATTTTGAAGATTATAACAGATTATGAACGAAACTGTACTCATTGAGGGAAATAAACAGTTGAAACAATAACAAATAAAATGGCCAACTAACACAAAAGCAATCAGTAATATGTAGTTATTAAAAATAAATTGACAAGAACAAACGATGAGGATAATCCTTAATTGGAAAAATCAGAGGAAAAGATGTTGAGAGGGTAAGGGAAAGATTTTTTTCATACGATCTTTGAGCTCGTGAATTGAGGGTTCATTCTGGATAGGGTTGCCAGGTGTCCGGGCTTTCTACGATTGTCCCGGAATGTGAAGTTTTCGTATCCAAAAATACCATACCGTCGTGGTGCAAATGTAAAAAAATATTTAACTCCTAAATATTTTTTTTGTCACTTTTCGTAAACCTATATATGTAATAGTCCCATTGCATGTAATGTTTTATTAGCTTGATAACAACACTATTTCCGTATATTAGCTCTAACTTACTTCACAATTTGGCAGCGTGAACTGTGCCGGAATATTCATAGAAAGAAGCGTCATCCTTGGGGATAAATGAAGTAAAGGAATTTTCAGATTCATCGCCGTGCGCACCTAAATCTGAGAATCTAGACCCAAAATAACTGATGCAACGAGAATATTTTGATTTTTGAAAATAAATCAGATAATTTTACGATTGCGTTGGCAGTTTTTAACAAAGTTGCGTCCTGTATATTTACTAAGTAATGTAGTGAATTAATCTATAACTTAAAATTTTATAGTGTTTGATATTATCGGATCTTAAACGTGGTTTGAGTTTTACGTTACATTATAATTATAAAGTTACTTATTTTATTTATTAAGATAAGTTAGTTTTACGTTATGTTTTATTTATATATACACTTAGAGGAATCTTACTCAAACCTAATGAGGTTTCTACACATATTGTGAATTTATAGTTACGAAAACGATCTCTCTAGCCAATAACAATGAAATAAATTAAAAAAACAATGGCATGTTACCTATGCTAAAAAAAATTAAGGGACGTAAATTTGTAACACGCTAAAAACCAATTATAATTTATTGTACAAACATGGATGGGAAAGTTCTTATTTAAATCGAGATATAAAATTCAGTTCAATACTTGTAATTAACTTTATTTTATAATGCATTTTAAACCTCACTGAAAATCGCTGAGTAAGATTAGGATGTTATCAAAGATGTTTTTTTGTTTTCATATATTTTTACGATTCGTTCGCGAGTAACTTGGCTTAATGACCAATAGAGGTTTGTATCACAATATTTCCAAAATTTATGAATATTTAAACACCAGGAGTGTTTTTAGTTTTTGTATTTTCTGTTTTTTTGCCCATAACCTGATTTTGACAGAAAAAAGATATTTTTTGGTATAATATAATTAGCAGAAAATTTAATTAACCATATCATCACGGAATCCCAAAAAATAATTTTCAGTACGGCTTGTGAAAATGGCCCACGAAAAAATTACAATTTCTTTCACAGTTTTTTAATTTTTTTTCTACTTTTCCAATCAGCGGATTATCTTAAAATAATGTAATTATAAGAAATAGTATTATTCACCAGTTGGCATCGTTCCTCTAATATATTACAGTTCCCTTCACAAGTAAATAGCTGAAGTACATTGAAAGAAATTCCTATTGCCAAATATATGAAATAGCGTACATTCAAATATAAATAAGTAAATATGATCAGTACATCTGAAAATTATTAAATAATATAAACCCCTAGTAATAATATGAACCCCTACTGATAATATAAAAGTACTATTCGCTGCCGAATTTTATACAAGTAAAGTTTCAGAGAGAGGTCAACATACGGGCTGTTATTTACACCTTTGCTAGCAGGGAATACTGCTATTACGAAAAGAGCGTTTAGATACTTATTTCTCAATCAGATCTAATGGGCTGAATAGATTTGGATGAAATTCAGTATAAATACAGTTCATGTCTCTATTTAATATGTAGTTGAATATATTTCTAGAAAGCGTAACTTTTATATTAGTTGGAGATATGTTGATACAGCCTCATTGAATTAAAAATAAGTCACATCGTCCTAATAAATTTAACGCTGGTGAAGTTAAGGACACTATTAATTAAAACATAAACGTGAAAATCTGTCTCAATATTTAATAAAGTGCACAATTATTCAACATATGGAATGTGTAGGTAGGGAAATTTTTACACCTATAGGTACACATAAAAAAACAAAAATAATGATCTTATAAGTTTGACTAAATTGGCAATGACCATTTTATATTAATCGCCAGATCTTATTTACTTTCTTTATGTACAACAACATAGAAACAGCAGCGACATGGAACCTAAAGAGCGGAAAGTCAGTATGTGATATCTTCTTATTTTAATTAAGTAATTAAGTTATTTTGTTTATATAAACGTAGAATATACTAATTAATTAATACCGGGGAAATACGAAGTTCATTTTTCTCGCGTGCTATATCTACTACAGGTCGTAAATTTTAAAATTTAAAGTTGTACAATTTTATCCTTACAATAGTTTTCCCCATATGAACAAATTGCCTAGGACGTCTAAAATAATCTTTATATTTTTTCTGCAAAATTTGGACAAAACCCTTGTAATCTTGTGTCTACGTGATTCTAAAGCTTGGGAAGCAGAAAGATGTAGTAGCAAGTTTTTTGAACATTTTCAGTAATATTTTTAGAAATTTTGTAAAAAAATGCTTTTGAATCCTTATAATTCGCCATTATATATATATATATATATATATATATATATATATATATACATAAATCTGTATATATATATATGCATGTATCCCATATTTTGAATTTTAAAAATAACTTAGACAGGAAATAATGACAGCAATGTCTACATGATCTGATCCTTATGATATTTTCCTTAACATACCAGATTATATTGATTCACTCGCGATGGCCAAAAAATATCATGGAACTTTGCAAAATAAATCAAATCGATCTTCTATATAAATTATCTACATAATCTACCTAAATCCTCCCTTCATATCTGCCTACACATATTTACTTATCTGGAAACTTTGTTCCTTAATGATTTGCCCACTTAAAATTTAAATGTTTTCATGCCTTTGTGCATACCTGTAGATACGAACATACTTATCATTATCTTAAATACTTCATGTCATTTATACACCTGCACATATGGGGCTACCTATTTACTTTGTTGCTTTTTTGTCCACGTCAATATAAGTCAAACGATTTAAAGTTCTATGAGTTTTCTCATAACAAATAAAGAATTCTTTTCGTTATCTTTTAGCACTTGTGACTAAATTAATTATTAGGAAAGTGACACGACATCCTTTGCATTACGGAGTTTCTTCCATCACCTGCCTAGCTCTAGCAAACAGATCCTGGTCACTACTCGTAGTTAAAGCACTCGTTAACGTAATTTAAACGTGTTCAGACTCGATTAAACTACTTAATTAAGAAGTACTTTCACCATATTTTGCGTCTGTTGTCCTAGCCTAGCCACCACATGTGATCAAAATAATAATCAAAGAAATTAAAATGTGCGTAAGTATATCGGATGTGTTCGTTCCTCATCATTGAGCAGTTCCCGTCAACAACTTTTATCACAACCACCAGACTCTTTTCATCACCGGTGAATAAAAACGACTTTTTCGATCCATTATTTATAATTAAATATAAAACCACGAAGAATTCGAAAGAATACGCTGAATGAATATTTCATATAACTTCAAATGAGATTTGAATATATATATATATATATATATATATATATATATATATATATATATATATATATATATATATATATTTCTGTGTGTGTATTGGCCGAAAATCCTCATTTCAAGGGGTGTGCTTCCGCATTGATAATAAATGTTTCGCAAAGCAAACTAATAATAAATATAATAGCTTAAACAACAAAACAAACATATTTATAAGTTTGTCACATTGCTTACGGTAGCTGCTCGTGCGTATGCTTCTCAATTAAATTGTCCAGAATTAGCTGATGGTGCTCCTGCTGACAACGTTGTCAAGACTGTCTATTTCGTTGTCTATTTCGGACACTGGCTACATGAATTCGGCTTTATCTGTAGAGTGGCTTAAGCATTTCATTGCCATTTTAAGTCAATACAAGACAAAAAGGTGTTCCTTTAATTAGATGGGCATACGACCCATACAAAATACCTTGAAGACCTAACGCTGGCAAGAGAAAATAGGATAATTATTATTCACTTTCTGGGCACACCATATATCGCTTGCAATCTTTGGATGTGTCATTCTTTCAGCCATTAATCACATTTCACATACAAGAGATGGCTTTGAATAAATCCCAGAAGACAAGTAACTTGCCTTCGGGGTTTAAAAATCTTGCAATATCAGCTACCGTAAGCAATGTGACAAACTTATACCGCTGGAGTTTTGGTAGTAGACAGAACCGTATTTTCATCACACTTGTTTGACACAGCAGATACTCTTATTGAGAATCAAAATGAATTGAGAGACGAATTGATTTTACCGGCTTCAAGATCTACGAAAGAAAATGAAAATGATGAAAATCAATTGCATAATACCGTGGAACCACAACCCTCCACGCCAATAAAAAGGAGAGCTGTGCAAAAAAAGAGGTATATTTGTTGATTATTTTGTATTTGTCAATTCAGGATGATTTTATAATCTGTTAGAAAGCTTAAGATATTGTGTTAAGGTTGATTAAATAAAACTTCCAAAGACTTCTTAAAATAATGTTTTCCTGTTTGAAATACTGATTACGAAAGAAAAAGTGAACACAAATGATAAAGATCCTAAACTGTGTATATTTTTTTGTTAATTATATATTCTTTTTATAAAAAAAACATACAAATAACAAAGAAATAAACTTAAACAAATAACCATTTTTTACTAGTTGTGACAATGCTTCCATATTAACAGATTGATAATATCTAACTAATGAATCAAGTTATATTGTGACTCATGTGTCATTTTTACAGTTTGAAAAGATTTAGTGACATATGCCATTATTTCAAAAGTGGTCAAATGTAGGTACATAACAGATGAAAAAAAAAATGAAATGTAGTGTGTTACAGAAAATATAGGAACTCCGATTTGCATTGGAAAAGAAACTTTAATAAACAACGACCAGTCATTGTTAAATTTACTATTATGGATGAAAAATTTAATTACTGAAAAAAAGTGTGATACTCTACTCGCTTCATAAAGGAAAATTATTCTTCAGAATTATTAGACGGAATTAAAAAACGAAGTAAGTAACTACAAAGACAGGAAAGTAAAGGAAAAGAAATGTTTTACAAAATAACATCTATATTACAAAATATTTTTAAAATTTTGTGGGTTAACACAGCAGATAGAACTCTGCTGTCGCTGAATTTTTTAGGTTTATTTAGTTTCCAGAATTAATCTGTATATCATTTGCATACATTTTTTACTAAAAAGCAGCGTCTCCCAGAAAGTCGCGAGTTTGACAGTTTGTTCTTTTAGATCAAATCAGTAATTCCCGAGATTACATTTAACAAAGAAGCATACTCAAGAAATTTACCTGCTTCTTATATTAGTTTGAATAAACTACAACGAGCCGATAGTATTACCAGAAGATATATTTTACCGGGCAACAAGTGATAATACATAAGATGAAAATAATAAAAATAAATTTATCTGAGTCATATGATAATCCCCTAGAAACAGATAATCAAAATGAATTAAATTAAAAGAAAATCGTGATAAAAAATGTATAATATTACATAACTAATCACCGAAATAGTAAAGATTTTACATTTCATTCCCTATCCATCCCATTATTAAAACTCTAAAAAACAACATAACAAATATTTACAACCTCTGCAGGACTCACTTGTTTAGCAGATTTGATAATGACTGAAAACAATATAACAGGACGCGAAAAAAAAACATTCTGTTTTATAAATAAAACAAAATCCCTAAATGGGGTAGGAATTATTATTATAAAAGAACACTAATCAAATGTAGGAAGCTTTCCGCGAATATCTGAAAAAAAACTGTGTTTTAAGAAAAACATACAACAGAAGTTACAGATCTTGAAGGGCGACTTTAACACCCACCCAAATTGTTAAACGACAACCGGTAGACTATTAGGTATTAGGAGCTACAGTTATGGCAAAGGAAACAAAAGAGGAGCAAAATAGCTTAAAAATCTATGGATATGGTTTTCGCCAAAGAAGTCCGATACCATACATATTAAATTTTATCCAATATAAATGAAAACTTTGCAAACTGGAAGTAATGAGTAAATTTTCATACTATATTCATTACAAAGTTGTACGGGGTATCGTATTTCGATAAAAGAATATAAAAAAGACTGAAATATAATACAAACCTAGAGTCACACAATTAATAACTACGAAAATGAAAATATGTACCTAGAAACACTGGAAAACAAAAATGACATGGTTTGTACAGAGAAAAAATATCAATATAGATTTATGTGAGAGAAAAATATATACTTTAAATAAAGAATACCAGTACCGTTCGAAGAAAAAAACAAAATTATCGTAAAAGAAGAACTGATTTACAACATCAAGATCATTTTGTATGTGATGAGAAATCGCAGGAAATTTTCTAAGAAACTAAGCACACTGCAATGAAGGAAGAATAAGAGTACTAGAGATTAACAATTTTATAGAAACCTATAAAACATAAAGGAAGCATGAAAAGAGACAACATAGAATTGAACACTTCTAATAATTGGATCCCAAATTTACAATAACATGGCAAGCGGACTGTACAAATTCTCGTTATGCTCCTGACAGACTACTGAAGAAAAGCAAATATAACCTTCGCAAGATTATATATATATATATATAGATATATATATATACATCCATACACACATAAATATATATATATATATATATATATGTATATATATATATATATATATATATATATATATATATATATATATATATATATACTTACTACTAGAGCTTTTTTTGACAAAATCATAGATGAAATGATATACCCATGGAACGATCGAAATCTAACGTTATTCTGAAAATATTAGCAAATATCCTTGGATCAGTCTATAAATTATTGATATGAGCAAATCTCCTTAAATTGTTTCTTTTCTTTAATATCAACTTATAATTTATACTGATGAAATTAACACAGATTTTTTTAACTAAATAATCAAATCTATGTTCTATATCAAGTTAGAAATAATATAAAGACTTTTGACCACCTTTGTATGTAGCTTTCATTGACAAGAAGAAAGCTTTCAAAGCTACACCTTACAATAAAATGTGAAAAGTTTTACAAAACTACAACATTACTACAATTAAAAAATATACACCGAAAAATGCGAGTGAAATTAAAATAAGAATAGGGCCTGAAATGAATATATGTACGGGTATCACACAAGGTGAGCTACAACATTCTACATTGTTTATTACTATGCTTCAGAATAAAATAAAAAGCTTGGTTTGGATTCGAGAAGGACATAATATCAACGGACAATACTCAAATAATTTATGACGCGCTGACGATATTATACTTATTTTATGAAATAGCTACACTATTGGAATTAATGATAAATGATCTAAACTCTCTAAGTCAAAAATAGCTCTAGAAATAAACATAAAACAGTAAGAATATAAAGGTATATGTATTTATACATATACAGGCTGGTAGAGAACATTGTGATAAGTCATTTGAAAAAAAATAAGTTACGCGAAAATCAATAGGTTAAAAGTTATGTTTTTTTTACTTTTTGAAAAATCTTTACTCCGGTCACGCTAATTACTTTTCTTTGCAAGTTATTTCACTAAATCACATAAAATTTGTTATGGAAGAATATTAGTCGTGTAGTAAACCAGCAATGAGGGTTTTTGCGTTTGTTCTATTCTTATACCATTGCTTGAAACACTATGTTGATTTTTTCTATTCCAAAAAAAAACATAAAAATATCAGTATCGTATAATCTGTACAACTAGAGATTTGCTTTTAATTTTATAAACTATCTTAGGATATGGTGATTATTTAAATAATAAATCTATTCATATAATCTATGAAGATGTTCATCTTCAGAAGTAAACATTATATGCATTAAGTCACTAAATGTTAAATTTCTACCATAATTGCAATTTCAGTAAGACTAAATGTGTTTCTTTTAACAAAGCTTTAATTTAACTCATATTTACCTAAATTATTCACAAATCAATGTTTATTACATACACAAAGTTTGTTCAGGCCAAATTACTTTGCTAGACAGAACACGTTTTATATTTGGATACGTTGTGTGTCGGATTGAAAAGTCGACGCTGTGTGATTTTCGATTAATTAGAGGATTACTGCCTTTGACGATGCGGCGCACCGCGGGGTTCCGGATTCGACTCGGAGGCCGCTTGTCGAGCGGGGTTGTACTAATGTTTTGGTTTGTTTTTAGAGATTGCTCTCGTAGTATGAAGTTTACTATTCGTATTAATTTTGTATATCAAAGCCTATAAACATGTAAATAAAATAACCCGGTCCTATGATAATATGTTTAGACATACCTAAAACTGAAATTTAATTTATGTCAAATTATATCGCTTTTTGAAATATTAGTAATATATTTATGAATATAAAGGTATATATGAAAATATGAATATAAAGGATAATAGTAAAAAATTACAAAAAATGTAAAAATGTTGAAATAAAAAATACAAGAAGAATGTCGGATCTTTAATTGTTTTATTGTATAAAATTCATTAAATATTGAGGTTAGGTAAAATGAGATAAAAACCATTTAAAATGTTTACGTAAAATAGATAAATTCAAAACTCATATAACTTACTATCCAATATGTGTATCAACACGTCCATGCATATATATATATATATATATATATATATATATATATATATATATATATATATATATATATATATATGTTTTTCCACCCGGTTGAGACACATATATCTCTATTTATGCAATGCAATCTCAATTTTCATCGAAATAAATTGTTGAACAATTAAAATATTTTCTTCACCGTTTACGCCTGTGGGTAAAGAAAAGGAAATTATCCTAAGAAATTCAAGTTTTGAACATGTTTCTGCCTAAAAAAAATGCGTTGTACAAGATAAATTTCACACGAAACATGTGACGTAAATCTACGATCTTGGATGATACTTTACTTAAAAGCTTTAGAAGTATGCATTTATGGTACATAAGAGCAAACATATTAGCAATTAATGGTATAAACGTAAATTGAACGAATATCGGAAAACATTTTTATAGTTGCACTTTACTTCCAAAATTTAGGGCTATAATCAAATTAAACGCTAGGTGCGTTTAATTACGTACGTAAGTTACATAAAAAATATTTTTTTGAGATTTGAAAGGTGCAAACTGCAAAATACTGCTTTCTTTACGATTCATTCATAAATTTTTCATGAAATATATATAAACTACATACACTCCAAAGCATATTTATATACTGAAGAAGCAAGCTTTTCCGTCCTATATTCTGTATTATATATGGTAAAAAATCCTTTAGATTCCAGTAAAATTTATGCGTTGAATATTTCGTACCATGTACAACAAATAACCGCTTACGTGTAAATTGAACTTTTGCCTTTAATAATCCTTATTACGTATGAAAAGACACACCTAGATGCGAATGAAATTAATTCGTTTAATATTATGTATATATGACTATAGAATTACAGGAATTAATTCAATTATGATAATTTTCTTTCTATAAGTACCTCATCACTAACATCTCTGATTTTTTATGAATGACCAGACCAAAATACAGTTTTTCTTGACTTTTTTATTATATTTTAATATTTTTGGGTATCACGTCATAACAGTTTGAAGGATAATATGACTAAATATATAATAATTGAATTGAAACCGGCAAGTAGTATGTACTACGTATAAGTATGTACTTATTGTCGCTAACAAATGTCTGTTAATTTATAACAGCGATTGTATAATAGTAGCTACAGCTCTGTCTGATATCCAATGCCAATCACAAACAATCGATAAATTCTTTAGGGACTATATTTCTCTCAGTTATCTTTTTCTCTTAGTAGACCCATTCGGTGTCCGGAAACCCCATTCGTATATATATATATATATATATATATATATATATATATATATATATATATGTATAAATATTACGGTGGATTGAAAATTAGATTTTTTCTGATATTACACAAAGTATGATTTGATTCTTAACTAGAAACGTAGTGCTATTTTTACTTTATTCTTACATGATTATGCGCGAGTAGTATTGCGTTTGAATTTTTAGAAAATTGCCTTAAATTTTACACTTCTAATTAAGGGTTTAAATCGTAAAATAAACAATATAACATTATTGTCAATACTTTAAAGAATTTCTAATATAATTAAAAATCATGTTCAAATAAAAATGTTACATAGATCGAGTGAGAAGTTGAGGGAGGGAGAAATGTAATGGAATATAGAATGCGAGCGCATTGTTTCCCTTCATCCAATTTAATAGGAGTAAAAGTCGCACGTATTTATTTAATTTACATTGTTGTTTATGATAGCATAGTGTATTAAATATGTGTTTATATTGTAATATTTATGGTGGGTATTTTAGATAACACCCGTAATAAAAAACTACAAATTGCCGTATTTTTGGTACTATTATATAGTAAAATTATAAACTATATAGTAAAATTAAAAAAGAGCGAAATGTAAAAAATATTTCGAAAGTCGTGTAAAGAAAATTTTAAAATTTATAGCAGAAAGCTTCTATTCCAATTGTATTACATAATCGCGTGTTACAATAACTGAGAGCGTCCATACTAAGTGCAAAACCTGATTAAAGCTTTAAAGCTACTGTCAGAAAAAAATACGCAAGAGTGTAAAACTCTTGTGTAAAAATAATGTTTAAAAGAAAAAAGCATTAAAAAAAATCTTTGATTTGAGTTCAAGTAAGTGTAAACATTTCAAAAATAGAGTTTTCTCAAAGATCAGAAGGTCCCCAAGGACGAATACGTTTTCTTAATTGATCAGAGAACAGACAGAAAAATGGTTGTGGGAAATATTGGCTTAATGACTGCTAAGAAAAAAATAACTGAGAGAAATATAAAAGTGGAAACCTATTAATATTCTCAAAAAATTAGCGAGCAAGGTTATTCTTACAGTAATCTCGATATTTCCGTAGAATCCAAAAGTAGCGAAGTTGAGGCTTTGTCTCAATGTTCATCGATACGAACATAAAAAGAACCAAAAAGGTGGCTATTATAGTCCCTAAATAATTTAACGAGTGTTTGTGCTTGGCATGGGATATCAGATAGAGCTGTAGCTACTATTGCTGTCGCTGTGTTGCAAAATATCAAAAATATAGACGAAATAATGAATATTACGATGGGCCAAGCAAAAATTGCAACTAGAAACTTTAACCGAAGATTCATTTCATAATATTCTTTGTTTTTTTGATGGATGAAAAAAAAAGATTTTGATAAAGATTTTGTAACTAATTGTTTCAGGTCAAGGAACAGCAAAGAGGTGGAATTTGCAATCTATGAAATTATAACTTGTTAGCAAAATATATCTGTACAGCATATTCTCGATATAGGTTGTAACGGAACAGTAAAAATACGGACATATATTGATTATACAAATATTTATTAATAGGATTGTTTGTCTTTTACACATGAATGAATTGCCCTTAAGACAATTATTTTCGAAACTCGATGGTACCATAATAGGACTTCCAGTTATTCTGGAGTTATAGGAAAGTCATGCAAAGATGAGGCAAGGCGTTTCCGGGATTGACATCTAATTTTACATTTCTTTTACAATAATTTAAGAATGTAATCGATTCTTTTGTAATACGCAATACACAAACAGAAACGCATAACACAACTTATAGTTAAACACATTTTGAAGACAAGGGTAGCGCCTAATTCTAGAGAGCCTTGATTATTTGAGGTGTTAAAAATTAACTTAAACACCTCAATAAAAATGAATATGATTAACTGGCGACAAACATATTCTCAGCCACCGATATATTAAGCAATGTTTCAAATTCTCTTCACTCTTTAGTAGAGTCTGGATCTAATAATGATGTTCTTTTTCGGCAACTGCCATGTCACACACAAGTTTTATAGCGGGCAATAAAGACACAGGCATCCTTTGTGATAAAAAGTCAAGGGCGGCTTTGATTTAGAATAAAATTGATCTTCGAAAGCGAATGCCGAAGTTTGAAAGCGAGAAAGACTTTAAGGTTATTTGAATGTTTTTCTTTTTTTGTTTTCTTCTAACCAGTGAATTAAAATAAGAAATTAAACACATTTACTGATATAACAATTTTGTATTTTTTGGTAAATATATGTGCTTTTCCATTTTAGTTTGAGAAGAAAAGTAGTCTAGAAACATAGGAAATATAAGTAAATTTCAATTGTTTAAAGTGCGCGGCTAGAAAAAGTGACTAATTATAAACTGTTTGTTACTTATTTTTTTATGTTGGAGGTGAGTCACCTTTATATCGCTATTAAAAAAAGATCTGGAAAAAAATAAAATTTCATACCATATGTATATTAAAACCTTTGTAAGTCTGCAAATATCCTTAAAACTGTTTACCATTTAAATGATTGAACTTATTTTCATATTATATGTTCACGAGGTCATTCGTAATGCCCAGGTGCGAGGTCCGAGGGTTAGGGTTGTTTTTTTTCAATATGTAAGTCGAATTAGATGTTGACAGATAAATATTATTTCTTTTTATTATTGTGTAAATTTTCACAGTATTTACATTATTTCAATAGTAAAAGCAACAAAAAACAAAGTAATATCAAAATAACAATAATAAAAATTTAGTGATTTAAAATCAATGTCATGAATAATAAATAGCGAAAATTTTCATATTTCATAAATATTTATTTACGAATTCTATTTGTATATTATGTGGAGATTTAGTATATACAATGGAATTATGACAATGTGTATATGTTTAAAATCTGAATCAACTGTAATGTATTTATAACCTTTCCATATTCAAAACTATATGACAATAATAGTGTCCTTTTGTGAAATTAAAATCGATTTGTTAATTTTTATTAATTCGCCCAATATTGTTCAAAATATTTACACAACGTGTTTGTTTAAGACAATATATTCAAATTAAAAAAAGTTTTATAATATTGTTTTTATTTGACAGAAAAATACCAAAAAATTGACAACCAAATATCAGACGATCACAGCATAATCAAAATGAATCAAGAACGGAGAAAAATCGTTCACAAAAAAATTAAATAACTAGAAATGTTAATGCATATTTAACATTTCTAGTAATTTCATTTTCTAGAAAGTGAAATATGTGCTAGAAAGCGGAGAGCAACGCGCCTATCGTTTAGAATCAAATAGAATAAATCACAGGTAGCGACCTCAACGTATCACGGTGCTTACAGACAACTCAATAAATTAATAAATCAACAATGAATACAAACTTGACCTGTATAAACAGTAACATCAATTAACTTCATTGGATGTAATTCAGAAATTAAAAATTCTTTACATTCCAAAACAATTATTAATGACAAGAATAAATTATGTGAAATTTATATGGCTTTGAATTTTAAAAATAAAAGAGCTGTATATGTTGCGCTTGTTTCTTCTAAACTTGCTATGCCTCTATGAAATTTTCCCAAACCATTGTATTCATTAGTATCAGGTGAGATAAAATAATTAACCCAAAATAGATACCTACTTATTTGCAATAAATAACTAAGTTACTTATTTTTGAAGTCGGCGCCAGCACTGTCGACCAACATGAACAAATTTATAATTCAATTTCAGTTTTAATGTAAATTTAAAACTTAGGGCGGAGTTATAATTTAAAAATTTACATTCGTTCAAGTAGATCGGCGGTGCTGGCACCGACTTTAAAAATAAGTAACTTAGTTATTTATTGCAAATTAGTAGGTATCAATTTTGAGTTAAATATTTTTTACTTTTTAGTACCTATTTTTTTTGAAGTCGGTTTTTTTAAAAGATACTTTATTTCAGAATTGAAAAATACTCGGTTGCTACTAATATCCAGATATTATTTCAACCAATGGGTTAGGCAGATTGTATACTATTCATATGTATTCGAAACAACCGATTATTTTTATTTACGAATTTTATCATTTAATGTTTTTATATTTATTTCTTTATTATTATATATATATATATATATATATATACATATATACATATATATATATATATATATATATATATTCATATATATATATATATATATCGATATACACATTGCATTGTTGTTACTACATGATATTGAATTATTCCAAATGATATGCATTACAAGAAATTATAATGAATTAAATAAATAATCAATAACAGAGTTAGTTAATGAAATTTTTAGTTAAATTTTGAATTTATTATATTGAGTTAATGAACGAAGTTAATAATTAATAAAATAATTAATTAACAAAATATGCAGCTAAACAAATTTAGAATAAAACGGTTGAAGATAATTAACTGAATTAGAATGAATTTTTATAAATATAAGCATAAAAATACATTTATGTGAAAATGTTGTATGTAGATGTTATTTATTCGTATTATTATCAACAAGTTAATTTTTTAAATTATGAAAAAAGGAAATAAATGATTAAAGACCCAAAAAAATCCACAGTCGAAGAAAGTTCATTTAGGATATGCATTGATTTAGTCAAAAAAAACCCATATCGGTGTGACACTTTGAAACAAGGAAGGGACGATATGTATATATGCGGTCTGTCTTTATTGCGGATGTGATAAATTGAAAGTGCTGAAATGGACTGCCGTCAATGTACGAGCTTATAAAGGAATATGCAGCCGGTATGTTTAATTCGTTGAGCGAGAGTGTTTATTTTAAAATATAAAAGACGCTTTTTGTTAAGGAGTAAGCTTAATCCTGCTCTGTAGGTAAGACAGTGTTAAAATAAATTTCAATCTACTCGATGCGGTCAGAACATTTCTTAAAAATTGGGTTTTACGCCATACACTCGAATTAGAGTCTACTTAAAAATATTTGAAAATCATTGCTTGCCCCTAAAACAAAATTGAACATGCATGCAAGTTTACCAGTAACTTGGTCCACTTATTTTTTAACCTTGAACGTATCATCTACAATTGTCCCTAGACCCTTAATGGTATTATTTTGAATAAGTTTTACATTGTCGGTAGCACACTGACTATTAAAAATTTACAAACAGATAAGAAATTTTACGTAGAAACTGTTATTAGGATTTACGTGCATTTTATTCCTAGAAAACTATACTGACGCAATGCCGGAATCTTTTTGGTGTACAAATCTTCTGGAAATACTAGTGGATGAGTATATACAAAAATGCCGAATAATAATAGTTCGAAGTGGGAACTCTTTGTAACACCAGATTCTAATTCACGTTCGCTAAATGAGAACCCATTAATAATAATGCGATACTTCCTATCTGCCAAATATGATTGAATTTATCACAGTAAGTAACGATGTATACTGTAGCATTGCAATTTGTGTATTGAAATGGCTCAGTTTATTTAATCTAAACCATGCTGAGATCAATGTAGATAGGGCTAACTTGCTTGCATTTATCTAATCACTTGCAACATCCATTACATTAAGTTCAATCATATTTGTCGAAGTAGTTTTTTTGGCAATAAATCATGCTGGTTAAAATATAGTTCAATATAACAGTAAATTATTCTATAAATAAAAAAACTCGAAAACTTTGCTAAAAATGAAGGGAATAGATATAGAACGGTAAACAACATGATTACATTTTGTTTAAGTCGCCTGTTTTGTGAATAGGCGTTACGTTGGTCGTTTTGCAGTATTTCTTATACTTCTTATGTGTAATGATAGATTAAATATATATAATTAAGCTAAGTTGCAAGTGTATGGGTGAAAATTTTAACATACACAGCAGGTATTAGATTGGAATTTGGTTCTTTTTGTACGTCCAAATTTAGAAGTGCTTTGAGAGAGTCTTTCCGCGATCGGTAACCTTTTCTATCATATTGGTCGAAAAAATTTTGGACATCAAACATTTATTGACGTCATCTTCAGCACTCTTGCTATAAACAGAACTAAAAAAATTAGCGTAAATTTGCAATAGAAATACTCATCAAAGCAGTCTGCTCTATGAATTCATCTCGGATAAAATAATGATAGAATTTTTCAACGATAAATTCTATATATGACCAGGAGAGTTTAATAATATTAATAATTTTACTCTCGATGATACTTAAATAGTTTTTATAAGAAGGTTTTTTGCATTGTTTAGAGCGAGATATGAAAGTTGATCGTTCCATTACCGTATTGCTTGTATTTTTAACAAAATATTCCTTTTTCTGTAATAAGTTCTTTATATTTAATGAATACCAAATCAAACATTTCATCGATTTTAATGTCATTTTGGGTATGTGTCAAGATGTACATTTAAAAAGATCTACGATAAGATTTTTAATGCGTCGTCAGTATTTTCATAAATACTCAGGTCTTAAATTATATTCCAGTATACATTATTTAAATTTCCATTAATATTTTTGAAGTTATACTTCTTTAGGCGCGTTATGAAAAAATGATGAGAGTGAAATTTTAAGATTCGTCATACAAAAGTTACAGTATGAAGTTGCAGCAGTTGCAGTCTCGAAACAAAAGCTACCAACAAAATTGAAATAGAACCTCTATTAGTCGCGCAAGTTGGCACCATCGTTGCCTCTGTTCACTGTTTTCATATTCATAGTATTTATTTTCCCCATGTTTCTAATGTCTACATTCACACACGTGTTTTAGTTTCATATAAGTGCGATTTACATATATGCTGATAAATTATATTCAGTAGTGATTTAAATTCAATATTTTGATTAATAAATTTACTATTCGTAAATATTAGTGAAAAAATTGTGTTTATAGACTTTTTCAAGTGCTCCAATATAATTGAGGTTATCTATCCGTATGTATTATTTATTGATATAAATTTAAATATTATTATTTAACATAATTAATACTAAATATTATTAAATTATCAATGTTAAATATTTATTATTGGTTATTCAATATTTTAAAAGTAAATAAATAAATTTAATAATAAATTCAATTTGAATTCATTGAATTTAAGTTTATTAATTTTTTAAATATTGTTATCATTTTCTTACCTTAATATTCACTTTTCATTTTTATCAAAAAGTTTTCATTAAATTTGTTCATTTATTGAAGTTATACTTCTTTAGGCGCCTTATGAAAAAATGATGAGAGTGAAATTTTAAGATTCGTCACACAAAAGTTATAGTATGAAGTTGCAGCGGTTGCAGTCTCGAAACAAAAGCTACCAACAATTCTTTATTTCGGTATTGCTTTATGTTTTGTTAGCGTTCAGTAAGTGTTTGAAATCTTTATTAATAAAGAAATAACTATAAAAACCTTTGTTCACCGCACGTGAAATGGGACAATCGGAAGCTATTTGTAGCTGTTTGTAACCAACAATATTAAATATGGTAGGAGAGTACCTTTTTCCTTGCTTTTCGATTTAACCGGTGTTCGTTAATCAGAAAAACTCAAAGTTATCTTTGTCAGAATTAGCGAATTGATTAGTTGCCGTATTTTCTTTTGCAAAGATATATTAATTTTTAATGTTCATGGAATTAAATACAACTAGGAGAATATAGATACTAAATGTGTTTTAATAATTTGGATCGATTTAACAATTTCAAACCGAAAAAGTATCATCAAAGTGACCTGGAAGCAGCCCGACTCAAACTTTATTCGGAAAGTGAAAAGATAAATTTATATATTTAAATATATGAATTTATAAATTTATCTTCTCACTTTTTATATTTATGTAATAAATTTATGTTTTTTATTATGTAAGTCGTTTACACGTGTATAGTATAAACAAGAAGTTTTTTTAAAAATTTATGACACATAAAATATTATATGGACTAAAGCATCTCTTTGGATATGAATTGAAAATACATTTTTATAATAATGGATATCCTTGTGTCTATGTACTTTACATATAATCTAAATACGCAAATATAATATAAAAATAAATAAACAAACAGAGAAGTTACTGTTTCATCCAATTAATTGTCTCTCGTGTTTTATTACTTCTATTAGTTGATATAAATATTACAATATGCTAAGAAAATGTAAAACTTAACCTAACAACTTTTCTTACATGTGCGGTAAACTGATTAATAGTCAGAAACAATTTTACGCCACTTGTAAACAAGTGTTACGAGCTTTATTTCGGTTATAAAGTTGGAGTTCTTGGAAGGAACTAGACGCTACGCATAAAAGTTGGAGTTCTTGGAAGGAACTAGACGCTAGGCATAAAAGTTGGAGTTCTTGGAAGGAACTAGACTATTTAACTTGTATTGGACTTCTTACTAGCTGAATGAATGGTATACAATGCCGTTATATATATTTGCCATTTCGTCGGTTTGGATAGAACCAAAGAATTATTTAAGAGATTGCTATTTCAGTTGAACTATCATTAAAAGAATCACATTTAAAATAAAATACACAGTTAAATACTCCTGTTTAAAATCTGTAATGTGGCCCTACTTACTTAAAAACAGCTCCCTCTACCTAAGTGTCTGACGGAACGAAAGTACTCGTATCAAAGTAAGTGGAGTGTAACTATGCTGGCTGACTACTGTTGAACCGCAAAGAGGGACATCCCGCAAGTAATTTATTCACGTGAATCATCTTAAAAAAAATCTCCGTTATGCAATGTTGCAAATAATGTTGACTGCCTAGATATTTTAATATTCATTTAAGTTTAAATGTTTTTCACAAAAAAACAAACAAAAAAATCTTACCTGATGGATAACACCTGAAAACATATTCAAAAAGCAAATCGAAATACATATAATCTTACTTTTATAAAAGAAAAAACTTTTATTGTTTTGTAATAGTGGTACCAAAAATTTGAATTTAAAACATTAATTTTGAAGATTGTTTAAATGAAAATTTTATTCCAAATAAATTAAGCTATTCCTAAATATTAAAAAAGTCTACATATAACCGCAATTGAAACCAGTAATAACAATTATTTATGTACGATATCTTAGTAAACTTGGATTGCGTGATGTAAATTAATTTCGATTTTACTCTTTGGTTTGAGTTAAATATTTAAGAAATAAACTAATCATAATTAAATGAAATTACGTGATGTAGTATTATCTATACTTTCTTTACCACGATCTAGATTTCGTTGTATTACAACACCTGCAGGGCTATTAGCAAAGATTAACTCTTAGGAACTTACAACAGCATTTATGTATTCGACAAAGGGCTCTAAAAATCGTATTAGGAAATTTTCATTTGACTCAAACTTTATTAGGAAAGCGAGAAGATAAATTTATATATATATATATATATATATATATATATATATATATATATATATATATATATATATATATATATACATATTATGTATATAAATTTATCTTTACTTTTTATATTTATGTAATAAATTTATATATTTTATTATGTAGCTCGTCTACACGTATATAGTATAAACAAGAAGTTTTTTTTTATTTCATGACACATAAAATATTTTATGGACCAAAGTATTTCTTTAGATATGAATTGAGAATATTTTTTGTAATGATGGATATCCTTGTGTTTATGTACTTTACATATAATCTAAATACACAAATATTAGTAAACAAACTAGCAGAGAAGTTACTGTTTCATTCAATAAAGATTTTATTTCATCGCGGTGAAATATAATACTTCAAACATTAAATATCACATATATAATTTTAATAATTTGAAACTTAGACTACAATAATAACAATAGAGTAAAATAAGTTTATAAATCATTACTTTGAATGCGTACATCATTAAGCCTAGATTTAATTAAAGTAAACTTGATTCTACAAATAGCAATTGGACACTTTATACTTTGTTGTTGCTTTTATGTATAATTTTTCGTGGAAAAATCAAAAGGAAACAGTAAATACGATATTCCTCACTAAGTGTATATTCGTGTATTTTTTTATTATTTCAAACCTAACTGTAGCTTAAAGGTTCAAAAAAGCTCGATTTAAAAACATTTTGAGTTCAAATGGATTGTGAATAAGAATACCTTCATAGCTAGGAAGTATATCGAAATAGAGGTATTAATATTTTTACTTTCTTGAAGAGGCGTCGTCATTTCGGTACTCGCTCGCGCAACTCACTGGCGGCGTAATTAAATTGACCACAAATTTGTCCAAACTCGTGGGAACAATATGAGTCTAAATAAAACCGAAAATAAATTACAAAACATAAAGCAACATAAAACCAACATAACACAAGTCTTATCAAAAGATCTTTGCGAAACTAGGCAGAGATCATCGTCCTTTAGTGGCAGCTCAAACTCCACTACCGTCCTCCAACCGACCTTATGGCAATATATTAAAAGCAGTAAACCGGATCCCGTTGCTAGTCAGAAAAACCCTTCTAAAATACAAAGTGCAGAACAAACTCAGGAAAATTGGCAGCAGGACCATGTTAAAAGCAAAAGAAAAAGAAACGAAAGCCCAGCTGAAATAGAAAACAAACAACCAGCGTCTAAGCGTACCAACTTTTCGGTAACTGTACATAATAGCTTTGATATTCTCAGCAACGAAGATCACGAAACTGTAAACTAGGTCAAAGAATATGTACCTAAACCGGAGCCTATTTTTGTCACAGGTGTAATAAACATCTCACCTTTAAGAGACAGAATTAACAAGATCGTGGACACAGAGAAATACACATTGACCACGCTCAGATCAGGGCATATTGTCAAGCTAATACCACCGAAACTTATAAAATTATAAGAAACACTCTCATCGAAAAAAATGTAAATCATTATACTTACAAACTAAAGAGTGAGAGAGCCTATCGAGTGGTAATTAGAGGTTTGCATGCATCCGAAGATTTATCACTGATCAAATCTGAACTTGAAGCTACAGGACACGAAGTAAGAAAAGTTGTCAACGTGCTACATCGGGTAACCAAAGAAAAACTTCCTCTATATTTTGTGGACCTAGAACAGAGACCTAATAATAAAGATGTATTTAATATCAAACATATCAGCCAAGTTAAAGTTACAATTGAGGCACCATACAAAAAAAAGGAAGTTTTGCAATGCAAATGGTGCCAAAGATTTGGGCACTCCAAAAATCAATGTTTCCGCTCCTTCAGATGTGTGAAATGCTGAAACCACCATCCGACGACCTCATGCACTAAACCTCCAGAGATAAACGCCCTATGTGTAAACTGTCAAGGTAACCATCCGGCAAGTTACAGAGGATGTCAGAAATATAAAGAATACAAAGAGCGTATTTTCAAAATCAAAGCAAAACCAGACAAGGGTAAACCAACACCCTCAGAAGATGTCGTAATACCATCGCAAACCATTGCAAATGACATCAAAGTACAGCACTCGAGAAGTTATTCAGGCGCACTAAAAACTAAATTCAAAGACCGTATGGAGCAAACAACTAATCTGCAGTCAAGTAACACTCCACCTAACACAACAACAGACAACAGCCAAATCAAAAATTTATTGGACGTAATGTTTAATAGATTTCAAGAAACCATGAAAAACATGATGGACAGCATGATGGACCGGATGGTTCAACTAATCACAGGTCTGGTCACACAGAGGGCTTAAATATGCGTATACTCACTTGGAACGCCAACGGAATTACTGAAAAACGTCAGGAACTTGAGCTATTTATGATATCGGAGAACATAGCTGTGGCCTTGATATCCGAAACAAGACTAACCCAGCGTTCCCACGTGAAAATGAAATACTATATGATCTATAGGACCGATCACCCTTTTGGCAGATCTCACGGTGGCACTGCAGTTATACTAAAGAACAACATTATACATTATACTCTTAACCCTTACAAAACCGATAAGATACAAGCAAGCATAATAAATGTCATCCTTAAAAACTCGGAGACAACCTTAGCCGCTGTGTACTGTCCACCAAGACACTCAATTACTGCTGATGAATTTAAGCAATTCTTCGAAGAGCTTGGTCCAACATTTATCTGTGGAGGGGATTGGAACTCCGAGCATACGTCCTGAGGCTCAAGACTGATCAATCCAAAGGGTAGACAACTCTATAAAGCTACAACAGATCTTAATTTAGAATGTATTTCGCATGGAGAGCCATCCTATTGGCCTACGGATTTCCATAAAACACCTGATTAACTAGATTTTTATATAACAAAAAACATCGGTCGAAATTATACAAATGTTGAGAAGTGCGACGATCTATCGTCAGATCACTCTCCAGTCATCCTTACTTTGAGCAAAGTAGCTATTTACTCGTAAACACCTACCGGAGTTTACAATAAAAAAACAAATTGGGACACATTCAAAGAAATTGTTTCCTCCAACATTGACCTCAATGTCAAATTAAAAACAGAAGAAGACATAGAAAAAAGTATAGAAAAATTCAACTCCATAATCCACCTAGCAGCCAAAGAATCAACCTCTACAAGCAAAATAAATAAAATGACAAACAAAGAATATACTAAGAACATAATGAAGAAAGTATTGGAAAGACGTAGATTAAGGAAAGAATGGCATAGATCTAGGTATCCCTTAGATAAAACAATCCTGAACAGAGCGTCTGAGGAACTCAAGAAAATGATTAATGAGCATGAAAACTTAAACTTTCAAAATTATCTAGCCCACCTCACGCCTTACCAGGATAGTATTGCTACTAAGAATCTTAAGCAACCGAAAGAACACATGCCACCTATAAGAGGAGATAACTGTTGGGCCAGATCGGATCACGAGAAGGCAACAACTTTTGCAGAACACCTCAAAGACGTCTTTACGCCTTTACCGAGCAGCAACCTGGAAAAAGACAAAAAAATAACAGACGTCTTAAACTCTCTAGGTCAATTATGTTTTCCATTAAAACCAGTGAGCCCCAGAGAAGTTAATAGACAAATTAAATCTCTCCCGGTCAGAAAAGCTCCCGGTTATGACCAATACTCTCTTAACTGACCTACCAAAAAAGGGATTAATGTACCTGGTAGTACTATTCAATGTAAGTCTAAGACTCTGTCATTTCCCCTGCCAATGGAAGCTTGCGTAGGTCGTAATGATCTTGAAACCTGGTAAAAAAGCAGCTGAAATTGTATCATACAGGCCGATCAGCTTACTCCCTCCGGTCGGCAAACTTTTCGAAAAATTAATCCTGAGTCGATTGCAACCCAAACTGAATGAAATAATTCCCGACCATCAATTTGGCTTCAGGCAAAAACATGGCACAATCGAACAAGTTCATAGATTAACAAACACAATTAACGAAGCCTTAGAGAACAAAGAAAAAGCTCCGCTGTTTTTCTTGATATAAGTCAGGCCTTCGATAAGGTCTGGCACATGGGCCTCATACAAAATAAAGAAGCATCTACCGTACTCATTTTATCTACTTCTAAAAAGGTACTTAGATAAAAGATGCTTTGAAGTAAAATTCAACACTGAAACGTCAGAACTCTACGAACTCCACTCGGGTGTCCCTCAGGGCAGTATCCTCGGGCCCGTGTTGTATCTGATCTACACTGCGGATATTCCTAAAAATGTTGACATAGTAATGGTCACCTATGCAGATGATACTGCTATACTGTCCGTACATTCTGAAGCAATAACCGCGTCTATATTTCTTCAAAAACACCTTACTGAAGTTGAAGCGTGGCTTGCAGAATGGAGAATAAAAGCGAATAACAGTAAATCCGTTCACGTAACATTCAGTCTCAGAAAAGGAGATTGCCCAGCAATTACTCTAAACGGGTAACAGATACCGCACTCAGATACTGCTATACCTCGGCATGCACTTAGATAGACGATTGACGTGGCAAAAACACATGTGGAATAAACGTAAACAATTAGATGCAAAATTGCGAAACTTGTCCTGGCTCATCGGGAAAAAATCACAACTATCTAATGAAAGCAAAATGGCTGTCTACAAAACAATATTAAAGCCAGTGTGGACATACGGAATCAAGCTGTGGGGTACAGCATTTAACATTAACATCGAGATCTTGGAAAGATTTCAAACCAAGACAATGAGATATATGTTCCAAATCCCAAACTGTATAAGTAACAAATACATACTTCGAGATTTGAACCTAACAACTGTGAAACAGGAAATAGCCACCAGAAGTCTTAAATACCAGATCAAGCTATCTGAACATGTGAATGTGCTGGCCACCAAACTATCAGGAGATGGCAGTGTTAAACACTCACGACTAAGAAGGAACAGTATTCCAACCCTTCATAGCAGATTTCTAAACCCAAAGTAAGAGAGATCGATGGATTCTCCTCACAGCTAAATTACATACGCAGACTGTAGTCACCGATAATAACAGCTAAATGTGAAAAACAGATTGTTGTGCTAAGCAGAATACATAAAAAAAAAAAACTTTCTTGAGCAATTCTCAGTATACTTTTTGTAAAGAAGCATCTAACATTGTAAATTTATGTAAGAATTAATGATATAATTCATGTAAATGTTTGTTCGTGTGTAAATGCTATTGTTATAGTCTAGTTTTCAATGTTTTAAATATCGAGACGAAATTCCTCGATAATGTTCATGTAAAGATATGGATGACTTAGGCGATTTAAAAGACTATGCATTTTCATAACATTTCAATCCGTTATCAACATTTCGTGAATTTCTTTAATTATTTTAGTTAAAAAAAATGTTTTATCCATTAATTTTTTGAAACAGGATAGGACAAACCGAAAAATATATTTTTGCCTAATTAATCATTTTAAAATTTTATCATATCCATCCTTCTATATGTTTTCATCTTTCCATCAATCTCGCCGCTTTAAACTTTAAATTTATGTGTATAAATTTTATAAACAGGTTGAGGACTAAATTAATATGTACCAAAATATATTTTTTTTTACCTTATGCATGTAAACCCTGCATCATCATAAGATAGGCTTTTTAAAATATAATTCAGATTTCGTTTATTCTTTTTTACGTTTAAGTATAAGTTGTAATAGAAGAAATATTAATTTTCTAGGTGATACGGAAGATCAAAATTAATATGGAACGTTTCTCCTCGTATCCTTCCAAAGGTGGATTCCAAAAATGTGTAAAAATTCTAGGCAATAGAATTTGATTGTAACTATAATATAAAATTATTTGGATTAATTTCTACTAACAATTTCAAGACATTACTTAATTACGGAACCTTGCTTTATTATACGGCACGAACTTGAACAGTTTTCAATATTTTAACTAAAATTTTGTTTGAGAACAATTATATTTCATTTCTTATTCTTATCCCCTTAGTGACGGGGTGCTAAAAAAAGTTAAGTTTAAAAAAATTATTTAAATACAAGATTGCGATCATTGGATCAGCTTTCTGAAAATAGCGGATAATTACGTAATATAATGTTATATTACACATACATAATATAAAGAAAGCAGAAATATTAACGGAATACGGAAAAAAACACTTTACAACGTTGATATATACGTTTATCGGAAAGATATGTATGATTGTCATTTTTTAATTTCTATGAATTCATACTAGCTATAACTTCTATTACAGAACCTAAAGAGGACGATTATTTGAAAATGAGAATATGGAAGATATATTAATGTCGGGATTTCGATAAGCGATGGATTGTAACCGGAAAATAGGAAGTTAAAATTATCATTCTTCGCCACTATTTTCAACACCGACCGAAAATTTAGGCACAATTTTGAAGAAATAGTCTCTTAGGTACGTTTTTTTAAATGCAGAAGATATGGCTATGCGGACTATTTATAAAAAGGAGCTACAGTTAATTAAGGCGATCAAGAAGAAATGGTAAGTAAAACTTCAAAACAGAATCCTAAATTAATGACTTATCTTTTGAATTAATGAATTATCTTTCCTCAAGATAATTCATCAATTCAGAAGTTCGAAGTGGTGACGGCTGCTTCGTCAAACGGAATTATAATTATTTGAAACCATCTTATTTTAAACATTTTTACCTTTTTTCTCAGCAAAGAAATAACCATCAGCTATTGGCATGGCAGTAAAGCGCTGGATAATATATTCGACTGTACTTTACCTATGAAAAGTTTCTTTTTTATTTCTTTTCACTTAAATATCCTTACCCAAAATTCTTCATTCTAAATTCTAATATCAGGAAAAATTCTTAATCTCATGAAAATTTAAGTCGAATGAAATAGGAAGATCTTAACTATTGAATCTTTGAAAGATACATAATTTTTGTGTACCATTAGAACAATCAGTAACGTGGTAAGATCAAGTTTATTTCACAGAAGTATTTAAATATTTTTAAAAGATATTGCCACTTTAGAAAAAATGTGCTCAAATATGTAGATTTATTAAAATATTACTTAAACTTTAACGGTATGCATGATTCTGCTTAGTCATTTTTATCACTTTTTTAACAGCCCTAGCATTAGCTATTAATTTTGATAAAAAAAATGTGATGATATTTATTATAATAACACAACTATTGACATATTAATGAAAATTTATGGAAGAAGTACTTAACTAACATGATAATAAACTGTTCAACAAAGGATACCATTGAACATAATCCTGACAATAAATTCGTAATTGACATGATAAATAAACTGTTTAATAATTGAGATCATTGAAACACAGAAATTGAATATAGTTCACAAAAATTTGAGATTTTTTTATGAAGAGAAAACAATTCTACGATTGACAATCAGGAAAAAAAATAAAGACCAATTTATAATCATACCACGTATGATTATAAATTGGTAAAAATTTTCTACATAAAAGCATATTTCTTTCGTTTTCAGTATAAAAATATTGTTAATAAGATATAATAATAATCGAACGAAATAAATAATAAATTTAGAAATTATTAAATAGTAATCGGTACCGATCGCGAATTAATAAGAAATAAATTTTTAACTGATTTTAGTATTAACTCAGTGTTAGCAAAATTAATTAATTTACTTTTTTTTTGCTCCTTTATTATTCCGCGTGCCTTTTTGCTTGCGTCTTCATTTTACTACATCTGTGTATGGGAGATACGGCGCAATACGAGATTGTATACATTGCTTCGTCGCGCTGGTTCAAAATGTTTTGTAGAAATAGCAATAACAAAATGTTACTCAAAATAACTCGACTTTTCATATAAAAATAAAATGTTTCTCATTATTATGGTCGACGATTAGAATAAAAGTTTTAAGTGGCTTATTTTTTCAATATTCTTTAAACATTAGTGTTGTTTTTATTTTTCTAAAACCTAGATATTACATAGATTTTTGTACGTTTCCACAGCCAAAAAATAAATATTATTTTATAGAAAATATCAATTGGTATTGAGCACATAATTATGATTAATATGCAATAATAATAAGAATATTATTTAACTTATATTTTATTAATGAATATTAAAAAAAATTCATTAATAAAATATAAGTTAATGAATATTAAAAAAAAAGTATAATACATTTTTATTCCATACCAAATTTTCTGTGGAGAAAACATTCACTATTGCTCGTGTAAAATATATGTATAGTCCACATAAAAGATTAAATTATTAAAGCATTACCTTCATCTGCTCAAATTTATTTTAAATTAGTTTTTTAATTACCTTGCTGCATTTTTTATCATATAGACAAAATTCAAGTATTAACATTTGCGAACAACCAAGGACATCCGGCTAGCGAATAAATTCGGTGCAACTACATAGAAAGAATAAATATCGTACTTTTCATCCGCAGGTTAACGCATTAAGGCGTTTCGTTGGAGTCGCTTGAATGAAAAATTAATCGGGATATAAATTAATGTTCCAGTAATTACTCTTTGGAGGAATATTAATGAATTATTAAGCAACTCATTGCAAATTACGGAAGAATATTATGTAGACAAATCGCTAAATTTGTAACAGCTATCTCAGCAAGAAGTGTTAATAATCTTGTAGTTTTTTATAACAATTATTTTATTTTTCTTATTATGTAAAACTTTCATCTCGTTTTTGCTCTTCCTTTAAATAAAATAAAATACTATTGATTAATGCCATTGATTTTCAAAAGTGTCTTGGTAATTTAAAACAGATTGGCGATTCCTTTTTCTGATTTTGTTTGAATGGTTGCTATTTTTTTACTTTTTGCCTAATTTAATAACAAAAAATAAAGAAATTAAAACATAGACGTATTTTAATAGAATGGGATTGCAGCAGAAAATATATAAGAATTTGGAATATAGTTACAAAAATTATTTAGAGAAAATACAATTCTTGATATATTTCTAAGATATTAGGTTTAAATTATTTGCATATTTTAATTTTTAAAACAAGTACTTTATTTTATTGCAGATCTAAAAATAATAGATATATTTTAATATATCTTGTTCGTAGTTTTTATCAACTTGATGCCCTTTACAAATATACAAATTATAATTTGAATTATAAAGGTTTCATAACTTTCCGTGTTTCTTTGAAGACAATTTTTAGAATTTGATAAAGCAAATATAAGTTGCACTTATTTTTACAACAAACAAATCATTAGTTTCTATGTATTTTGTGACTTGAAACAATTTTTACGGTATAAGAATTTTTTTCTTTTATTTTTGAAAAAATTAATTGGTACTTCTTAGTTACAACAAAATACTTTGAAATTAAATTTGAAATCTATTTGATTCTGATGCTGGATATATAGTGCGAGCCTTTGATATTTCTAGCTTATTTTAAACTATAGAAAATTTAGACTTCCATATTTAGGATATTTATGTGCAAGCATATATTATTTAGGAAACGACAATTTTGATTTTATAATAACCTCGTAACATTATTATTGGCTTCATTAATATAATAATAGATAAATTACTCTTGCCGCTTTTGTTGTTATTTAATATTATTTTTTAACTTTGCTTAACATATTTTCTAATGAAAACAATGATCACAAAAGAAAATATGGGTAACTCAAATAATTCATCTATAAGCGTGCGGATTCCCTTTCTCCTTTATTTTTCTTTTTTCTTCTATATACAATTTTCAATCTATGCACGTGGATATATATATATATATATATATATATATATATATATATATATATATATATTATAGCAAGAAATTTTACACTTCAGATATTCGAATTCCTCGAATTAAATTATTTTGAACCAAATGTCATTTGATGAACCAATAGTCATCGCACAAAAATATATTAGGTTTTAAAGATTATTTTTATTACTTAAAATATGAATGCAATAAAGCACTAATGCCTATAAATGTGTCCCATTGTTAGGGATCATAGTGGTGACAAGGTGCTAAATTTAGATTTGGTAACATGGGTGTGAATTTTCTGTCAAAATAAATAATTATCTCGTTCTGGAAACCTTCAAACGAATTTAAAATGAGCTTCTCCCGTTTTCTTGTTTCCATATTACCATATCGCCACATTACATTTTAAAAATAAAAAGTGTATTCAGTAATATAAGTATTACATTAGGAAAATCAAATTAAAAGCTAATTTTCGACTTATTTTCATTGCGAAACACTTAATATTCAGCTTTTTGATATATTCTGTTATGTTGTCTTCCGTTCATTATGTTTATAACTCTCGGGAATATATTATATTAATTTACATAAAATATATTATATTATATTAAATTTTAGTTGAAACGTTTATAAAAATAGATACTCTGATAATACCTACGAATAAAAAAAATTGTTCAGGAGCGAAGCTCCATATTGAGCATATTTTAGCCAAAGTTATTTTGCCGAATGTTTGATAGGGTAAAATCTATGTAAAAAAGTTAAAAGTGAAATTTTAGTTTTTTACTTAAACATTTGCTTCACAGTTTCTGAATATGTTAAACTACTGAATAAATTAAACATGTAATCGACTTCGAACCTCCCATTATTTTTTAAATTAGTTAACATTATTATTATTATTTTATATTAAGTATTTGGGTATGTAAGTAAAAAAAAACCTAAAATAACCAACTCACAATATCTTTATAGATTCAATGAATATTTCATAGATTCAATGAACAATTTGGTGATTTATAGCCCTTAATTGTATCTTGCAGCAAATCTGGGGAAGGATTTTAAATTAGTTCGTTAAGATTTTTAGCTCTTTAAACCTTCCTGGCAATACTATTTTTACTTTTATCCACAATGCTAGAATGAAGAACGAAGACTAAAATATTTGTTATCATTAAATTTTCAGGGTCAGCGAATAAAGTTTGTTAAAATTGTATCCCCCTCTCTACGTTTCATAAACTTGTGCGGATAAACTTACAGCAGTAACATGTTTTGTGTAAAGAGAAAAGGTCTTTCAACTAAGTTTAAGATTATTATTACGGAAATGTTCATCTGCGTCTAAAGTATTAGGTTATATGATTAGTATTATTATGTTAAAAAATATTAAATACCCATTTGTAATTTTTCGGAAAGCTCAACTAAGATTGAAAATATTAACCTAGCCGTTTTGTCAAACGATAGATAAAATAAATAAAAAAAATATGAAAGAATTTAAACATTTCCTCTGCATTATAATCGAATTTGGAAAATTCCAAATTAGAACCATAATTTTAATTTCAATTGAACTCGACTACATATAACATGAATTTAAATGAAGGACGAAAGATAGCAATAAAACTAGTAACGTAACATAAAATAGTCAAATGGAATCAAAATATGTTCTTGCATTGAATATTTACAAAAAAAACTTAAAAACAAATACATTTGTAAAATACAAATACAAATACAGTCGAAATAAAATTCATAAAATTAATACGCTACATATGTCAAAAATTTACTGTAATCTAAATTACACAAATGTATTCTGTAAGAGAACAGCTTATTCCCCCAAGATCATGTAATTCGTATAGTAATGACACCCGGTTAGATCCTGGGGATTCGGAATTTTAGGCTTAGGTCGTCGAAGGATATCCGACTAGCTTAACAAGTTTAGGTCAAAGGTACGACGACGACAAGAGAAGACGGTCGAAATTGCCACAATCACGATAAGTATCCTTAATTTAGAAGTATTTTACTGCCAGTCCTATCCTTAAATGTAAACAAATGTGATTTTACTCGTGTAAGTAAATTTAATGTAAAAGTATTTTATGGACTCCTTTTTACCCATTAATAGTATTTATAAGACACAAAGTGGAAGATTACTTGGACTTTTTAAACACTAATATCAAGTTGGGAATCTTTGTAATATATTTACTGGGTGTTTATCAATGGATGTAATACCGTAAAACGAGTACGTGCTGTGCGCTTTTTTTCATTTTAAAAACATTCTTTAGCCTGTAATAGCTAAATTGTAACAATGGCATTTAATCGAAAATTACTATAAGTCCCTTATATAAATATCATTATTATCATTAGGATATTTACATTAATTATCATTAGGCAAAACTTAAAATCCAATGTCAGTAGTAGTTATCGACCACAATTTTAGAATGTCAAAATGAAATTAGTTTTTTACTTTTCATAATTTTATTAAAACGATATTAATTTTGAAAATAATCTCAAATGGATAGAACATAGAAAGGGAATACATTTTTAAAAGTAAAGTATTATCACAATGGATGTTATATCGAAATTTGGTCTATTCTAGTTTCGAATATAAGCAAATTTTTTTATTTATTATATGATTAATACCATGGAGAAACCTAACGAGTTGCCCTTTCGCACCATCGATTTATTTTTTTTTTCAAAGCGATACTTCAATATACCTGGTCATTGTGTGATAAATTGAATTATTCCAATTTATCACACACTATTCACCACGGAAATGTATTAAATCTTGGGGATTTTTTTTGTGTTTTAGTTCTCATGTTCTTAAATTTCATAGTGAAGCAAAATTTTCTGAATAGTTTTATTCTAGTTACTAAAGGAAGATGGTGACTACGAAAACATAGGACGTTTTTTTGAGTATGAAGAACGAATTTTACATAATTTATTCAAAATTAGGAGATTGAGGTTATTGAGATATAACACTTACTTTATTCTAAAATGCCAAAAATACGCTTTGAATCATTAATATTGACAACAAATTGTGCATAGTAACACAAAGCAATGTCATCACCATTTAATTATTTTACGAAAATAACGATTCTGTTGATAATTCACATTGGAAAACTTACGTAGTAAATGATGTTTTGTGTGACAATTCAGGCCCGGTCGGGTGAAATTGTCGAGGGACTGCGAACTTGCTAAACAAAAGTAATTCACCAAAAGACAATCCGAGGAAGATTAAAAGAGGTCCGGATTTCGAAATTAATTTGGAGCAGTATAAATAACTTTATTTTACTTTGCTGCGAGAAAAGTTTCGTAATAAAATTATTTTTATTCATATATAACATAAAACTTATTATATTAGTTATTCTTTCAGGTTTTTTTGATTATAAGTCTAAATAGAAGACAATTATATTAATTTCCCCTTTGAAACTATATTTTATTTTGTTGGGAACTAATAGAAATAAAGGTTCCTGTGTTCTTTTCAGTGTATTCATTCAATTTCTTCATTCGACATCTTCCTCATATATATGTATGTGTGTATATATATATATATATATATATATGTATATATATATATATATAATCGTTTATTTTCAACTAACGATTTAAAAGTATCAAATTTTGCGTTTTTATTTAAATGAAAATACTTGAGATTTCGCTTACCAATTAAAATAATAGTACAAAAAGTAATATTTTTAAAGCTTTAGTGAGACGTAGATGTTGGAAAAGGGGCCAAAAATTGGAAGCAGTTTTTTTCTTGTAAGAGATAAAAACCACAGGAACAGGATATCGAAATTAAAATTTACTGAAAAGAAAATATTAACAATGACCCATCTCTCTCTAAGTGTGCTGTATCAAATATCTATTGCAGGACATAAAATATTTAACATTGCTATTCTGGATGTACTTAAATACGCTGAATGTTTTACTGTAATTTTATAGAGTTGTTGAACTGATAAATGGACCTACTACTACTACATATGTAGTTTACGTTTGGATCATTTCTCGTTGTCAGGCTTAAACTTTTTGGTTGAGTATCGTACATTTATGTTCCATACCTCTTCCGTATATCGATCCTTTGGAGCTAAACATGCTAATAATGTGTTTACTCAATTTTATAATTATTCTTAATAAAATTTGTAACGGTCTTAAATAAATGATAATTGTTTCTAAAACGAGTCAGATAATTGCTTCAAAACGAGAGCTAATTGCTTCTAAAAATGGAAATTATATAGATATAATTTCCGTTTTTAGTCAATATACTTTTCCATCCGTGTCAGTTGTACCATCAGTATATAATATTAAACCGTAGGCTTTGTTTTCATTAAAAATAATGACAAATACTTGAAAAAAATACCGTCATAATTAAATAGAAAAAGGTCTCTTATGAATAACGTAGTTATCGCAATCGACGAATTAATTTAACAAAACGTCTTCTCCTGATCATATTCTTCTTTCTAATAAAACAAGACGAAAAGATTTTTTATAAACTATAATTACTAACAAGAATAAAATATTCCACTTATAAAGAAGGCATTCATTTCATAAGATGATTTTTACCAATTTTATATATCTTCCCAAGGAAAGAAAAATACACAAACCTTGAATGTTTTATTAGATAAAATTTACATTGGGAAAGAAAATTTATGAAAATGCCTTTGTTTGAAATTTATGAAAATTTTTAGGAATTAAAAAAATATATAAAAATGTATTAATACAATTTTCCTGAATTATTTATTTTTCAAAATCATTTACTGATTATTTTCACTGCGATATATTTATTTGTTAATGTTTTCAATAGCTAGAGTATTAGATAATTTCCCTATGTCAACTCTTACTTCTTCCCACTCAAAAATATTGACTTTTCTTATTATCCTACCTCAGTATATAAGTTTGGTGCGTAATATTTACCTCATACAACAAAATTTATGTGCTTATACTGATTTTGTATGGAGAGACAGTAAAAAATACACAGTGTTCTTTAAAGAGCATATGTTGATATGTCACGTTGAAGAAAAGCAATGCAAGAAATTCAATGAATTTTCCCATATTATTGTATGGAAAATAAGTCAGCTATAGTTTATATTTCAACAAGCGCATAAAGTCTTTACGACAATGTCTTGAGAAGGTTAATTCTTGGAAGATGTGAGAAATGATTGCCATTGCATTTAATGCCTTGCAAAATTCTTATTCAAGTATGGAGTAAAAAGTTACATTATTCTTTACACATCTGGTTATTCGTACGATTGTGCTATTAATTTTTAATCTGCAATGACGGCATCAATAATGGTTGCAATCCAAATCTGTGTCAAAACTTGTCCAACTCTCGTGACAATTTTTAATTTCTAAATCAAAGTCTACACGGTTTGGGGTGCATTTGTGAATATGAAAGTACTACTTAGATTCTTTCCTTTAATTTCCTTAAATTTAAAAAAAAAATTTTTGGGTAATAAATTTTTTTATAAATGTTAGCGTCTATTGAAAATATAAGCGGTGCCTCCTTCCATCCATTAGCTTATGTTAGACTGGAACTCTTCTATGGTAAATAGACCACGAAAAGTGTGTTTGGGCAGTTGTCAAAGAATGTTTCCTAACCTTATTGCAATTCTACATGAATTTAATCGTAAGTAATAGAAACAGGTTTTTTGGGCCGTTTTTATTAATTACCAGGGCGATTTAAACATATGGTATCGTTGTATAATATTCTTCATCTACTATCATCTACTATTATCTGAAAGAAGGATAGGATATTCCAAATGTATACAAATTAAAAAAAAACAAACAAAGAGATTGCTGCTGACAGTCGTCTTCCTAATTAGTACAGGAGTTTTGTCGTTTTATAGAAAAAAAATATATGAAAACAAATTTGTACTAAGAGTACCCGACCTTCAAATGAACCAATGATTGCAGGTTGTTTTAAGTTCAGACTCTAAATTAGCGATTTTCTTCTTAGTTTTAAATAACACATGTGTGGCAATTTTTCACTTTGTATTTTCATCCTCTATTTTAGAACGAAGAAGTCTTGTTGGCGATTGTCGCTTTTTTCCAATAATTGAGGTGCTGGTACTTTTGGTGCCGAGCTATGGAAAAAAATATATATGAAAGACGCCCTAACAAAATGCTCATCATGGAAGTTAGTCCTGCTACTGGATTTGACTTACGTGGTAAAAAAAAGTCTAAATGTCGAAAATCTAATTTCTTTTTATGACGGTATCATGTAGTATGTTATCTCTCCATTAACCTAAAATAGGAATTAAACGACTAGCGTAGTTATTTACTTGGTACTTAAGGCTCTAAGAAGCGTGGAAATGTAACACGCGGGGGAGCGTAATTCTTTAAAATGGTATAAGACGCTGTCACGTGATGCCAGTGTTATGAAATGGCGGACCTCACAACTGTTTTATCGCCGGGAAGAAAATACGTATAAATGATGGAGATATTCTAAATGTACATCCATTTAAAATATCTGCACACATTTAGTGATATATTTGCAGTATCTTCTAAAAAAGTGCAGATATTAGTGGCGAAGAAAAAAGAAGGGCAATTGAATTATATGGAAACGAGAGGAAATACGAACAAGCGCATGAAATTTACGGAGATTGAAGAGAGAAGTGTAAAAATCACATAAATTAATTCCCAAGAGTGGATGTCCAATATGGACCAGCACGATCTTAAAAAAAAATATCTGAGCACTGATCTTAATATTCCAGCAGCACCACACGCACGGTTGCCATCGACTTACAGCATGTAATAGTAACTCCTACCCCGACTCATGGAGCCGTTTACTATTCTCGGTAGCTGGCAAATTATAATCTTGTACTGCACAATTAAAAAACAGAGTCGATGGATTTATGATTTTATTGAATGAAAGTATTACACGTAGAGGGGGCAATAAAATAGCTTCGGGCATTTTTAAGATGCTTGCTGAGTATCGTCGTATAATATTAAATAAAGACAATTTTATATATGGAGCCACAATTATTATGGCAAAATAAAAATAAAACGTTTGTATTTTTATAGGAATTTTTGACTTTCAAGAAAATTTTTCAAACTATTCAACACAAAGTCTTGATAAGTGGCATTCATATCTCTTACGTGATAGAGACTTCGCGATAATTGAAAAACGAAAACGCGTGACAAATTGTATGGTGTCCGATGACATAAAACATCCATTCGAAATATAACAATGAATACTGAATTTTTTTATGATTTTAAGTTAGCTGCGGAAACTTTTTTGAACGCAACGACACTGCAAATATCAAAAGCGCATCATCTAAAATTTGATAGTAAAGAACCTTTTGTAATACGAATTAAAGAAACGCATAGTTTCATGGAGAACTGGAAAGTTGTGAATCTCCTAAAACGAGGCAAGACGCTCAATGACATGTCTGGATACTGTTGTCCAAATTAAATTCTAAAAGCAAAATTACCGAGGAGAAGAAAAAAGATCTTTTACCAATGATACCCTATCTAAGAAAGAAAGATTATTATAAATATTTTGAAACTATTTTGAACTAAACCAACATTTATGATATTGTTATGACACTGGCTACTTTTATTTTATTAATAATTCGAAAAATGTTTAAAACTTATGTATGTGTCACATCACAAGTTTTTCTGTATATAACATACGAAAGTGCCCATACCAAGGCATGTAAACCTTTATTTATGTCAATTAGAATTAAATTTTAAGTTTTCTTCGGACTGGTTAGAATTTATAAGTTTATTGTATTAATTAATTAATGGTTTGTAATACTTAATTTTGTTTCTTAAAAGTATTTTATTGTAATAATAATAATGTTACTTTCATAATTTAAGAAATTGTGATATTGCCTTATTATTTAACACATAAATTCCCCTTAATTTTATTTTTGGTATTCATGTACATATACATATATATATATATATATATATATATATATATATATATATATATATATATATATATATGACAACTTTCTCCTGACAGCTTCTTTACCCAAAATTATGATAGTAAAATTAAATTTTAATTATTCCGCATTTAATACGTAAGAAAAAAAATAATATCATCCACTTAAAAATATTCAAAAATAAATTGAACTTTATTTGCTAATATTTATTAATTTTACCGAATAATATTTTTTTAACAACACTACTTTACACCTCGTATTTATTTTAGATCGGTATTAAAATTTATATAAAATAAACACTTTTACTACCGCGCACTTGAAATAAATATATATTTAATAATTGTTTCGTATCGATCATTCGTTCATAAATAAACTATATAATACATGCATACAGTTTAGTGTAATGTCTACACATTACACTAAACTATTAACAAATTATATGTTATTACGTCGCTAGTATTTTTCGTGCAATATACATATAGTTTTTCATATTTATTCGTTTTCATTGAAACTTACTGAAAGTGTTTCGTTTTATCTAGTATCTTTCCATATTATTCAAACTCAGCCCCTGGTGTGATATTACGCTATCGTTGAAATAAAGATAAATTAAAATGAACTTGAAAAATAGGAATTACCCGAAACGCTTAGCTAAGATTTATTTCATTGATTATTTGAGATACGTATTCAATAGGCTTCTAAATAAGACCGCAAATTTTTTATATAAAAATTTGGGGAAGGAGTAAACCCATCTCATTGATATACAATCTTGTATATAATAAAATGGTATGATAATAATTTTTTCCAGTCAAGAAATTTTTGATTCTGACTTCATAATCTGTAATTATCTTGACATCTCTAAATTCCTCAGACTTAAATGTGAGAATTACCAAAATATGAAATCTTTTGAGTAACTTTGAAAATATATAAGCGCCGATATTATCTAGTACTTGTTGATGCCAGTCATTGAAATCCTAATTCCATACGATTACTTTGAAATAAGTAAAATCACTCGGTCTCCATTTTACCGAGGTGATCAATTTATTGTACAATCAAATCCCTTGTAGCCTTCTTCTCCATACGACTAATCAATACTGCCTGTTTAATATTACGCCAACAGAAGATGTGAATTACATAAAATCGGCCTATGAATCACGATAGAAATACCCTGTACTCCCAAAATCCGTCGTTGTTTTTTCCCAGTGTAATTCATTACATCTACAATATATATTTATCGAGGTATGAATAAATGGAACGTTTGTGAAGCCTTCAAATAACATTTCTTTTAAATTATTTAAAAATACTTTACATGTTTGACAGTCACATAATATTTGTTAATTCCGGACATGAGGATAACTTGATAAAATTTTGACGGTTTAATGATTGAGTTTTATTATAATTCACAATTACCCAAACACACAACTTCCTATTCTCGGTTGTTTGTTGTTCTGGATGGATGAAGATTAAAGTACCTATTTAGCACATTATATATATATATATATATATATATATATATATATATATATATATATATATACACATTAAAAGCAGTAACATAATCATTTACGTACTTATACCTACCTACCTATATAAAGTTACTCTACATATTATTTTTACTTTATTTATAGAATAATGTTGAGATAGCTTTGACTTTACTTATAAAATTCATATCTTACTTTACATACCGTTTTTTGAAAAATTGCCCTTTCTTTCGTGACCAACCGACTTAGTCATGAAATTCACACTATACGCAATGTTCTCCTTGATACGCTTGTACTAATGGAATCATAGTAGCCATAACGGAAATCATACATCTTATTTATAACAACTCTAGTCAGTAGACATTATACATATTATTAAATTAAGCAAAAAGTAATTGCTAAAATAAATTAAAATACGTTTTCGTGAATATATTAAACTAAAATGAAAAAAAAAATAGTTTACAGTAAATAAAAATAAAATAAATTATGGTATACCGTTATTCAAAATTCTAATACGTTGATCTTAACTTTTAACAATACTATCATTATATTCACAGATAAATATATCTTCTTTAATTAAAATTTTATACCACTGTTTGGAGGCTCATCCGAGAGCAGACTGCTTCAAATTCTCAATTATCATATCAGATAATTTCTTTTATTCAGTTTTCAGAGCAGTTGTATGACGTTCTATTGTTCATGCAATAGAACGTCATAGATTTATATTTAATATTAGAGTCCATGACTGCTAAAATATTATCTGTTTAAAGTACAATTAATAGGTTATGCTTGAGAATGTGGACCAGCTTACTCTCGGATAAAGTACCCAACTTCAATGCAAATTTCAATCAATTAACATTATTTACTCTATTACGAGTACTATATGGTTGAAATTTGAGAGTAGTCTGCTATTAGAATTCTTAATCACAAGTCTACTCTAACTCCTTGTTTCTTTACAAAAAATCACGTTTCTAATTTTTTAATGATTTTTTATGGAATTTTTCTATAGCGTACAAGTAAAAAGTATGATAAGACGTGTATGGTGATATGGAACTGAAAGTAAATATCTTACAAAAATCTATATCCTTGTTAAATTAAATACCTCGAATCATTTTCTTCAGAGACACAGTTGTTTTTTTTTATAGAACCATATTTACCTTTTATCATAAGTCCATACACGATAAACTTTTCAAATTTACGAAAGGAAAACCAGATTCATATTAATTTAAAATCAAAGCCAATAGTATATTCTTAGGATCGGAAAAAAATAATTTTAAGCTATTCAAAATTACAAAAGCAAAACGAGAATCCTGTTGACAAATATTTACATTTAAAATTTTGAAATACAAAGACCTTTTAAAGTCTTCCGGTTGCAAATATATTTGCTCTGCTTGTACCTGTCCGGATTACTTGTTCCCTTACGTGCCCACTGATTTCTTATGCCCATTTTTGGTATGCAATTGTAAATATCCAAGCAAATACTCTTAACATATTATTTAATATTTAAAATTTTTCATTTGCTTTGCCTTATGTTTTTATAAAAAATGTTATGTAATTTTAGAATTGGCTAAACGAGCTCTTGGGGATAATCAAAGAGCTTTGAAGTATAATATGTATTCTTTTCGTATTAAAATTTTCAATATCATTGGCGACATTTTTGTTTTTTCTAATCTTATATACAAGAATGTAGCTTATATAACTTAGAATAATGAACCGATTTTAATAAAACTTAAATTATTAAAATCGGTTGGGTCGTTTTGTCCCTATTAGAATCCTAATGGCTTAAAACTTCTTTGTGTGTAGTTTTTTGTTAATAAAAGAACTATTTCGTTAGGTTCTTCATTTGAAAAAGTGTCAGTTAATTTAAATTCAGGAAACTAAGTTATGCTTTGATTAAATTATACCCCTATATATTTCTATTGAATAATATTCTGATATCAATCGGTGTAAATGTACCCTATAAAATCATGTTTAAATTCAATTTTGCCGCTTCATTCCGATTCCTTATAGATTTCTGGATAGTTTTGTTTAATATAAGAAAATTTTCTCATATGGTGTGTACTACCTGAAACATAATTGAAAGTATCTGAACACAATATTTTTTGCTCATATTACATAGTAGTACAAATGCCGAAAAACGTAGCCATAAACCTCAAAATCTACGTCGCTCGTGCTTTTTAAAACGAAAGCTATTCACAATGTTTTAAAACTTTATATGTATATATATATATATATATATATATATATATATATATATATAACTATTTTGCGAAAAAAACGGGCACTTAGAGGAATAAACCATACCAGAGTTATTTTATTATTATTTGATGCATTTTATATGGCGATATGATGAGAATATTGTTATTTATTATTGGGATATCGTTTTTACCTACTTCAATCATTAAAAATACGAATAAATAAAATAAACTATGTAAAGTCCACAGACGAGCGTTTTCATACTGGTACATTAAAATGGCTAAAGTTTATTTTTTATTAATTTAACATGAAATTTTAAAAACTGGTAACAACTAGAGGAGGACACTCCTCTAGCTAAAATCAATGCGCTTAATATGCTAGGCAAGCTTTCGACGACGTTTTTTATCATTTCCTGAGGAATACGTTCCCATTCAGCGACGATCACATTTTTAAGGGCCTGAATGTTTTCTGGAGCTGGTTTTTTATGGCTATGGCGCGTAGTTTGAGAGAATCCCATATGTGTTCTATCGGATTGAGGTCGGGTCTTCTGGCTGGCCAGTCTAACCGACGAATTCCGGCTTCCTGCATATAAGCATCAACGTCTTTGGAGCGGTGGGCGCGAGCGTTGTCGTCTTTAAAAATGGTCTCGCCTCTAACTGCTGTTAATGCGGGTTGAAGAATAAGAACCTCTGTTATGTACCTTTGTCCATTAAGTGTGTCATTTTTAAGAGATTATACCAGCCCAAAACATTACGGAGCCTCCACCGTGAGGGGTGATTTCCTCAAAGCATACTTCTGCGAAGCGTTTTCCAGGTCTTGATAAGACTCGCCGACGTCGATCCTCACCACTAATTGATATACGAGCTTTATTGGATAATAAAACCCTATTCCAGTCTAATTGAGTTCATGATGAAACATTTTGAGCGAATCTCAATCTGGCAACTCGATGCTCACGGAGCAATGTAGGGCCCCGAGCTGGGCGATAGCTACGTATATTGATGGCCTGAGGTCTACTTCTGACTGTCCATAGGCTTACTCGTTTACCTCTGATGTCCTCGAGGTTCTGTTTGAGATCCACGCACGTAATTTGACGATTTTGTAGCGCTTGACTGACCATGAAGCGGTCGTCCAGTGGCTCAGTGCACCGTTTTTTTCCAGAACTGGGCCTTCTACTGACGAAGCCCGTTTCTTGGAATCGTTGCCAGGTCTTTTGGACGGTGCAACGGCTTACATTATACTGCTGAGACACATAACATTGGCTACAGCCTTCTTCAAGCAGCGCAATAATTTTACTAGCTCTTATCGTGATTTATTTTCACATACAATTTTTTAACAATTTTCAAGAGCTTTAGACAAATTTATTACACAATTAAATGAAACTACGTGATGTAGTATTATTTCTACTATCTTTAATTTCTTTACCACGACCTAGGTTTCGTTGTATTACAACATCTTCAGGTGGGATATTAGCAAAGATCTTTGCTAATATCCCACGTGAAGATGTTGTAATACAACGAAACCTAGGTCGTGGTAAAGAAATTAAAGATAGTAGAAATAATACTACATCACGTAGTTTCATTTAATTGTGAAGAATGAATTTCTACAAAATTAACGCCAAATATATTCAACAAATTTATTAATTTAAACTACTTACAACCGTAGTGGCTATATCGCTTACGTCATTCACAGATGCTAGCACGATTTGTTACATGTGCTTGTGTTTCTGTCAAGCGATTCCGCCTACTGCAGACACTTGATAGTAGTACTTGAAAAAAAATAAAAATATATCAAAATTGCATATGCAATGCCACACTAAATCCCATGCCAACGCTGAGTGAATGGTAGCCAAAAACGCAAGCAGTTGCAAATGAAAGTATCTATTTTAAAATTAGCAATTATGTTTTTTTTTAAAGTAGTGAGAAATCTTGAAAAACGCTTAAAATTTGGAAGATCAGTTATAAGGTAAAAATATGAAGGAAACTTGTGTTGTGTAGCACGTAACAAAAATAAAATAACAGGCAAAGAGTCTATAAAATATGATACAATATTTTTAAGCTATTTTGTTCTTGGATATCCTTTTGAAAACAATAAGTGATGAACGAAAAAAGTTCCGAGAATTTACAATTTCAGAATACGTCATCGTCAGTCATCGATAACAGCGAAAGCGACGACTAATGATATGTTTTTGTATGTTCTCAGTAAGTAAATAAAAAATAAATTTAAAAAAATCAAATTGTGGAAATATTTATAGCCCTATGTAGACCGTTTCCGGGAAATCAATATCTGCGAATACCTGTAGATATTTCAGTGTATACTTTTTGAATTTCTGGCTCATGGACGCACCGCTGTGGATTGGCAGCATGTTTTAGATGACTATCTTACCATTACTCACTTAACTCTCACATAGTAAGTAATATATTTGATTCACAACAGATAAATTCATTATTGTTTTTTCTACCTCTATGCTTTTGGAATCTTATCGCCTCTTTCCTGTATATATCCGGAAAAAACTATTAAATTTTCATTCCGGAAGTTTCAATTGAAATGATAATATATTAATCAGTTCCTGCAATATTACCTTGTCATGACAAATCAATTTTCCGTTGTTCGATCTATTATTATTTGTAATCTTATTAATACACATAAAATGTTTCACCACAAATCAAGTCTAGTTCAATATGTTTTTTGAAGCTACTCGAAATACAACTTGTATAAAATAAAACAAAGACGGATAATAGTTAGGATACGAATACCTGTTTTGGACATATTTTTTAAAACCAAAATGATGTACGTTATATCCTAGGAGCACCTCCGTTTCGATTAACGGCATAAAAGAGAATTGTATTATAGGGAAAAGAATTTGTCTCATCCTTCATATTAAATACTACAAAAAAACGGGATGTATTTACCTAATGATTACTGTCTAGGACTATCTGCCGCAATTGCAAGAAGTTTCACCTCTTCAAATTCTCATTAAATAATAATATTTTTCTTCCAAAACTCATAAGGAGATAGCAAATATTTTGTAAGATAATACTCTGGGAGGTTGCTACCCGAAATATACGGATTGCGTAAACTTGCAAATAAATGAATTAAAGTTTTTCCTCCCAAAAAATACGAAATGCTTTTTAACCTAAGAAAACCAAATTTTAAGATTATTTTTTTTAAACCAAAAGTGTTTTAAGTTTATACTCGACTCTAAATGTAAATCTGCTCTAAAGTCAATTGTAACAAAACACATAGATAACTTACTGTGACTAAGACAGTCCTTCTTCGTGATATTTACGCGATGCGACTGATTATCGCACCTAGTTCGTATTAGTTAAAATACATTTAGATATGATTTTTCCAAATTGTATTTTAATATAAATCAAGAAAACTCCCGATCGGGTCCTTTTTATTTTAATGTCCTATAGATTTGCCCACAAAATAGAAAAGTACTTGAGAAAATAGATATCAACTTCATTGTTAAATTGAACAAAACTTACTGCCTTTGATGACATTTCATATCAATTTAGATACTTCAGTGTAAACTGCGTAACTGGTAATCTTGAACAAATGACTAATAAAACTTTAAATGATTAAATTGTTACACAAATTCATGTTTTATACTTTTCTAACAATATCAATTAGAACTAATCTACATGCTATACACATCTAGTCTAATTTCCTTAAGTCCTTTACTTTTAAGAATTATATTAGATCAACAGAAGACTCTTAAAACATTTCGCTTCCCAAGTTCTAACAAAATCGCGAGAACATATTTGTCAAAAGTTTGCTAATTGCTAATGAAAAAAAATGTTATTACGAAACTCGTCAAGGGATGAGATATACCATTAGATGGACAGAACTTCTAATACATGTACTCTGATTGTTCATTGTAACATTTAGTTCACAGTTATGAACTAACTCCTCTTTGAAGGGTTGGCAAAATGCAATACATTACTGAAATTAATATCCTACACTTAACCCTATGATCTTACGCGGTTGTTAAAATGTCAACCGGTCCGGGTGTATTCCTTTTTCCTTTGTTTTTAGTGTCTTATGTTAAAAGGTTTTTAGTGTCTTATGTCAAATTCTATAAGAATATCACTAAATTATCATTGCAACTGATGAAATAACTTTCTACTTACGAATTATAGAACGTATGCCATTTTCTAATAAGGATTTTCAATGCTTAGCAAGCGTGAAAAATTGACACAGCTGTACAGAGAATCTCACTGTAATATATTTAAATTTTATTGCTCTCTGTAGACCTTCGGTTTTTCTTTCTTCGGATTCTTGAGATAGTTTTTACAGTTCTGTAGTAAAACAACATAGTAAATTAGTCATGTCCGTCCGTTTGTCACAGGTCCATAGATTCATGTGGTTCACGCAACAAAAAAATATGGACATTTAAAACATATTTTTATGTTATTTATAATATCATCGGAACCTAAGTACTTCCGGTCGACCGCTCGAAGTCGACATATTGGGAGGTAATATAGTAGAAAAATATATTTAATAATTCTTAGTGGAATTATATGTTTTGTAATTAAATAATAAAAGTTATAGTAGACAATATATTTACGTTTTTGGGTATTTATGATTGATTTTCTGAAATGTGCGACCATCCGAATGGTTAGCCTATTAGGTTAATAATTTAGAATGAACAAACTATATTTTTCATGAGCCGTGTTTTGTATACGTCTCATATTTTAACCTCTTGATATGTCATTGATACAAAATAAATTAATTGGTTTTAATATCCCACTCGACACGAGAAATTAATCGAAACTTATTACATATTCAGCATTATATCATTGAAATAATCAATACACTAACAGTTGTAGAAACGTTTAACTATTTTCCACTCCCAGCTATAAGTCATTACGTCCTCATTATGGCATTTTTACTATGAATCATATGTATACTTTTCCATTACGTAATTAGGTAATTACGTATTCCATTACGTAACTTGTGTCACAGCAATAAGTTCGTACATAATTGAGAGCGACATCACGAGTAGAATGCTAGTGAAAAACCCAAAACAATTTATTTTTTATATTATTATATTTTTTATAATAACAATTTTACATTTATTAGAATCTGGTAAACACCTTTCGCAACATGAACATCGTTTTTTAAATAAGAAGACCTGTTTCGCTCAGTAAGTGTAATACTTACGAAACTTAACACAAGTTTGACCCCGGTTTTTAATAATCTCGCATCAATTTACCAATGACGTCTCATTATCCCATATCTAAGTAATAAAGTTAATTATGACGGAATACTATAAGCCAGTCCTGATATACTTTGCAATGATTATTACAAGCTTCCTTTAGTAACTCATAAACACAATAGGATCCAAAAAGAATAATTATCGTTATGTTTTCGCTCAGTAAGTATAATACTTACGAAACTTGACACAAGTTTGACCCCGGTTTTTAATCATTTCGCATCACTTTACCAATGACGTCTCATTATCCCATATCTAAGTAATAAAGTTAATTATGACGGAATACTATAAGCCAGTCCTGATATACTTCGCAATGATTATTACAAGCTTCCTTTAGTAACTCATAAACACAATAGGATCCAAAAAGAATAATTATCGTTATGTTTTCGCTCAGTAAGTATAATACTTACGAAACTTGACACAAGTTTGACCCCGGTTTTTAATAATTTCGCATCACTTTACCAATGACGTCTCATTATCCCATATCTAAGTAATAAAGTTAATTATGACGGAATACTATAAGCCAGTCCTGATATACTTCGCAATGATTATTACAAGCTTCCTTTAGTAACTCATAAACACAATAGGATCCAAAAAGAATAATTATCGTTATGTTTTCGCTCAGTAAGTATAATACTTACGAAACTTGACACAAGTTTGACCCCGGTTTTTAATAATTTCGCATCACTTTACCAATGACGTCTCATTATCCCATATCTAAGTAATAAAGTTAATTATGACGGAATACTATAAGCCAGTCCTGATATACTTCGCAATGATTATTACAAGCTTCCTTTAGTAACTCATAAACACAATAGGATCCAAAAAGAATAATTATCGTTTATGTTTTTCTCAGCTTCTTCATGGATATACTTAAAGATTTTGATATAACAAAATATGAAAAGAATTTGTAATAACAAAAGTTGTTTTTCGAAATTTCCTATATCTTGTTTAATTTTTCCAATTACTTTTTCTTAATTTCTATTTTGATTTTCGCTTTTTCAATCTGTAATAACAAAAGTTGTCTTTCAAAATTTCTCATACCTAAATCTTCCTGGTGAATTTCCCGCCTGTAATGCAAGTTTTCTTCATGTTCTTTCCTTACATATTGGGCTCGGATTAATTCCTTTAAACGTTTAAATTGAACATATTCTTCGTTTTTCTCACTCAAAGAAACAATACGTTTTCTTGTGTGCAACAGAATAAAATTGCATTTTCCCTTATTTGTCTATGAAGAAAATTATGGATTCAGTTATTAAACTAATTTGCAATTTGTAAACTTACAGCCAGAAAAAATTCGTTTTACTTCTTGAAATGTGTAACTTTTAGAAAAATAAAAACCTTTTAGAAAAATAAAAACCTCTTATTTATTCAAATGTTTATTGTCAGCCTTAAGAGAGAAACCTAATTTCTGAAATGAAATACAAAAGGAATTCGCGTTTACAAAAAGAAAAACATATTTGGAAATTCATGTAATAACCAATATTATAAAAATTCACGTAAACTATTAATTATATAACACCCAAATCTTAAAAGTAATGAAAACCTATTTTTATATTTTAGTTTTTACAATCTACATTTTTCCCATAATCAGGTATTTTTTTAATTATGCAATATCAAAAAGGTGATAACAAAGGTCTATTCTAAAACTTTCAATCTATTGGGATACGCAATTCCAAAAATACTGTGTAATTCAAACATAAATATTCAGACAAAGCTAAAAACATTTATAATTGTACAATAATTAAAATTTTTAAATACCTGACAAACGTTATTCTCTCCTAACGCTTTTGATACCGGAGTGCGAAGCATCGCTTTTGGAGTGGATGTATCAAAGCTATGCGTAAATATGTAAAAAAAATAAATTGTAAAATAAAAAATATACCTATTAATTCTGAGAAAACTAGTTCATATATCTTATTATTTACCTGACACTTGTGGTGCCAATGTTTGTGAACATTGCGGTGTTGGTATTTCACAAAACTCCTATTCTATTATCTGAAAGTATCAGTAAAGTGAGAGATGCATAATCCAGAGTAATATTTACGCAAATTTAAAATTCAATACCTTGAGAAAAGAATAGTAATCAAAAAAATATTGATAAGTCCTAATTATTTAGGATTGAAAATAACCTTGAGTGAAATCCACGTCAGTCTCATGTCATACAATAATATCATCCTTCTTATCTTCAAAATCAACTGAAAAAACATGACAGTTAATAAATTTGCGTTCTTTATTATTAACATGAAAACAAATGATTTTACTTGGAATACCTTGAACTGCGTCACTGTCATAAACTACGGGTAGGTTATATATTGACTCCTGTAAAACTTCGTTAAGTCACTCGCTTGCAGCAGAGGGTTTAGGAGGTGGAGGACCCCCTCCGGTCTGACGTCTATCCCTTTTCTCTCGTGACATCTCTTTTATCTAAATCTAATTCAAACTGATATTAATTACTTTGTTGACAAGAATGAAAAACAAAAAAACCACCTGTCTAGCAACTTTCTTCATGTTATGTAATCAAAATGTTTTGAAATGGTTTTTTTGTTCTATAAAATGAATCACCTTCATTAATTTCGTCTGTTAAACAGTTTCAAGGCTCCGCTTTTTGTGCTACACTAGAGTGGTCAGTTGTTCTGTTAATAACCACATTATATTTGCTAATTAAATTTATTAGCAGGTACCTTTCTGCTTATTTAAAATTAGTGGATCGATCCCTGAAAATAAATATACATAAACTATAAACAAAGTTACTGAATCGAACACAGAAAGTCACACTTGCATTGTTTGAAGTTTTTCTCTAATTGAAAGTGAACTTGTAATAGGATTTTGAACAGTCGTAATTAAAGTAAGGATAAATGTTAATAAAGTCATTGATGTTTACTTTATTAACAAAAAACTTTGACCGTAACGTTTATGCTAAGTAATTCTTAAATTTACAAATAATTTCGCAAGAAAATTAACTTTCTAACTAAAATTAAGCAATAATATTCGTGTAATTATACTTATTTGTTGAAATGAGTAATATGTTCAGCTATAATATATATTCAATAAAAACAGGTAATTAAAAACAGAAAGTAAACTTTACACGTAAAAATCTCCTTTACCTTTAAATATAACGAGGATAGTAACATTGATAATAACGTCAAATATAATTTCAAGCATAATGTTGTGAACCGAAAAAATTATTCCTGGCCACAAAATAAATATTTTCTCGTCCATGTCTATGTCAATAATTTAAAGTATTGCTTTGTTTGACTTTAATAAAAATCTGAATTAAACAATCGATGTATGAAATAACTATTTGTTATATCTGTAACTATTGTTACTTTAACAATTGTAATTTTAACAATATTAACTTATTTACTTCAGATGAAACAACGGGTCATTAATGGTTTTATTTAAAACATAGATATTGCTTCTCCGTAAACGTATATTTCTTCATATGAAATGTAACTGAATATGTTTAGGTATGTACTGATTTTTGGGGTTCTGTAGAGAAATTGGAAAAACGCAAAATTTACAGAATTGCAGTAGTATCTGTATGTCATAGGTATTTTTCTCGAACATTTTTAACATATACTCTATATCCCATTTTTAACATATACTCTATATACTCTATACATATATCTCTTTACTTGTAGGAAATCATGTCTTAATTACAAAAATATGTGGTAAGGCTTTTGCTTCAAAACTAAGTCCTCAAAAATATTAATGTAAGAACATTAAACTGCTTCAAAAATGATCATTCCAATAAATAAAAAAAAATAACGGAAATATTTGTGATTTGAATGAAATGAAATTTGATGTGAATTTTTATTGACCCAAAGTTACCAAAATTTCTGGAGTTGGAATGCAACTACAAAACAATCTTTCCTATTTAAATTTAATAAAAGCTTATGACTTTTATTTGTAACATAAAGCATATACGAATTTCCTCTAGTCAATTAGTGATGATCATTATTGTTATTATAGGTACTTTTATTTTTATTAGCCGTATCTCTAAAGTCTTAAATAAATTTAAAAAAAAACTCAATTAAAATAAATTTAATCTGGCTATTTTGATCACTTTTATTGTACTGTCTAATCTATTTTAAGTCATGAACACATAAATACATCGTATTCTGTAGCGTTTTCAATTTAGGTGTTAAATTTGCAAAAAAATAGATAGTTAATTTAAATTTATTTTTTGGGTTTACCCTACCTGAATTTAAAAAAAAATTATGCACAGGAACATGTTCATAATTTAAATTATGTCCATTTGGTATTGATTATGAACAAGAAGTATTATACTTGTCAAGAAATTCAAACTAGTGTCTTTGATAAAAATTCCTAATATTTTATTAATGGGATCTAAAAACGACGATATTTGGGATTTATTAGTTTTTACGAACATATGCAGTAGCTTTTTTAATTTTTTTTAACTTCAAAATTTAGGGTACTGAACGAAAAAAAAAATTTAAAATTTTATGTACCCAATACTTGGTCCAATTTTTTTTTGCGAACATTATGAACGATATGACTAGGCTAACTGTCACACAAAACTTCGTGTTGATACACTAAGTGAGGAGTGTGTCGCGGGGTGTGCGGTGCAGCAGTTATTAGTGATTATATTTGATGTAAGCCCGATATAAATATGTTATAAACTTCAGAATAAAATGAAGCATGAAATGTTTGCTAGATAATGTGTGTAGTTTAAGTACGACTACTAAGACTGTATTCACTTTTAGACTTAGTTAACAATCCTTCAGTTTAAATGCAAGCAAAATATTGTATTGGTGTGGAACGCGTGAAAAATTGTTCATTATTTCGTATTTTTATCGGTATACATAGATAAATTGCGTAGATATCGTTGCTACATTCGTATTTAGTAAGGAAATATAATTAGTTTGTTTTTAATCTTAAAGAACTTATTCAAGTTCTTCTTGCGCACGTGTCTTAGTACATTTAATTTATTCTGGTTGTTATTGTAATTTCACTGTTTACGTCGTTTATGGTTTATGATTTTGCAGCTAACCAAGGTTATTTCACGTATAATTACTGTATATCAAATAAATAAATTGATATACAATAATTATATAAATATAAAAAAAGGTAATTTTTCGTTTGCGCAGGCTACATAGTAGGGTTTCGTTGGATAGGTTTCCAAAATAATATTAAGGTTCCTTCTACCTTTTTACTAAGTATTAGAATTCAATATTATGTCTAGAATATCTTTCAGTTCTTTTAATTTTTCAAGCACGGGTAAAATTTTAATTAATAGCTTATAATTAGGACTTCGGTTCGTAAATATTTCAGTTAACTTTTATCGATAATTTCAGGAAATGTAGACAACTACGGAACTTATATATATTCCTATAGGAATTTAATTGATATTAAATTAAGTTGAAAGAAAGATAAAACAAAATAAAAATTATACTGAAATATACAAAATAAAAACATGTTTCAAACTAATGCTTTTGACGGTTGTCTTGTTGCCGTTAACAAACAACTTTGATCTATTAAATATGTCTATTTTAATAAGAATATTGTTGATATTATTTTTAGTTAGAGTTTATGAAGTTTTTTCACTTGTTTTGCCTAAATTCCGTCAATAAAACAATATCTTGCAAAATTATTGCACTAAAATACTTACTAGACGCCTTTATCCGGATTTCTTCACATTTTTAAATTAAAGGAATAAATTTAAGAAAGACACACACAACACATACAATGTTGAAAGTTTTGAGACTCAAATCCCTTTGAAGCTTACAACTGCAAGTTCCACGGCTCTACTGATTATTTTAAATTTATTTATGGAAAATTTTAAGGGTGAAGAGGTTGTCATTCATGCCTTCGCACCTCCTTTTTTCACTATCTTTTTTTAGTATTATCTTGTTATTCATTTAATACGTTACTGATGTATTAAGATTTAACTGTATATGCCCAAGAAATGTTTAATGCATAAATCGTGTAAGAAATTTTTTCCAAATGCATGAAAAATGACAAACGAACGAGATTCTCTTTCATCTATTTATTTCCATGTCTGTTTACCTGTCACAAGGCTGAATCCTATAATATTTTTTTGCTGTTAACAATATTACGTAATTTGTTTTCAGAAGTCAATTTATGATTTAAAATAAAAATCACATACACAGAATATTAAATAATCATTTGTGTAAACTTTGTAACCAAAGCGGAAAAATGAATCTACGAAAATAAACAGCGATAACACTAAAACAAAAATTCAGGGTTCTGTAGTTAACCTGGGTACATTTGTAGTTGTGCCATGTCTGTCCGCCTGCATGTCACTTCCATTTTATTCATTTACATTTAGTTATATAAATGAATAAAACATTTACACGTTTGAAAAATACCTCCTCTACGTATAAATTAGAGTGGTATTCATACAGGCATGCCCCATTAAGAGTGGTATGTAGTGAATAGGTATTTCAAAATAATGAGGTTAAGTCATGACACTTTTTCTATGCTGGAATTTATTTCGAAATATTAGGCTTCAATATGGTCATTTTTGTTGGTGTCACATAGTCGTATCCTTACCAGCTTTACCGTTATTTATGAATATTTGAAAGGCGTTAAAAGTAGTAACATGTATAATGAAATGAAAACCAAAAATTATCTCAAGTAAGCTCTATGGGTTAAAAAAATTCACGACACTTTTTCCAAAGTTGTTTTAAGTCGTCACTAGATTTTTTACTTTTTTTTAGTATCGTAGTTTGGAAAACGAGTTTGAATATTTTTTTTAATTTTAAGCAAAATAATACTTTATTAATTGTATTCAACGGAATAACTTCAGTAGTTTTTGCGTAAAATCCATTCCGCATACAGATGCACAGACCGACAGAGGCAAAACTTTTTAACTGACGATCATATAAACAAAGTTTTTAATATCAAACGGAAAATTATTTGAATGCTGCAAATTCCAAAGGTCACTATTGGAGATAATAAAAAGAAAATAAAAAAAATATATATATATACATATATATATATATATATATATATATATATACATATATATATATATATATATATATATATATATATATATATATACACACACATAATTCTTCGCCTTAATCGGTCTCAAAGTAAAACAGTCACGATGGCGTGACATATAATAATATATTGTACAATTATTATTAATCATAATTCAATTACTGCCTGGAAAGCTTTCCTTCTGCGACTGACAATCGAATTACCCATTTAGGCATTTATTTTACAGCAAATTTCCTGGAGTATCGATATCGCATGCCATTAAAAATTTATTGTTTCGAAGTAAGTGTATCGTCAAAGTATGTTTTTCTAACCCTTCAATAATTGTATCGGTCTCTTGGATACAATACAATATCCTTGTTTTATTCGTTTGTTTATATTGTGGGATTTGACAGAAAAATAATTTATTCGATTGACATAAAACTCACTTTCTTATAAATTATAATGTTACATTGGTCAAGGGGAATATGTTGTAATAATGTGTGATTATTAGTAATCAAAAGTTATGTGAAGGATATCAAAGCATTCTGGACATATTTTTGAATTAAACTTGTACACATGACCACATATAAATAATACATGTTATTATGACCACGTATAAATAATATACAAAAATATGGCAGAAAAAGGGTAAATATACAAATAAATGTATTACTACTTATTGCAGATTTTCTAATGGGACTCGTTTTCTTAAGCATAGCCCGACAATGCCTTAATTTTCAGTTAAAATAAGATCCTTGATTACATACATAAGAATAATCGTGTGTACACTGGTGAACATTTGTCTCCGTATAATTTTCCATAAGCTAGATTGATTAAGAGGAGGTTGACGATGTTATTCACATCGTTAACCCTCTCTTAATTGTTTAATAAAATAATTACTTATTTTACTTCACACCAATGTAAGCATCCTCGGATACGCTACTGTATGGTATTGCAAAAGTCGAACTTGAAATGAAACAAAATAAAATTGTTATCAAAATGAATCAATTTTAATCCATCTCTTTCATTCATTAGCGGCCAATATAATGGCAACGGATATGAGAGATAATGATATATCTCAGTTATAAGCACAGACCATGTAAAGGTTTCGAGTTGCTGTGTTTGGTGAATCTTTGGTATGTACCAGTATTCATAGCATATTACCAAATGATATCTAAGATTAAATACTTAAGTGCATGTAAGCATTTGTCTATCATTTTAATGCAGTTAAATTTCATTTCGAAGTTAATTCAATTATATTTACGCTATGAACACATCAGCCACCCACATCAGTCAATACACTATTCATCCAATTTCGATCATCGGCAAAAACATGGTGCCCAGAAAAATAACTTTTCTTCACATTATGTAGAATGAAAATATTATGAATGATGATTTTTTTAGGTCTAGTAAGTAAAATTTAGAAAGAGATTACTCTCTACTTGATAATTTATCGGCATAAAATCCAGGTTGGGGAGGGTTAACACGCGGCAGTAATGAGTCAGAAGTTATTATTTAGGATGAAGAGTCGAAAACGTAAACAGATTTAACGAGGGCGGTCGCTGTTTATTGCTATTTTACGTTTGTTTCCTGTCACTGTGGCGTTAAAACGTTTACGCCCGTCGAGCAGTGTTAAAATGGAACGATTATTTGTGAAAATATAAGCCAATAGATGTATTAGTGACTTTGGAACTCAAGGTTATTGGATAATGTAGAAACACTTCCCTAATAGATATGATTTATATTGGTATGCTCCGTCAGTGTTATTATTATCAATCCATCAATAAACTTTCTCTAATTCAAATGATCTGCAACAAAGGTGGTCGTCTATTATAGTTTTTGGACGGAAATGTGTCGTATTTGAATTTAAGTCAGTTTCATTTTCGCGCTTCAACTGCTATCTTTTTTATGTTTTTATGCATAGAACCTCTTTCTTGGAAATGAAAAGAAGATGTTTTTTTATCTTAAAATAGAATTATGCTGAAACGATCATTTTTCGATAATTAAAAAATCACCTCTTTGCAGATATAACGTAAATAAAATATTTATTTAAATTTATACAGTAATATGTAATACAAAAATAAATTTTAAATTGTACCACCACAACGCAATCGCTTCTTATATGATATTTTAGCATTTTCATTTGCATAATATTATTTTGGGAAAAAAGTAAAAACCAAAAGCGCGTTTTAGTAAAACCGAAGAGTGCTTTTTTTCTAAATACCCTCTACGCTTTTACACTCGAATATTATACTCAAGAACAAACTTAACTTACACCAAAATACTTCCAGAAAAAGGTTTCATAATATTTTTCTTTTTTTAAGTGCAATATTTATGAAAGCACGTTCCTTCCTCTTATAAATTTAATTCGATACACATTTCTATATACTTAAAATGCAATTTATATATTAGCCAAGACGATGCGATGGTCATTGGATGTTATATTGTAATTTTATATAGTCTCTGACACTAAAAATTAAGAACAATCCAATGATATCTTACCTTTCACATCGCCGCAGTAATTCGATAAAAGTTTAAATTGATTTTGAAATCATCTCAAATTTAATTTTTTATTAAGTATTTTTACTCTTACAGATGTTTGCACAACATTGGCATATTTTATTTATTAATCTTAATTGAATACTTACGTATAAAATTAAAGTTACTGCATATGAATGCGAATTTACGCCTAAGCCGTTTAGGTTATACCATGTGAAAGTACGTACTACTACTTTTAGAATTTTCATGTGTATATCTTTATTCTCAAATGGTTAAATGTTCAATACGGTAAATGGTAAAACTTCCAAACAGGTCTCCCCTAAGCCTTTTCCGATATCTTATAGATTTTTGATGATATTTATGAATGTGTGAATAAGATTTCAGAAAAATCACGAGGCAATACTTTAGATGTCTGTGTCTCTAGTCGATAGAACAGAGAGGGCATGACCGGTATGATGGGGATGAATATGTTTCATGTTGTCTGTATTTTAGTACATTTGCCTATTTTTATACTGTCCTTAGTTCTATTTTCTTATATAGCTTCATATATCCTTAAATACTTTTATAATTTAATATATATTTGTAATTTATCTATCCGATAAGATATTTTATTACTTTGCGAATAATTATGCTTACATATTTCTCCTATACTACCCTATACTTATGTATTTCTTACGTATAAATAACATTATTTATTTTAATTTATCTGATATTAAATCTTACATCAAATATCATCATAAAAAATAATTTTTTTATAACACATAAAAATAAAATTTAATTTTTTAATACCGTAATAAAACAAAATTGATTTGTTTTTTAATTACTTTTGATGATATTGGTGGAGGAGTGATATTGGTAATAACTTTGTTGGTATTGAAACATATTTTATTTTCAGTTGCCTTTTTTACATTTGGACGAAATTTTTGTAACAATTTTACATTTTTTTACCACCAGTCCTCAGCATTAAAAATAATATTTAAAAATTAGTTAAACATTTGTAGTGAATTATTTATCTGACTAGACTTCGTCCAGGAAAAAAGGACCAAGATTGCATTGCACCTATCTCAACTTGAATTTTGAGGTATTTTCACTATACCTTTATAGACATTACATCTCTTTCGCGTGGTTCACAGGAACCAAATGCGATATCGTTGGAAAAATAAACACAAAAACCCTCGCACCCGTGTGTGTTTGTGTGTGTGTGTTTTATGTATATGTAAACGTTCATTGACAACTAATTAGACACATGAAAATATACAAAAAATATAAAAAGAATCTTATTACAGACTGAAACCACTCTCTATTGTAATTCAAACTAAATTAAATTTAGTAAAGTACTAGTAAGTACCCAGTGCGATAGATATTAACTGAAATAACCATTTGATATGCGTGTGGCTTCGCGGACATAGAATTACTGGAAATATTGTTTAACGCTCATTGAACAGTGTCACAGAGGTGGTTTGTAGTGCCAATGTGCTCTATTGGATTTAGATCTGGGTTATTGGAGGCCATTCTAGTATCGAGACGGACTCTGTGAAAAAAATTTTACAAACTGCGCTGGATGTTTTGTTTCGTAATCATATTGAAACCTCCATATAACAAAGAAATTTTCTTCGGAATAAGGCAGCTTGGTTTCATGTAATATTTTTTATTGGTGTTGGTTAAGATTGATTTAATTTGTTATAGACCCTCCTACAAGTCCTAAATAACAGCTCATAACTTTAAATTGCTGCTTTCATGGTTTACTTGTTTTTCTGTGCATTTATTTTGGTAATTTAAGTTTTTTAAAGAATGCCGTCTACCTTCAGAAGAAAGGAGATATATTTTTAATTGATTTATTTATGTATGTATTTTAAGGTATACAATTGATACATATGGCTGACGTATTGCTACGAGAGCAATATCTCACAGCCAACCAGCACAACAATCCGGCCCCGCTCGACGAAAGATCGGGAATGGATATCCGGATCCCCACCCTGCGCCGCACTGTCAAACACCTTGTGACCAATTCAACATACCATGGCAACGAAATATTTTGGGCTCATAAAAAAAATAATACATGTTTCCACTGAGAACAGCTCCAATTCTCATAGTTCTTAGCAAACGTAAGCCATGCTATACCGTGATAAGTAAGGGAACTTTTCGAGAAACTCTTCGGAACAGCTTTACGTCTATTAACCGCCACGGAACAGTCCTCGCTGATACACCGAACAGGCTCGGCTGAGCAAAATTTTTAAACACTTGGAAGACCACATTTTTATTCTGTTGTAATGAAACTTAGCACTTACCATGTAAATAAGTAGATTTTATTAACTTTTAGGTTAAGTGCATCGATGGGTAAAATTAAATAAAAATTTAAATAATTATGTTGAAGCAAAAGTGCGGAAGTAATAGAGCCTTAGAACGAACTTTTATAATAAAATGTTATTTCAAAGCTTCTACGTACACTCATTGAAAAAAGAGAACGGTCTGAATTATATATTGAAACCTGTGGTCTGACGATTCTTGCGGCATCTCCATACGACGTGATTTCATATCGATAAATATTTATTTGGGAAATAGAACATCTGATTCCATATGTTGGTAATATGGAATCGAACGTATTATTCCTTATTCCAAATAAATTTTCTATATATTACGATGTGTGAATCCACATGTTACGACTTTCTTAAATCAAAATGCGAATTCGAAAGTGGATTTTTGTATAAAGGAAATAAAAGTACTTGTCTCTCTTACATACTTTTCTGATATTATTTTTCGCTCAACAATATCAATTTAGGAAGTTTACACTTACAGTTGACGCTTGCTATTAGTTTCATTTTATATATTAAATAATTATTGCTTTATACATTAACAAATCCAATACAAAACAGTATTGGCAAATCTTGTACATAAAAAGGCTTCTGTAGAATAACCTGGAATATATATATATATATATATATATATATATATATATATATATATATATATATATATGGGAAGTTTTGATAAATTACATTACCTTGTCCAATTTACTTTAATTTGACTCCTATTAGTGTCAATTTAGTTTCTTTATTTTATAAATACTAAATGAAAATGTTATATAACTTTAACTATAATATTATAAATAAAAAATTGAGCTTATTATCTGTAAGTTTCTTTAGTTGCAATTATTTCACGCCTCAATAATTCAACCAATCCCCACAATGTATTATATACCTATAGCCTGTGTTATATAGATGAACATAGGATGACAGGTTTACTCTAAATACAAATCATACCCTTTGATAATTAAAAAATAAAACGTGGATATAAGGAAAAGAGTGAATAAAAGTATGTAATAATATACCACGGCAACCTAATAACATATCAATCGCTATTGTGACTCACTATAAGCAAGGTTTTTTTTATTTCTACACCAATTCCCCGAAAATCTATATTCAATACTACTTAGCCATTTTAGGGCTTATTTGATACCAGGAATTAACACAGAAAATAACACAAACCTACAAATAAAAAGGGTTTCCACAATAGGGTAAGAACGATAGCGATACGGGAACAACTGAAAGTAATTCTATTTCGTTATTATGATAAAGGCCATCATATATTTAAGTTCCATCCAAATCATATCAGCCACGTATATACCGCCAATAGTTCGACTGTACAATTTTTTATGTTTTGTCAGTTACTCTTTCATGGACAGTTTTAGAATTCTTTCAGATATCAAAGTCAAATAAACGCAAATTATGACAAGGGGATTTTTTATGATCCTCTGAAAAGTTTATCAAAGCATGTTTAGGCATATATGTGCATGTCTCCGATAAATCGACAGACATCCAGACAGACAGACAGACAGGAATTATTTTTAAAAAGATGATATTCGCTTAAAAATCGTATACATAAACTAATCATAAATATATATATATATATATATATATATATATATACACATATATATATATATATATATATATATATATGTATATATATTTATATATGTATATATATATATATATATATATATACACACACATATATAAGCTGAGCTAGTAATTTTTAGCCACAATTCGGAGAGGGATTCTTTCAGAAAGATTCTCGAAACTTCTAGAAGGTTTTACTGTAGGATATAAATAAGCCAACGTGCAGTCAGTTAACAACAATCAGCGCCAAAGCTTTAAGTGAATTACATAAAAGTTAATAGATTTAAACCGATATCAAATACGAATTCTATTATTTTACGAATTTCGTCTATGTCACGGTGCAAAGATTGCCACAAATAATATACGTCATGTTACGGACGAGTCGACAGAGTTTTAAGCGATGGATAAGATTTGGTTCAGATAATCCAAGAATGAGGACTACAATCTTGAAGACGAACCTCATATCGGACGTCATGTTGAAATGGACGTTCAACGATTACGACGCCTAATTGAGAAGGATCCTAGACTGACGACTCGTCAATTGGCAGAAGTGCTACACTGCAGTCATGGTACCATAGAAATACATTCGTGTGGATGTCCAATGAGTTATCATCATATTACTTTCAGTGCAGAATTGATACTTCTCAACTGTTATTGACATTGAAACTTAACTTCGACTGGCTGAATTAGTTAGTAACTGGCGATGAGAAATGGTCTACATACGTTAACCATACACGCAACGTTAATGGCTGGATGGCGGAGAAACAGGAGTTTCAGTATCTAAACCTGAAATAAGTGCCAAAAAAGTAATGTTCAGCTGCTTATGGAATGTCAAGGGTATTATTCATTGGGAGTTGTTTCCAGAGGGATTTACAATTGATGAAGATATTTACTCTGAATAATTCGACCGATTAGCTAACAAATAGGGTAGTCAACAGGAACAAGTTTATTTTCTACATGATAACGCTAGACCACATGTTGTAAAACGTATTCGTGATAAATTAGAAGAAATCGGCTGGGTTCTATTCACTCATGCACCATATTCGCCGGATATTACGCTTTCTTATTACCATTCATTCATGGATCTAAATACCCATTTACGTGAAATGACGTCAAAGAAGATCTCCAAAACGACCTCGCAGAGTGTATTAAATCAAAGTGCAGAAATTTTACAAGAAAGGCATATTGTCACTGTAAACTAGGTGGCGACTAGTAGTAGATATTAATGATGCATACTTAAATGAAATTTAGTGTAACACATAATTTTTTTTATATATATATATATACACAAAAATTTTTGACAGCAACTGGGAGTTAACATTTTTTTAGTGAACCTAATATATACATATACGTATATATATATATATATATATATATATATATATATATATATATATATATATATATATATATATATATATATAATATATATATACATTTATATATATATATATATATATAAATATATATATATATATATATATATATATATATATATATATATATATATAACTATGGGATAATGTAATAGTAGGGATCGATAAAATTATGATATTATCCTTAAAAATTGAGAATAATTGAAATATTTCTTGTTTTTGTGTTTATATTGAATTTGTTTTATAAGGTTCTCTATGTTTTTATTTCGTTTCAGTTTTGCGTTAACGATTAGAAAATTATCCGTAGAAAAATATTCCGTAAGCCAGAAAAAATGAAAATTTTTGGGATTTACTGTAACTGTAACATGAATGCATCATCAGTTCATTTATATATAATTTAAATCAATTACATTATATATGATTCTTTAACAGAATACATCCACTAGGAATCCCTAAAATTTTAACAGTTTATAAAAATTTCCTAATGTAGTTTGAAGTTTCATTAAGGAAACAAATGAAAGCTGAAACGGGTGACAAATAAAATCCATTTTTAGATGAATATGAAAAAAAGAGGAAATATTTGAATAGATATAAAAGTATATAAAAAATTATTGAGACGATTTCATATGTTTTATTTGTTACTGAAATTTAGTCGCAAAGTTCTTTATTACTTGGAATCCATAGCCACTGGGGATAGGTTCTTTCCACCTGTGTTAAATGTGCACTTATTATCTCTTAAAACTACTACTCTCTCCTATTTATGTATGTAATTAATAAGTATTATTTTTTTAGTAGTGTAATGCAAGCAAGAATATTATTTACTAAAGAGCCCAACTAGAAATATCGTCTAAATGAACTAACAATATATGTAACGCTGGTAATTTTTCAGGAGTTACCGCAATAGGTATATTAAAGTCCCGTAATTAGATCATAAATTAATTTTGTTAAATAATTCTATTTCCTTAATTTTTGTAAGCACTGATAACTAGTTTAGTTTCGGTGTTAACATGTGTTAACAATGGTGTACTCTATTGCCAAAGCATTTTGTACATTCAAATAATCACAATAATCTTATTATAAAATAATATCGCTAATATTACCGTACTGCTTTGCAAATTTAGTATTCAAATTGAAAATTCCAATTTTTTATATTAAACATGATTTCGCAAAGGAATAGATTAAATCCTCAGCTGAAATTTATAATGCACAAAGTGCACGCTGAAATAGCATAATTTTGAGAAAAGGTTAAAAAAGCAATATTTTGGAAAATATAATTGATCAGTGAACGTCAATCATTAAGAAATGGAAATAACTCTGTATGAGTAATTTGCCTACCTTGTTATATAATATGAAATTTCAATATCTATGTAAGTTTAATCAATGGGAAAGAGATGGTATCGCCAATCTTTCAGTTAACATCTATTTATCATTTAGAGATCGCAGCTGCTGTTTTGGGTTGCTGTCTAGCTAGAACAATCATCAAAGAACACGACTTGAAACAACTATTTTCAACTATTCTCTTTTATAGCCAATCCGAACATCAATCCAGCTCCGCTTGACAAGCACTAAGAATTGAACCAGTCCAAATATGAACATAAACAACCCAACATACCACGGTGACAACAAATTATTGTAGGATATCGACCTAAAATTCAATACATAACAAAATAACTCACTGCGCCAAAATCAATGAGAGACTAAATTCTTATTTAATGTTTGGTAAAAAAATAAATCAAAAGGAAAAGTGTAAATTTCATACACGCCATAAAAACTAATTTAGAAGCAAAGTATGTGTAAATAAAAGATGGGAGTTAAGAGGAATTATATATAAATTTCAGCTAAGTGTAGTTTGGAATACTTTTTAAAAAAAATTGAAATTATATTTTTACAAAAAACAAATATTTCAGTCAGTAAAAGGAAAAAAATTATCACAATTTATGACAAGAACAGAGAATAAAGAATTTGTGCGAGCTTGCTAGTCTTATTAAAAGTGCGTCCATTACAATAATGCTTTTAGGATATGGTTGGGGCTGCTGCGCTTCCGAAGGCTTCGGACATGTTTGCAGACGATTTCTCTTTTACACAGTCATGTTTGCATTATCACTGCTTGATTTAAATGCATGTACATATAACCAGTTTGTTTAATATATATATATATATATATATATATATATATATATATATATATATATATATATATATTTCATAAATATATATATATATATATATTCATATATATATATATATATATATATATATATATATATATATATATGGTTACTAAATATACATTTTTTTAATACCACACCATATTAATATATACTAATAGTAAATTGAAATTCTAGTAACTTTTCATTTAGCAATTACAAAAAGAAACGAAATTAAAATGTGGGAAAGTTTAAACATTTCTTTTACAAACAGTGTTAGGCAAACTTATGATATATTAGTTACTGTTAAAGAAACAATAGTTTCACTTTACTTTCAAATTTTTCATGTGAATGACATTTTGAGTTCCTTATGCAAAATTCTTCTCGCTCCCTGCATTTTAAAATACATGAATGTTTAGTAGTACTTAATCTATTATAGGAAAATGTATTTACTGTTAATCGTTCTAACGTTTTTACTCTTGAAAATGCGACATGTGTTGTACCAACAACAGTTTTGTTTCTACAATATCTACAACTGCTTTATGTAATGTTAAACCTTGCAACTTATGAATTATAATTGCGAAAGCTAATTTTGATAGAATTGTCTCCTGGAACGAATGGTATTGTCACTTTTCCAAAATTTATTGATGGCGGTATTAAAAAACAAGCACTATTTTCATAGGTTGAATGAGAATAATTTTGAAATCGAACCATTATTACACGCATTTGATAAGAGGGACTATAATTTTCTTCAAAAATGATATCTTCAACATAACCGAACGCTTCATTGACTAATACTTTCTCGAGCCATAAATTAACTTTAGGTCGAAGCGATAAAATTATAAATGGTTCAAGTCCACTTAATTCGTGTGCACTTGCTGATTTAGCTTTAGAAACATTGTGATCGGCTGGAATATAAGCAATTGGTTGACGCAGTTATTTAACTTTTGATTATTGAATTCTTTTACATCTTTGTTTGTTGTAAATATTCTAACGGCATCACTGAAAATAATTCGTTCATTGGGTGATAGTGTTTGTATACTTCGAGTCGTTAACTATTCGTAATCTTCAATTGTACATTCACCGTTATCATTTTAATCAAGTATATCTCGAAAAACTTTCTGAGATTTATTTTGTCAAAACGATGACGCCAAAAAGAAAAATATTTGATTCCCTCATGTAAATAAAAATTAGCTCCTTTCAGTTTTATCACTGTAAAGTGGGCTATCGTTTACAGATGGTAATTGATTATTCTCTACAAAAAAAAAATAGCTCTGCGTAAATAAATGTAGAAAAAATATAAATTTACATCCAATATGTTACTTTCTCCCAGTAAATGTTTAGAATTAATTATCGAACCATTTAATATTAACAGAAGTGGCACCAGTTGGTGCAAGCAATTGATAAGATTATAATCCCAATATTTGATTCAATAGATAAGTGAAATAATTAATCAACGCGCTCTTTCCGGAACCGGCTTTTCTTTGTGTAACGACTCTTTTAAAAGGTTGTTCTTTCTCATAAACATGTTGAAAACTAAGTTGTTTTTCAAATATATTAATCATTGGTTCCTACTCATTAGAAATCAAACGAAATTACTTTGAATTCTAAGAATGGGGGTTTCTTTGATTTTTTACAATCCTTTCATTTTGAGTAAATTTTTTAACGAATTAAATTATTGTTCATTTAAAATGTAATATAATGTTTTATACCGTATATCTTTTTCTCTTGTGCCTAAATACACTTTTTGGTTAATTTTTTTTATTCCAGCAGCTACATCCATCCAAACATTTATTTGATCTATTTGAACTGGATTTACTTTTTCATAATCAGTTCATCTTCCAAATTTCCTGACATACGATTGAATTCACAACTCAGTATATCATAATTTTTATCATAGACATAATGTTTATATAAACCTTCCAAATATTATTGTAAAATTTAGACCCTTCAACTGTCACCACACAACGTGTAATATAACTTGTTGCTTATAAATGTGTCATTATCTATACTACGTCGATGGTATTTAAATTATGGAATAACTCTCAGAATAAAAGGTACTTTTCTCATATTGTAAGTCGAATCTCTTATAATTTTTCGTAAAAAAATAATGTCGATACTTGCTCAAATTCCGCATATTATTGTTGATAATTCTCTAAAGAATTTGTTACAGAAATATTTCCATTTTCTGTATTTTTATTCAAATGATCCCAAATATTATCTGACAAATTCATTGCAAAAAATTATCAAGAAGATCTATACAGAGGCCAATGCATAATAATCCAAAATATTTCCTGAGTGGGGTAATTACGTTCAACATACACTTTTATCAATTTTTTCTGGATTATCATTCATACCATTCGATCGAAATTCAAATTTGCTAGCATATTTAACAATACATTTGTAAGAATGCCATGACTGAAAACAATGGCTTGTGAATAAAAATTTGCTTGCCAAATTTTCAAAATGATGAGCATTGGATATTTAAGTATGAATTCTTTCTTTTCGATATATATTCTAATTTGTCATCTATAATAAATTGAATTTCACTTTCGTTTATACTTTTTTTCGAATACTTAAAACGACAAATAAATTCAGAAGAAATAGGTACTTATCTATTCACATACATCCACAATTGTATACTCTAACACTTTTCTATACCTTGTTTTATTCGATTTATGCAGTTTATTTAACTTCCCCAACTTACTATTCATTGATTTACAATAGAAAAACATCCACGTATCACGTATCGATTTTGTTATTAAACGTTCTAAAAATGTGACACATCTGCATGCACGCTCTATTAATTCCATAATTTTCTAACAGATGGTGCTAGTAATCATATGCTACTATTACGCTTCGTTGTTCCGTATTTTCTTACTAATTTAATAAAATGTCAAAATACAAAAATAAAACATGACTTTAAATTATTGTGTTCAATTTCAAATGTAAAGATTCAAATGTAATAGTTTTTTCGTAAAGTGTACCACAAATGTTGTGGATTGTGTTAATAAAATCTATTGTTTTTTAAATATGTTTTCATTGTCAAAAATTATCTCTTAATTGATATTAAACTTAGTTGCGTATTTTTGTGCAACTGAATTTGTGTTTAACCTTTTTCATGCGACTTTTTCAATGATTCCGATGAGTATGTTAGTTCTAATGTTCGTTGCATACACTGGTATTAATTTTTGTGAAATTTTGGCCACAATCATATTTACAAACACTTTCTATGCAACTCTCTTTTTGCTTTTATTACTATTAGGTGTAATCGATATATTTAATTTCATTTGATATATTTAATTAAATCACTCGTTGAAGTTTTCTATATAATTCTAATTTATATCGCCCACATCAGATATCGTTCTCCCCACCTCCAATCCAGACGCTTCTACGAATCCTTTTTTAAAATACTAGAAAAGCTTTTCGTAGAGTTTTAGTGTGTGTGAAGGTTTAAAATATAAAATTTAATTTATTTTAATAATTCACATGTAAAACACAATTTTTATGTTCATAGACCCAATTATTAGATGCAAACATTTTTCTTTAGATTTATAGACGAACGTAATTTTCAATGTCAATGTTATACCCAAAGCACGTGAAATTCCTACAAAATTTATAGTTAGCAGAGTGTGAAAGCGTATATTTATTTTTTCCTAGTTTCCTGGTGGTAATCTATAGGTGTACCTGGTGGTAATCTATAGCTGATTTTTCCATTGCACGGAAGATCTTTTTGATGTAGTTGGCGGCCTTGCTATTATATATAGGTCATCAGTCTAGGTAAATATATGAAAAGATTTATTAAAAACACTACTTATGTCTACGTTTGGAGTAAATATGCCAAGACATCTCTTCGTCTCATTCCATTAACAAAAGTATGAGATTCTGATACTCCCCTAGCAATTCTTATTCTGGATATTTCAGGCAAAGTTACATAAACAAAGTTGATTAATTTTAGAGCTAATTTTATTTTTAGTATAATCAATGAACATAGAGATGGTGGACAGATGGACTGAAAATCAACTTTTTTGATTTTACAAATACATGTCGAATCGTGTCGAAAATCTGAGCGAATATGAATTCTCCGTTACAGAAGCCCTTTAAAAACTTTTGTCTAGTATGTATATGGTACTTTTGTCTAGTGTGTATTTGGTAAAGAGTTGTAAAGTGCCATAGGAAATAAAAAAGTTATGAAAAAGAAAAACTAAAACTATGAAAAAGAATAATTATTTTACTAGGCGCAAAATTATAGAGAGAGAATCATATTGAAGAAAGTACTATAAAGGAAAAATTTCCTCATAATTTTATTTTTTTTATTAAAATAATTCGTAGGACAAAGTAAATAAAAAATAATCAATAATCAAAAAAAATAATCAATTATCATACAGACAAGGCAAACTATCAAAACAAATTTTTTTTTTAAATAAATCATTCAAATGTTTGATGGAACACACATAAAGCAGGATTCCGTAGTTGTCTTATATATATATCTTTCGGAATGACGCAAGTTAACTGAAATCACTTCATTTCTTTTCTTCGATATTTTGGTACAAATTAATTGAGATCTTACATAGAAATATATATTTTCAAAACTTTTAAACATTGATAATTTTCTACAATTAATTCTACATATGGTATTGATGATAAAAATTAAATAAAATTTTAAAACATGCAAGGTATTTCCTACAATTTTAAAATGTTAAACCATTAAATAAATTTAATATCCTTTAATTAATTTAATAAAACAAGGTTCCGATTTTAATAAAAAATATAAGACAATTTTGTGACATTTTCGGAAAATGTAGTTATTTTTTATATTATCTATTGAGTTTTTTTTCATATTTCAGTGCAAAGTAAGTGAACAATTAAATATTTGTTAAAATTTAAAGACTTGTAATCATGTCATTGACTTGTCTATTGAGAATGTCGCGTATTGGTGGTATAGGAAAAATAAATGTTCTAAGTTTAGCTGTAAGTTGTATGTTTTAATTGTTTTTTTTAAATTTGTCACATATTGTAAAATAATAACCAAAACTTAAGTATACTCCTTGCGCATACTTCATATTTCCTTTAATTACCAAAACTTAAGTATATTCTCGAGTATACTTCAAACTTTATTATCTATAATTCAGACTAATCAACCTAAAATTTTAAAAATATGTGGGTTTTTAGAACCCCTAACAAAGTTGTAGGAAAACTATAGCCATGATTCTAAATTCCATATTTTTTTAAATATCTCTCATATTTTTGCGCCTACGAAAGATATTGTACGGAATACATTTAGGTTTTTTTCTATTTTTAGAGCCAATTTTCTATGTAGAAATTTCAAATGAATTTTAATTGGAATTTGATTTGGCATAGTAAGACATCATATTAACCCGCATATTTTATACGTATTTTGCACCAACTAATTTTTTAAACTATTTAAACACAATATTCGTATTAAGCTATTTACAAATATAGATATTTCACAACGCAAATATATTTGATTCTGTTATATTACATATCTTTCACAAGCATAAAAACATGATGTACATTTCAGAAGTTATAAAATCTGGGACAATCGCTATTGTTTTCCTGTAATTTTCTATACAGATTTTACCAGTCTTATTTATTGTGATTTGGTTTCAAAATTTAGCAATAAGAGGGCGGAATGCTATATCTTGTATATTTTTTAATTATTTTTTTTAAATATGCTATTTGAAATTGCAAAAAATATTTTTGTGTTCCTTCTAACAAACCTTTTCAAACAATACTACACACGAGGTATAACATGAGAAAAAAATTTAGACTTTTGTTTACGTCCTCTTTAGTTGTTTGAGATATTTTAAAGTATTGACGGAGTAAAATACGTACAAATGATGTGGAATAATAATTCATATTACTGTTCCTAAAATAATTCATATTACTATTCATATACTAAAAAGTAGTTTTTCTGATTTTATTTATATTGTGGAGTAACATTTGAGAAGGTTTGTTTTAAGGAATAAAAAAATATATTTCTCACAATTTTAATTTATAACTAAAAAGACATTTTAAAAATATACCAAAATAAAAATTTCCACCATAAAATGTTCATGAAAGAACAGGATTAGTAAAGTTTTATTGGAAGATTACAGGAAAACCATACCGAATATCACAGACCTTACAATATTTCAAATGTGCACCATGTTTTACGCCTGTGTAAATTATGGAATATAATATGTTGCAATATATTTACGTTGTAAAAAAGTATTATGTGTAAAACATTATTTACAATCAAATGTTCATAAATACCAAAATATATACGTAACCCTTGTCGTGCGAGTTTTACTCGTTCTTGTTTGGTTTTTTATTTTTGGGTCTTGTCCACTGATTTAAAGCCATTCGTAAAAATTTAATTTTTTTCTTCTCGCCCTATTTTTTTCTCGTTTAGTTTTAAAATTTAAATTTCTGGAAGTATTCAGTTTACGCAAACATTTGCACCATACAATAGTCAATATTTTGACGGACAGTAATAGTCACCAATGTGGAAATTAAAAGTTTTTTTTCTCCTAAGGAACTACTCTAGTTATCGATATTAGCAGCAGAGTTTTAATTTAAATATGGCATCATAATATTTGCTACATGTTGGTAAGTTTTAGTGATAATTTTTGAGAGAGTTTTGGATTTGTCAGGTAACAAACAATATTCCTTAGGATTTATGAAACCACAAAAACTTATTTATATTCGTATCGCAGACGAGAGTCTGCAACTTAGCAAATGTTAATAAGTAAAGTTTGAGTAAGTCAAAATTTGAAAGAGTAATAATTTGAATATTTATAAACCACTCTTTAAGGATTGCAGATATTTAATTACTTATGAGTAGAAAACCACTTTACATAACGAGGGACATAGAATATTCTGTAAACTAGTAAGAATATAAAAGTACCGAAGTTAGTTACGGAAATACTTAAAATTACTAACAGGTCGATTAAAGGAATTAATTTTATAATATAATTTATTATAATAGAATTTCATGCCAGGAACACGTGTATTGAATGGAACAGCTCAGAAAATACAAATTTATACCTGCATTAAAATAAAATTAAAATTTTATTTAACGTTCAAGAATGTTGCCACATTAAAGTCAGATCGTATGATCGGATATTCATAGAATTAGAATAGACATTAATGTGAAAACTTATCAATAGCCATAATTTTAAATACGAGAAACTTTCACATCCACAATTTGTACAGTACGGTCGTAAGACTACATACAGTATTTACAGTGTGGCTTAATTGACTGTCCATATTTAAATACATTTGAAGAATAAAGCTTTTCATTTATAGCTTAAATATATTTTAAAGTTCATATTTTTTACATTACACTTATTCACGTAATTAGTTGAAAATATTCAGATTTTTACATTTAAAATTGACTTTTTCCGCTTACAATGTTGTGTTAGCAGTGGACGGTGACTGTAAAACGACGAAACATCGGTCATCGGTATCGGTCATCGGTAATGTCTTTAAAAGCTGATAGCTTGCTTTACGAGCAAAATTATATGCAAACACGGCATCGTTAAATACCCTGTTATAAATAAATGTTACTATTTTACTTGAGTTGATAGAATAAAGGAAATGAATAACAATAATATAATAAGTCATGGTATAGTCGAACAATAATTTTAATGATATTTATAATCATATTACATGTTTACAACCAACAAGGTTATCACTCTATCGCGGTCTATCTACTCGACTTAATAAATGATTATTATCGATGAATAATGTTTAACAACCAAATAAACAACGATTATAACATTATGAGAGAGTATATATTAAGATATGAAAATGTGCAATACAGCGTTTTTTTCTGCTCGAAGAGAGCTGACATTCTAGTATAATATATATTACATACAACACGTGCATTTGCTTACTACTAGCTATCAAATTTACAATCAAATTTTATCCAGCATTTAAGTTACAAAATTTTAAAAATTCCTTGAAATTATTCCTGTTGTTTTCAAATGATTTGTTCATGGGTACGCCTCGTTATGATGTTATTGTTTTTATTTTTATGTTTTCAATAGTAAGCAAATAAAATTGTAATGATTTGCAAAATAAGACATAGAAACCATTCAACAATTTTCTGTAAGCAAATAAAAAAAATATTATACATGTAACTTTTGTACCATGAAGCAAGGCTGTTTTACTCTTTTTGCGGTGCAAAAAAAAGAAATTAAATGAAGTAGATGTGACGTCTAGTGTAATAAATAATTTAGAGATAGGACGTGATTTCTATAAATACAGTAACATTTTATTATTTTTATCGAATATACTTACACAAGCGTTTTAAATAATTTGTGTTCATCACCTTAGACGATACACGCAAGTAGCTAGTACGATTTTTCTATAGCTTAATTGTAATTCACGTTAATTGACAAATTGCAAAATGAGACTTAATAAGCTTAACTCAATTTATATACTACTTTATTTCAATTTAAACGTAAATAAATTAATTGCAGGTCTTAATATATGTGTAAACTAATAACAACATTTAAAATTACCTTTCTAGTATATTTAGAAATTGTTCTATTATCTACGAGTAAATTGATGTCTCTTATAGAATGATATGATTATACTGATTTCATACACTGATATCTAATTATAAGGTTATTTTGACACACAATGAAAAGTACTTCTTTTAGACGGGAAAGAGACGGAGAAATCCGAACTCTTAATGACTAAAGATATTTAATTGTACCGCATGTTAGCGCCTTATATGTTTTCTATACAGGTATAATGAAAAAAATCCTGAAGCTACCAAGAGTCGGAAATGAAGTAAATATATTGAAATGTAATAGTGAATTCAAAAGCAAAGAAATATACGTAAATAAAAACTTCAACATTTATCTCACTTTGCATTGTAGTCAGTCATAATATATGACCTTCCTTTGTTTGAATATGGAAGTAGTATATTCACAACCGGGCACGGATCTCGTTTTTGAATTATGTTTTTAGGTGTCATCTTGAGTTTTTAAATTTTTTGTTGGAGATAACGGATACAAATCGAGCATGGGCGTGATAGGATCAAAGTAAACCTTATGAAACATTATGTGTCAATTACGCATCATGCTGTATTGTTTTATTTTTCTCTATTTGTCCCCTCATAAAAGACAAATCGGTAATGAACACAAGAAATTAAATGTACTATTACGCTAATGGTAAAATAAATATCTACTCCTGTTTTCCTTAAAATTGTTTTTTGCTTTTTTAATTAATCTTATAAAGTTTACGTAGGTTTTGTACTAGCTTTACAGTTCTTTTAAATCCCAATTAATTAAAAACTACGCACAAAAACATATACAAAATTAAGCAGATATAAAGTTACTAAAAATAATTTTGCGTAATTTAAAATTATACACTATGGTTACTATATACTTTTTATTTTTTTTTAAATTGCAGTAACATTTTGTAAAACTACATAATGTTTTCCAGCTACTTCCTTTTACCAATATATTTCTACAAAAATGTTGAAATTATAATGATTGAGTTTTTAAATTACAAAACGTCACCCACGAAGGAAATAATGTACGAAAAGTCTTACATAGCTTTTTTTAGCTTGTTAATGCAAAAAAATTCCTCCAATTCTCAAACACAAATTAAATCAGGTGGGATCAGAAGGCATTTACTGTCATTTAACTGTGCCAGATTAACTTCTTTTTCATCTTTTCTTTACATACTTGTATAATCAAGTTAATTTTTTGACTTCATAATTAAAATAATTTATTTTCGTCATCGCGTGTTTACATACGCGATGACGAAAATAAATTTATCGAATCGCATTTTCATGAATATTTATATGAGTGCTAAAACTATTAAAACTTCTATAAAAATATGTCTCAATTTTACAAGGAATGGTTTCTTCTATTTAGAATGGCGTGATCATTTCTACTGACATACTGTGTTTGAAATGGCATAAACTTCACGAAAAATAGTGTTGTAATATGTTCAGAACTAAATAATTAAATGTATGTGTGGAAAAAAGTGACGTAATTAGGACTGTACCAAAATATGACCGTAAAATATGAAATAACCGGAAACCGTCCCGTTCTTACTTCGTTCACAATACGAAAAAATACAAAGTACATGTTGGAAAATGCAAAAAGTAGGTTTCCGTAGTTTTTTTCAGTTTTATAATGTTTACCCAATAAAATTTCATTCGATGAAATGCGCCAAAAATATTTCGCCTCATTTAATTTTTATATGTGAATAAACAAAATGAGAAAAAAAAATTATTTACTATATATTGGCTGAGATAAACTTACTTAATTTGATGAACATAGCTCTAATATGTTTAAAATTGTTAACTGACAAAGATTTGAAATGATAAGGATTGCTTGAGTCGCTACAGCATCCAAAAACTTGAGTCTGTGTATTTATTCATTAATTTTTTCTTATTCAAGAAGGCAATGAAAGGAATTAAAACTGACATTGATTAGATTTCATTCCATTTTTTTCTCGAATAACATACTTAAATATTCCTAATATACTTCCAGCAAATGCTACAGAGTATTAATTTATAATTTAATAATGTATCACAAAATTCTTTTTCTAAATAATTTTTTTTCGAAATTATCTTCTATTGATACAATTGCAATCTCATTTTAGTGAGTGTTGAAAAAGCATTGTTTTAACACATACTTACCTAGATTTTGATCAATATTTTTTTTTGCAGGACCCTCTGTACATAAATTATGATTTTCTACAAGCGATGCTAGCGGTCATTCTACTAAACGAATAAAATTACATAAACAACTTAGCTAATTACCGTCCTATATCAATTTTATCTATTTTTGGTAAAGTTTTCGGGAGCCTTATTTATAAAACTATTTATTATCATATTATTTATTCATTTATCTACTTTAATGTATCTAATCGATACATATGGCGGACTTATTGCTACGTGAGCAATCTATTATTAAACCACTTATCACTCCCAAACAGCATGTATTCTTACCAAAAAAGTCTACGTCAACAAATATGGTTGAATACATAACGGATATTGCAAATGCTTTAGATAAACGCAAACAAGTCGACGCAATCTACACTGATTTAAGTAAGACCTTTGATAAAATAAACCAGCCTATTTAATATACAAATTGCAATGTTACGATATACATGGTGACTTGCTGAAATATATTCAATCACATTTGGTAAACGGGGAGTATCATGTCATAATAATGGGTTTTCATCTAGTGAACGTAAATCCGAATCTGGCGTACAATAGGGTTTCCACCCTGAGCCACTATTATTCGGCATTTGTATAAATGACTTAAGCAAAGGACTGTTACATGCCAAGCATCTTATGTTCGCAAATGATTTTAAAATTTACAAAATAATAGAAAACCATTTAGATATTGCACAACTCCAAAAAAATCTCGACATTCTGTCAATATGGTGCTCGAGGAACAAAATTCACCTAAATCCTAAAGAATGTTCCCGCGTAGAAATTCATTCCGCAACTAAAAATTCATTCCGCAGTGAAAAGTGACAAACCTTTGGATAATAAATATTGAGATGCAACGTATACTGTACGACCTGACCAGGCAGACCGTAATAAGGCAGCGACATGATACTGGTGGCCCTATCATCAAAAGTTCCATATGCCAGGTGAGCTCCATTTGGCGAGAACCACAAAGCACAGTTTGAAGAGAACACTTCCTCTAAAAATCAGTTTAAATAAATTATCAATATGTTCCGTGACACAATGACTTCTTTCAATTTACTGGGCATTAAAGAAACACTTTAAAGTAAAGAAAGGAAAATATTATTAATAATGTGACAAAATGTGAATAATTTAATAGTAAAATAACTTAAAAACTGACTATATACTATTACAAATGAATACGCTAAAACCACAACTTTTGTTAAGAGACAAAAAGAGAAACCTAAAGTTAATATTCTCATTTCCTATATTTTGAAATACCTTCCGTTTTTTATATATATATTTGCTTTAGTTGTTAGAATGCTTGATAAACACTAAGTTTACCAACATAACATATGAAACATGGAAACTGCTTTAAATACCATTTTCAAAGCCTAAAATATGTTCATGTTTATGCTGACTATTTCCATTCGCTCCCAAACTTTTAATAGTCAGTACGCCATCGACAGTGTAAAATTTGTTCAACATAGTATCATTAAGTATCTAGGAATAATTGTAGATAATAAGTTGAAATTTGAAAAACACGTGGATCACGTTACTAGTAAAGCTCCGAAGATGTTTGATTTTGTTTTAAGGGCGAACAAGGATTTTATAAAACTACTGTATCTCTACAATTCACTACAAATACTTATATGTAGTCAGCTTAATTACGGATATGTGGTATGAAACTCAATTTTTAAAAAAATACTCTAAACACATCGAGAGGATTTATAAGATATTGTTGTACCACGACATATATAAGCTGGGTTGAGCAAATATTGCTTACTTATGAAGAGCGTCTTTTATATTTCATATTAAACACGTTTAGGTAAAAGATGAAAACGTATTGACTGCTTATTTTGTTCATAAGCTTATCTACAGTACAATTGACAGCATTTCTTCAGCACTTTCAGTTTAACATTCCACACAATGAAAGTAGACCGCATATATATCGTTCCTTCTCTGTATCAAAGCGTCGGAAAAATTTAGAATTTTTATGCTCCCGTATATAGAATAAGCCATACCCTGAATGATCTTCCTTCAACTATAAATTTCTTTAGGGCCTTAACTTCATCATATAAAAATTAACTTATTGAGATCTACAAAGACAGGTAACTTCTATTTGTAACAAAGTGATGTTTAGTGTATTGTTATGTTTACATTTAAAATAATTCAATTTAATTTATTTGTTAACTTCGTTTGTTTTGTCCTAAATTTATTCGACTCTATATTTTATTAACCAACTCCATTATTGATCATTTATTGAATTTATTGAAATTAATTGAAAAGTTTCTCATTTCGAATGATAATATAAAATAATGGCAACACCAAATTAATCACGCTGTGCCCACTAGTTTTGGTGTTGTCACAAGAAAATTATACATACATATATATATATATATATATATATATGTGTGTGTATATATATATATATATATATATATATGTATATGTATATATATATATATATATATATGTATATGTATATATACATATATATATATATATATATATATATATATATATATATATGTGTATATATACATTTTCACAGTTATTCCTAAACGTTAGGTAGATACACGTTGCCTCGTAGACGAAAAAAGTTATACGGTTTGGGCGTATATATTTGTGAAATTTATTAACACACCAAACCAACAATTTACAGGAAGTACATAATATCGGTGCATATATTATATAAACTACCCCATTCAGTACGATGTAAGACGAAAATGGACAAGTAATATAATTTTCATTTAACTAGTAATCATTATGTTATTCAATTAAATATAAATAAATGGTTATTTACAGGTCAAAAACTAATTGCTTTTTTAATGGTTAGCTAAGGATGTTCCAACTACCAGTAAAAATACAAGTATTATTTATCACAAATTATTCCTAATCCTGTTGCCTTGTATATTTGTTGTTCCATCGTTCTTTTTTTAGTAATTGGAGGAGTCAGCTACTGATATTATCATCCTTTTTACTTAATTGCCAACCAAATGTCAAAGAGTGACAAGGAACTTGCAAGGAAACAAAGGAACTTGCAAGGACTCAATTCGAAATTACTGGTTTCTAATCTCCGAGAATTTATTTTTTCTTATTAAGTTTTGAAAAAATTACCTTAATTCTGATTTTTAAAAAATCTACTTTCCTTTAAAACGGTTGAAGGAATGAGTAAATTTTTATTTCTGCGCTATCGGTAATGTTTCCAACGCGAATTTGGTCTAATGAGCGGTAGTTTAAATGTACTTTCAAAATCTGTAAAATACTGATAAAAGTTTTTAATTACATTTGTGACAGTTTCGCTATCAATTAAAACACGGTGATTTAAATCGTCAATAAAAACTAACCATATGGCACAGGCATATGATGTAAACAATTTAGCAATATTTTTAATAACATTTTATTCGTGCTGTAAAATTTATTGTTTATAATCTATTTTTTTAATATATTTGTATATTTTCTAAATTTTTGTAATTTAATTTTGCTATCTTTCTTCTCACTTTGTAATTTATTTTTATTCTTTATCTAATTTTTCCAGTTAATAACGCAACAAATTTGTAATATCGAACTGACGTAGTTAACTGGAAGAAATTCCTCTATCAATAAGACTACCCTATGTGCGTAAATTCTTTAGTCTTTCAGTAAATAAATGAATAAAATTGTAAATTTACTATTCAGTCTATTAACTTATCCAATAGTAGGTATTATTATAAGTGCAATATTATTATAAGTGTAGTGGAACAAGGGCCTTATTTAATATGAATTATACGTGTCCAAAAGAAGAGAAATATCAGTCTCCCTTCAAAATTACCTGTTTTAACAAGACATAAATTTAAGCGATTTTCTTTGTCACTATTCACCTCAGTTCAATGGAACGTAATAAGATATTTGATATTATTAAGTTTAAATTACTATGAAAAAACATTAAGATTTGAATGTTTGTTTACACTTAAAACTTTACGCCGAGTAAAATAAATCGGATAAATTTTTCTGTGCTGTGCTAAAATTTACATTCTTGTGAATAGTATATTACTTGGCTTCGTCATTTCATGCGCGATTGCCAAAAAATAGAGAGAACTGAGTTGCAGCATGGGGTATTTTCATCATGCAATAAATCTTTGTGTCAAACGATTATATGTTCAGAAATAAATAAAGTCTCGTAACTTTCCTAATTATTTATTTTTCATAAATCACTCATGTATTGCTTATCTTTATCCCTTATTTTATTATTTAGATATTAATTTCCCCTCATAAAATAAGAAATCTATTTCCGAGTTGTTTAGCAAAATATGACACATCCAAGAAGATTTCAGTATAATTTTTAGAGATAGATTAAAGAGTAGAAATGTAGCCAATTGGAACAATATGAGACTCTGTCATTTACGTAATTTTCTACATTATATTAAAATTTCGTGCAATAGTTGCAATAGTTGGAATTGCTTATTTATTTATTCTGTTGTGATTGGTTTTATGCGCTATTGCAATTTTATTAAATATATAAACGGCTAAGTCGACATATATTTTACGTAACCATTTATATGATTTATGTAAACATTGTAAATTAAAAATAATTTATTTTAAATAGAATTTAATCTACAAGTTTGAGGATTAAAAGCATAGAAGTTAAAACTAATATATTTTGTGATGATTTTTTAGAAGTATGTTCCCTTTGTCTACATCAAACCTCCTAAACCGTACCGACGAATTCATTTAGTTTACAATTCATTTTACAGTTTGAATTACAAATTCAAACCCAAAATTGCAGCAAAAAATAAGTACTAGCAAATATTTTCAACAAAAATATTGTTTGTTAAGTATTTCTAATTATCTAGTATTCTTGTCGCGTATGTAATATGGGCAGCGGCATATCTTTTTAAATATAAACCCTTTATCTAGGGTGAACATGACAGAAGTTAAATAAAATTTTAAAATATTACGAATAACAACACGTCTGACAAACTTATTCTCGCTTAGTACTTATAAATTATGCGTTAACATGTCCTCGTCCACTTGCTGAGCTGTTAACTACCGTGGATAAGCAAAAAGTTTTAAATTCAGTTCATTCTAGAACAAGATATCCACGTGTATATTATTCTAGCTACGTGAATGCAAGTGAATCTTAATAAACTAGCTACTATATATCTCTTAAAACTATTTTTTCTGAATTTTAAATCTTTTAATATATCCAGATCTGTCCATTATTAGTACCTTCGTGGGGTATTACAAATAAAGTGGTATTTATAGGTTTACCTCATGCCATAATATGTAAAAACACGCAATTTTTTACAGATTACGGCTTGTTTTGTCATTGAGTTGTTATATATTTGTCGATACATTATAGGTTATAAAAAAGTATAAGTGGAAAAAAACAAATAATGACAAAAATATAAAGGGTTAGTTTAAGACAGGACAAAAAATTCATAAAATAATGCCCGAGTACCTTGGAATTAACGACAAAGGTTTAGGCATTTTCTTGGGGAAACAGATTACTTATCCATACTAAACCATACTGAACAAATTACTAATCTATACTCATACGGGATAAAAACCTAAATACAATGAAAGGCATATGGAACATGTCTGCTACGTAATCATCCAAGGTGTTACAGCTGCCTTATATCAAAATTAATGATTTCCACTGGATGATGAAACAAGTCAGTATGACACAATAATTGAAACTGAAGGGATTGTATGTTAGGGATTGAACTTTCTCTTTACATGTTTACATGTTCCACTTTATCTCAGTTTCAATTATTGTGTCATACTGACTTATTTCATCATCCATAGGAAATCATTAATTTTGATATAAGACAGCTGTAACACCTTTGATGATTACGTAGCAGACATGTTCCATATGCTTTTCATTGTATTTAGGTTTTTATCCCGTACGAGTATATACAATATTAGATACTGATTATAATGGTAGATATTATTATTTCAAACATCAGTAAACAGAGTACGTATATTATATTGTATACATCAGTAAACAGAGTACGTATATAAGATTATTAAGTGAAATGTTTAAAATTTGACTAATATTTGCTACCGACACGATGGCGTGTCACAAGTGGTTTTAAAAGCGACTTAACTAAAAAGTTTGGTTTCCAAGGTTGAGTACTGTGATTTTACACAATTACATCTAATCAAAATTTCTATTTGAGTTAGGAAAAGTAGTTATAATTCTAGGAAATTTTCCTATTTTTAACATATTTCGAATTAAAAAAAACAATATACGAAACCCACTCTCTTCCCCAGTTGCATCTTTTTACAATAGATTCTTTTGTAAATTGTAACCAATCCTGTTTTTATCTAATTGCCAGTTTTCCAAACATTTCTATTTTTTTCATAGTTTCAAATCCCAAAAACGAGTTTTTTTTTTAAACAGATGAAGAAAGGTGTTCATTGACCAAATGAACACCTTTTCAAGTCAATCTGCACGAAGCAAGATTTCAACTGCATAACGATACCTTCTGTGCAGTACGTCAAAGTGGTGTAAATACTTTTTTTTATATTGAAAAATAGTAAAGAATGTAGGTCTGGTATCAGTGAATAAGGGTGAATGTGAAACATAACATTTAATGTATTTTTAGATCTTACAACTACAAAACTCTAGTTATAGTACGTAAAACAAAAAAAAATACCTAAAGTTTTAATACCGATGAATTTTAATTTGTTCTTTTTTGACTCTTACCGAATCAATTACGGGACGAAAATGGTAACATTGCTTGACAGAACCCTTGTCAGCTTTATCAATGTCCCAGAGGTACTCAAAAAAGACAGACCTTCTCCTTTCCCAAGTTTAAGATTTGATAGTAACGCCTTTTGTAAATATATGTACAAATAAACCAACTTGACCTCGTAATTTTTGCTTGCAGGAATATATTATGAACTTCATGGTTTATAGGAAAAATAATGTATTAATTGAGACTAAAAATGTTTTAAACAATTTTGAATATTTTTATTATATTTTTTAAAATTACTTTTGTAATAATTAAATTTGTGATTCCAAACGATAACATCTGTACAATAAATTTACGTCAAACAGGGTCAACCGTAATGTATGAATTTTTTTTCTTCACTCTTTCTTTGGAATTGTATAATTTACCACTATGCATCTGTTGTGTTTCTCTGCATCTACATTTCTCTTGAATAAAGTGCTGTTTTTACTTCTTTAACTTCCAGTTTTTGAAAGAAGAAATTTCTGAAATATTTCAGACCGACCTAATATATTTTATTTAAAACAGGATTTATAATAATCAGAAAAAAAGATCTGAGTATTTTTTCCACAACGACTCTTGTATTTGTAGCCCATAGTAATGTAGATATGTGTACATTTTGATAAAGCGAGAATCAAATAATACTAACATGTCGACTAATATCATGGCACTTGCTCGCTTCAAGTTTTTTACTTCCCAGATTTAACTGATAACGATGTGGCACCTATAAACTATCGATATTTATCTTATCTCTGTTATAAATATATCGATTCCTTATTTCTGCATACTGAAAATAAGTATAGTGAAGGACAACGGGAAAATATCTATATAACCATGAAATGGATGGCTGCATGACTATTATCGTAATTGGTAAGATAAAACTATGGATTTTCTCGGATTAAGCTATAATCGCCTCGCTTTACTATACTCAAATATGTATACAGTATATATATATAATATAGTAAAACGTAAATGTTTAAATTAATACTTTAGTTGAAATACTTTGTAAAAGTTATATTAATCAAAAATCGTTGTTCAGTTGTACATGTATAAAATATGTCAAGAAAAATGATGCGGGAAAATAAAGTCAGAACGGTGATTCTGATATATTTTTTTATTTGCCATTAAGAGAAAAATAAAAATCATGTTTAATATTTTATTCACGTAGAGTTATTGGAAAATGAGGAAAATTTTCTATAATTTTACATTAACTATAGCAATTAAAATCCTTTTTGTTGTTAGAAGATGTTAACATTTTTCATTAGTAAGATTTTAAATATAATCAGTCGTTAATTTCTACGTCATACGGTATTATAGTCGTCATTAACTAACCATGAAACCGGTGTACATATTATCTGTTTAAGTTTTTAGTATAGTTTTTAGTAAATAGAAAATAAAGAACAGCATTTATATTCATTGTTTAAAATCTCTGAAATTCAAGTTTTGGGTTAAAAAGGAAAATAAAAAGGTTGGTTGTCCACAAAGCAAATTTAGAATAAAAGGATTAATTAAACGAAATATCACAACAATAATTTATATTATTATATTATAGATTAATAACTTCGTTTATTTTTTTCAAATCTTTTCAATGGATTTATTATGGAACTTACGTCAAAAGCTCCATATACTGTGAATGACATTTATTTATAATTAGTAAAAATTAACACAAATAATTTTAATTCAATGTCCCAAATTTCTACTTCTTTTTAACAATTTTAATTATTCTTTTTGATATTACGTTTATGAAATATATCATCCAGCTATTTCAAGGAAAAAATTTACGGCCTGTATTATTGAGTATACTTTCATTCTTCGTACTAGACAATTTCCTAGTTTTACGCAATCATCGCCTTATTTGCTATGCCATTATTTAGAACCGAAGTATATTGGAACGCTCCAGTTTTCCGCTATACTCAACCACTTGATTGTGGTCGCACCAGGGCGTGATTTGTTTATGATAAGTAAAAGTAAATTTATCAAAATGTCTCGTTGTTAGGTTTTAAAGTTCTTGTGTATTTCCTATTCATATTTAAAATACACTTTTTTTTGCTTCAATTTATTAAACAATTAATTGATTATTATCACGAACACGAACATATAAATAAATAAATAAACATACACATAACGAAGGGTGGGATTAACAAATATTTTGATTATAATAAGGATAATAATTTTTCATTATGTACAGTGTCAAATAAATAAAATGTTTGAATTTAAAAAACACATTTTCATATTTTCTCCCATTTAATATATTTATTTTCTGCGAATTTGATAATTCATTTAATAAGCCATACGATTAGTTTACAGGAACTTATGCCACTTAATGATATTCGTGCTTATAAAATATTTTATTCATGTTAAGCTTCTTAATTCTGTGGCCCTCTAAGTTTTTAAACAATTATTAATTTACTAAAGCAATATTCAAGGAATCACACTATCAAAAAATATTTCTCGGAAAGTCGTCAAAGTATACCAATAATTTCCTTGAATGTTTTTTAATGTTTGAAAATTTGGAGACCATCGTTTAAAGAAGTGCCAAAAATTGTGAGAAAAACCAGTATAAATATGATCTCGAACCCAACATTTAGGAACATTATTTCTTCTCTCGGGTTAAATAGCTGATTAGGTGCTTTGGTACCTTTTTATTTTGAATCTGGATTTTGTTTGTTTCAATCACATCAGGATTTTTCACAATGCCAAACTGGGAAAATTATGTAAAAATAGAGGTTAGAGAAAAAATTATATTAATATAAATGCGTAGTTCATATATATTTTGCATGGATTCGTCCATGCAATTGAGCTATTTTCTCGTATGAGCATCGTTTGAATCAACTTGCTTCAGCATCCAGCCGTAGTCTGGTACTTCATTACTGAATTTTACTTCTATTATATTTATGTAAATTCTTACATCTTGCCCTTTTCTTACAAGTCTTGGGTTATCAGGAAAGTAACTTGAATGAGAATGAAAAAAGTAAAGTTTGAATCTCTTACGATTACCATTTATTATTTCTTCATAATTTTTAATTTCATGGTTTCTTAAGAAATTTGTAATTAACGACAACCAAGTGTCCTGTACTAAAGGATTCAGTTTTCCATCAAAATGTTGGTCTTTCATCAGTTTTTATTAACTGGAGCAAAAAAGCAGTTTCCTTAAATTAAACTTCATGTAAAGAGGATGAGAATATTGTGTTTAAATATTTATACACATGGTCTTATTTATTTGATCCTTTACGCATTCTTTAAGAGCAACAAGTTCTTTATTCAAAAGGGGCGTGAAAGATTTTCAGGTGCCACTAAGTTTTGTCGAATGACATTTTTACTTCCTGGATTCAAATTCGTTATAAAAATATAAAGTACGGATATTTTGTATAGCCACATTGCTGCCCTTATATAACAAAGACCATTTTTATAAATCTCTGCACATCAATCATCCATGTTGTTTATAATTTATTCAAAACCCAATTTTTCCATTATAACTCTTTTCACTATCACGACACTAGAAAAATAAATTTCCAGTAGAAAGTAAATTTTCTCAACCACAAAGTTTCGTTTCGTCTCAAACCACAAACTTTAGTTTCATCTTTTAATAGTTATAAATCCCTTGTCAGATTATTCTACTCTCACTGGGAAAACAATTGTGGATATTAAAAAAAATTCAAAATCATCACCTGAATTTTCTTAAAAATCATTACTGTCTTTAGAATCAGTACTCAGAACTGAATCTCTGCAATAAATTGTATTCAAAAATAAAGAAATTGGCTGATCTCTACTTGATTTTAGAAGTACGAGATTTGTGAGTGATTGAACTTTTGGACAGACAATTCCTTTGTTAGTACTTTGTGCGTTGTTTCTTTTATATTGCATTAACAATATTAACAGTTTTGTGAATAATCCAGAGGTTCCGTTCTATCAATACTATTTTCTTTGCTTTTTACCCCTTGTCAATTTCTGAAATGCGAGTTGGACACACTTTATTCCGTAAAAGTTTGTAAAGTTCTTTTGAAAAGACAATGAACATTCATAATAAAAACCTTGTAGGGAATTAATACATTTACGCGAAACTGTGTCTAATTGTTCGCGTTACGTCCAAATTTAAAATGTATGCTGATGTTAATTTTAACCACAATTATAAATAAGTATTGTTACCCAGTAACTTACAAAGGTAGATTGGAAGAAATTGGAAAGTCATCGACGTCATAACCTTTGAAAGTTGACGATGGGTATCCTTCCGACATCTTTACGGATGAGACGTATGACCAGAAACCTTTTATATTGTTATTAATAAGTATTTCAGTATTTTGGCCATAGTCGTGAAAACCATACCGGGACATTTTCTTAAATTGACTTCTTAATTTAGAGAAATTGAATTAATCAGAGAAGTTTACATATAATTTCCATTTTACCCACAATTTTTCTTTAAGTTTTTTTATATGTATCAATTTTGGAGTATACCAAATTGGATATTTCCTGGATTTTTGTGGTTTCTTTGATATTCATTTATTAATAATGTCAAAGATATTTATATAAAATCTGTCCACAGCGTAGGTAGCTGAAAGCTGATGGAACGCTTTTCTCAGTTTATAGATACCAGCGCTTTATTGATTGCCGTATAGTTGCATTTGCGGAAAGTGTATTTTGAGGTGTTAGCTTTTTTCATCGCGACTTCTGGACAGCAATCAATTGTGACGGGGAAAGTAGGATGATAGTTGTCTTCACGAAGTAGTGGATCCACAGAAGAGAGTTTGCATTTACAAGTACTCAGTGCGAGATCGAGATTCCTGTTATTACACCTTTTAAAGTAATTAAACTGTTGCAGTTTCATGAAGGAAGTGACGCTGGCGATGAGGGTAGCTAAGGGGTTAGAGCTGTCATTTATAATGCCATAGAGACAATTTTCCATAAACTGATAATTTAGCGTTGGAATATTGTAATCACCAACAATTATGTGGTTACTCAAATTATCAGTACATACATTTTGTAAGTTATAAAAATGTTTTTTATAGATATTTTGAGAAATTTTCGGTAGAATATAAACAGCACGTAAGGGAGAAATTCTTCATTCGCAAAAAAATCTTCATTTTCTCATTGAGGGCAACGTTTTACAAACTTTATCACAACCGCGACAACAATTCCACCTCCATACGATTTAGTACTACTGGATAGGTTTGGATCACATCGAAACACCGTGTAACAGTCATCTATGAACTAGGCGTCAAATATGTTTTGGTGGAGCCAAGTATTCACGAGTACAATTACATCGTAGTCGTTTGTTTGAATATTCATGCGCAATTCACTAGTCTTCATTTTAATTCCGCCACAATTCTGATAAGAAACTAATAATTCATTTAATTTGTTCATGTTTTACAAATGAATGGTTAATTTAACTTGAAATAAATTAAATAAAATACAACGAAATACGAAATAGTCGTAACCTATCCAGCAAATAATTACAATACCAACATAACACATAAATTTTAACATTTCGTATCCAAACATACTCGTAGCCTTAATGTTTTTTTCGCAGTTCGTACCTTTATGTAAAGTATTTTGTTGTGTAGTGTAAGATGTACATTATTGTAGATCTCTGTTTGGGCACTGAGAGCAGGAGAAAGCAACGATCGTGTGTTGCCACAAGAATATCGTCATGCAGGCGCCGCGTAGCCAGTTGTACCACAATGTTACGCGGGCGGTCCGAATTGGTCCGAAGTGCACACCGTGCTGCCGGTAGCAACGCGATATGCATTTCGTACTTGCTCTGGAGGTATGGATAAGTTTAAGGCTTCTGTTAAGTTAGGCACTATATTTAGAACGTTCTCATTTTAATTTTGAATAACATTTTGTATTTCGATATTATATTGACAAGCGGTTTGTTCAATTTCTTCAAGTTTGAATTTTGATAAGTCGAATTCTTTTCGCATCAAATCACTGGAGGCCTTTAAATTTTCTATGGCTTTGTAACAACTATTTTCTATGGCATTGTGGACAACAGTCCACTATTATTGCCTTTAGGCAATCTTGTTCAGCAATATGGAATTCCAAAGACCTCTCCTTCGTGTTCTGCCAGATTTTGCATGTTGGATATTTCCATTTACCTTTGTTCATTGGGATAAATTTTAGAAACCTTTTTTAGTTATTCCAATGAAGCTGTAATGAAATTTAAATGTACATTTAGCAAATTTTAACCCTTCAGCGTCCTGGCAGTATTTAGAGCAATTAGAACAGTGCATGGTTGATTCAGAGAAATAAATTATAATTGAAGTTTAAAATGGTATACCTACATAGAGTAGTTGTGTGCACTATGTATTCTTCTCAATTATACTGTGCCATCTACCAATGACTTAATATAATTACGACGTTATCAAAAGAAGTTCGTTGCTTTTAAGAGTTTTAAAATGTTGTCAGTAGGTGGCGCTGTTTAGCAAGTGAATAATGGTCAACTTTGACACTTTCCTAATATTGTTGTATTTGGTTAATATTTGTTATTTAATTATCTGAGTCTCCAGTAGTTGGCATTCAGCGAAATAAATTATAATTAAAGTTTAAAATAGTATACACAGAATAATTTTGTGCACTACGTATTACTCTAAATTATATTATGCCATCTGCCCATGATTTCATATTACTAATTACAATGTTATCAAAATAAGTTCGTCGGTTTTAAAATTGTTAAATGTTGTCAGTAGGTGGAGCTGTTTAGCAATAATAATGCCGTTTTTTTTTACCTTGTCTATGTCTAAACCTTTTATAAAAAACTCTAATATGGATATTCTTACCAACTTGAGGGTTTTTTACGTTACTTTTGATTTGATATCTTTATTATTTCGTTAGAAAGTTTTCAGACCATCACATATGGAATTTGTCTTTTTATTAAGTATTAGTATTTACAGTTTCTGTTATTGTTTTATCCATAAATTAAATCCAAAAATAAAATTATAAATATGGGAAAAGTTGTGTTTTCCGTTAATCCTTAATGTTCAATTTAAAAAATTTGTTATATCTTATTTCATAGCTCCCTGTTATAGTGGTTAAGTCGATGAATGGATTTATCGGTTATGCATGGAGAAATCATGTGGGTTAGATTTTGAATTTTAGTTATAATACCAAAAACATATCTACATCATCAGAAAAAAATAACAGCTATTCTTTAGAACTGTACATCCTAACGTCGTTAGTTGGCTTGCACTAATGCGTGCCTTGCGCATGAGGATCTTGCAAAATGCGAACGAAACTATATGACATATTAGGAAGGGATAAAATGTACCTTTATGAAGGTGAGGTCTATTCTTACGATGACAGAATAACAGCATGTCTTTCGGTTTAATAGATGGAACGAACGTAAAACAATAATAGATGGAACGAACGTAAAACAGTTGCTACTTGATTAAGTATTTAGATTGAATGGGTGAAAAAATTGAAGTTTAATTTCTTTCTTGAGATTTCCAAATGACGATATTTAAGTTGGCTTAATACAATTAAAAACCAAGTGAATATTCTCATTTGTATAATGTATGAATAAGTACAATCTGTACAAATTAACAGCAAAATAAAACCAAATTCAATTCTTTATTACTCTTTCAAATGGATGGGAATCAAAAGAGCCACTGTTAAATACACCAAGAACTTGCATTAAAAAAATCGTTTAAAATTCTAAAGTCTTGTAAATGATTTATGCCTTACGTAATATTTAATCAAATCTATGTATTTGTGAAAATATTTTAGTTTTCATTTTAATTTTAACCCTTAATTACTCGCAGAGGGTCATCGCACTTTAAAAGAAGTACTTGCACTGGTTGAAGCATCCCTGCCCGCCCGCTAGGTTCCTAATAATTATAATTTAGTGCTGATTACAGCATTGCCAGTGGAGGACGCGGCGCTACTGTCTTGAGATTATGTATATATATATATATATATATATATATAAATATATATATATATATATATATATATATATATATATATATATATATACATAAGAATTAGATAAAATGAAATAAAAATGTGAGATAAATGACATAAAACTGAGTTATATTAAATTAAAAATAAAATAAATCCCAGGCAATTCCGCCATTTCAGCTTTTTCGTAAGAAGGGTATCTCGGTTCAAGGAAATCATTTGTGTTGGACTCCAAAGATCCTCTTCGTTATGTATCGTTGTCGCAAATCATAAGTTCTGTTAGAAGGGTATGGCACTTAAATATTTTCTCTGAGTTCTGTATTCTTCAATTCTGAAAACCATTGTTTGGAAGTGTTTATTTCTTTTATACGCTTTCTTCAAGTTTTCGTACGAATTCAAATGTTTAGCACTAATGTTCAATGATTTCAGTTATCTTCTTTATAATTTCATTGCTTTTATTATACAGTAAATTTAATTTAATTAATGTAAGCTTATAGCCCACTGAAGAGTATGTGGGGTCTGTCTTTTTAAACCTTATAGTAAAATATTGTGAAAATTTCATTAATATTTTTAGAAAAGTCTAGGATTCCTGGCTGAGAACTAATTCGCAATATCAATACCTGTCTATTTACTTTCCTATCATTTGAACAGGAATCTTTGACCTAATAGAGCGAATTATTATTTTACTTTGATAACCTGACAATGTACTCTTTTAAGGATTTTATATAGTTTATATGTTTTTTTTACATTGCACAAATAAAAATTATGTAATGATGTTTTGGGCAAAAAGATTTAATTCGGTTTTTAATCAGTTTAAGTAAAGTTAGTAGGATGCTCAATACAAAAAACGAGATTTACCTTTTTAATAACATTCCATTAAACTATAATTTACTTGATGTTATTGATGAAACTATATATATATATATATATATATATATATATATAAAAACAAAAACTCCTAGCCAAAATTATGCTAACAAAAAAATCGATTTGAAAACGGCTCTTATTTTGAAGAAACGTTCGTCAAATTAAACTTCAAGCTTAAACTCTTTTACCCTATCATTTTTATTTACTTACGGGTTCTGGTATCTTGGGATTGACCTTTTATTTTTTTTTATATTATTATTTTCAACTCCTGTTTTTATGTGCATTTACATAACAAACATTGCCTTTAAAAACGCACTTACGAGAACTCTTAAAATAATTTGTTTATTAATAAACATTGTCACAAACACAATTTACAGATTCTAAATAATTACTGAGTAAGTTTGCAATTTTGCCGTCAAATATCGTTTTGGAAATAAATAGATCTCCAAAATACTGCTAATTTTAGAGAGTTTTGGATTTTTGATTGTAAATAGTTTTTACTTTTCCATTTTTAGTGCCTATGATAACATGCTGTGTTGCGAAGAATGTGACAAACTTAAGATGAATTCGATATCAATTATATCTCATTTATTGAAATCGGAACAGGCGTTTGTGGCCTTTAATGAACGTAAATATATTTACGTATATCAACATACATATGTCATTTGTACATACAAGTACATACAGCCAAATAAATCGTATTTCCTCTTTTACGTTTAACAGTAATCATTGCTTGAAGTCTGCATTTACATGTACATGCGTATTGATCCATCTACTAATATTCTGGTTGCTTTATTCTTTTTAGATTACTGTATGTTCTTATTTATCTAAATAAATACGTACTAATGCATAGTCATGCATAGTCCTTTTTCTCGCTTACGTTAATTAACAACAAGCGAAACGAGTTGAAACTTGATGAGTTTACTTCTCATCAGAAAAGAATTACTGTTCTCGGCTCCATAGCTACACCCTTATTTTTTTAAAGAATAGATTTATGGCACCTTTGGTGGTTTAACATTTTAGAGACAGTTTTATTAGATTATTATCATACTCGTATTATTCATACTGCATTACGTGCCTGTGCTGAGAAATTGATGATGAGAAATTTTATGGCGCACCTTCAATTTCCATAGTTCATTTTTTATTGTTCCATTCATCGTAAGATCGTGCTATGTTTGATCATTCCAAAAAAAAAACATCCAAATTAGTTGTTTATGGGCAAAGTTATGAGTTAAAATATATAATATTAGCGATACCATTGAAAGATATTGTACGATTGAAGCATAAGGCTGAAGAATTATATTCCAAGTTCAATTACAGATTCTCTGCTTGAAACATAGAGTGCCAATAAAAATACCTGATGCTAATGTCTCATAATTTAAGTACTAAGTATCCCATAAGCATCAGTCGTCGGAATCCAAAATTTAATGACAGAGTCTTAACTTGAAATCAACACTACTAGTTTTAAAAAAGCAAATCCCCAAGTTTCAGGATTTAAACAGGAAGTACCTCCATACTGAGTTGGAACTCGGAGTTTAATGGCAGTCTCTGCTTGAAATCCAAAATGCTAATATAATAATATAAATTTCTCAAGTCTCACGTTGTAAGTAGGCAGTATTCCCGAAGCGTCAAGACTGAGGAGTTAGAAACTGGAGTTCAATTGCAAAGTTTTTGCTTGAAACCCTCAATACTAATTTGAAAACAGCAAGTCGTCCAGTCTTACGGTTTTCGTAGGTAGTATCCCTGTTATATCAGGACTGAGGTGTTTTAATGAGTTCAATGACAGAGTTTGTGTTAAAAAACCGCAACGGTAATGTAAAAGTACTAGATCTTCAGGTTTCAAGGATTAAACAGGCAGCATTCCTACAGTATAAGTACTAAGGGAATAGAAACCGAAGTTCAATGAGAAAGTCTCTGCTTGAAACTTAAAACTATAATTTAAAAACAGAAGATCTTCAAGTTTTACAATTTAAGCAGAGTGTACCTCCACAGCTTTAATACTAGAAAGTTGAAACCTGAAGCATGATGAGAAAATCTCTATGTGAGACTCCCAATACCAATTTAAAAAGAGTCAAAATCATAATGTCGTATTGTCACGGAAACTGAACATGAGAGCCAGGTTTCATGAGATACGTATGTGCAATGAAGGCCTATATAAAGAAAGCGCATTACCGTGTGTTAAATAAAGTTCATATTATGTATCTATATTTTCCCTTATCATCAATATAGTGATAAAGCTTGTAGGCAAATCATTAATTATTTTAGTAAATATGGGTCGAGATTGAAGCAAATACAGATGGTGGAAAATAAACATGATTAGACCAAATAGCAAAATATAATTGTTCACTACGTAAAAACACTTCCTAGTGTATCCTTCACGGCGATAAAAATATGCGAAATTTATCACGTAATTAAATTTATAAGCAGCGCTTTTTTCCAGGTAAACTTTAGGCGAACTTCTAGTAATATTATTTTTTTTTTCATTATTTTGGTTTCAGCAGTTACGAAGGTAAAAAGAGATGGAGATGAAAATTAAATTGGCTGATGCTTTTCGGCAGTATCTCAGAACATGCCTTTTAATCATTTTATTATTTCCTAATATTGAAAAAAATATGCGTTGGCGTGATTACGTGTTGAACTGTTAATTATCATTGAAAAGTGAAATTCGATATTGAAAGTATAAATGGTAGCTATACGAGTAAAGAAATATTTTATATAATAATTTTTTAAATGGAAATTTCTTTAATTACAGTAATAAAATAATTTATTTTAATGAAAATGTTTCAACATACCTCACTTAAAAAATATTTTTTAACTTTATTTTTTCACATGCTCGATCGCTTTATTTGAATTCATTCGACAATCTCATCACATTTTTTTTATTTGGGCTACAAATCTTGACACTGAATTGTAAATTGCTTAGCTCCATTGAGTGCGCTTTTATATATTTAGATATTGAAACCTACCAGTCATTAGACATTGGAGACGATCGTTGGTTAACCTGCTACTGTAAGTCACTGTAACAAGTATTTATTAAATCTATTACAACTGTCACAACCATGTTTCCACAGTCACAGAATTTTCTGTTTCATTTTGAACCAGAAATTGTTTCCTTTTTTAAGTATCTGCAATTCATAACATGTTTATCAAATTTACTTCCCAAAAAAATAATTAATTGCATATCGTGATACACGTTATGTAAAATCTGACAAAAATACAAAGTTTTTTTTAATAAATCTAAAAATGCTATAATCAGTAATATTACAAAAACACAACTAGAAAAAATTATTTTCCAGAGATACGTATAATGAGATCACGAGTCATTCGGAATTTAAAGTTTCCTTACAAAGTACGAAATAAACAATCGATATCATGCAACTTATAAATATGCGTAATCGAAATACGAAATAATAACCAATTATTTACCCCTGAGAAACCAAACATTTTATTTGCTTTTGAACCGAAGGGACTTGAACGAAGCTTGAAGGTAGGCACCGACATATTTAGAAGCGTTAAAATTATTTGAAAAAATAGTATTTATTTATTTATTAAACGTTTTCTCTCAATAAAAATAATGTAGATAAAATGAAAATTAATGTACCGTAAAATAGAAGGAGCATTTCTAAGGCTCTTTTATGAAAACGTTATATAATGCTTGACTATAAAAGGTGTACATTTGGTTTATACATACTAGAAGGAAAATTAATTAAAAGTACGTAATTAAATGAGTAACACAACGAAGCCACTTTGAGATTGATGAAAAGCAATAAATATCGCATGATCTGGTAAATGGATTCTGGATAAAATATATTTTCTGTACAAAACCTTTTAGTTCGATTTGAATGGTTTTCAAAACATACTGATATTAACAAAATTTAGAGACCAAAAATATTGTCAACTTTGACTTTGTCCAACTAAGCACAATGCCAATAAAAAGTAAATTTCGGTGCTAAAAAAGGAATATTATAATTAGCTAATACTGAATATGGATGCGTATAATTATTATGGCACACCATCCATGGATTATTTATACGTCATTTTATTAACTCATTTACGTCATTTTATTAACTAATCATTTATGAATAATTAGAAACTAGGAAAGAAACTAGAAATTTATTAATTAATTGGAAGTAAACGGTTTATGTCACGCAAGTATGTAGGTTTTTTGCAAAGTTGTAATAATATTTCCTACCTTACGTTTCTAGTTTTACGTACAATTTGTACGTACAATTTCAGATAAACATTGCAAACTTCATTCTGATATCAATAAGTTTTAAATTACAGGTAACTTCTTGTCTCCAATAAGAAAGTAATATTGATTTCGTCATTAAAGTAGTCAATTTATAGAAGAATATAAACTATTATTTCACAATTTACGGCTATATTCAGAACGAAACAATTGCTTGTATTGTTGTAATCAGAAAAAAACGCATATAATTTTTACGTCACATGCATCACACGCACAGATTCACAATGATCCGTGGTTTCAATCAAATTAAAATAGTTACTTTCAATGGAAATAATTTCTTATAAAAAAATCCAGATTTCCATTTTATAAATAACATTTATCCATTTAACTGTTTTACCCGTTTTCTGTTGGCCGTTCTTTTATTAGTTAATTATGGTAAATATGCGTTTTCGTCATCATAGATTAAAACAATGAGCAATGTATTCTTGTCCGTATACTGTCAAGTAAAACCTGACCTCATCTTTTATTAGAGTCGTAAGCTCAAGCGCGTTATGAGACTGCACTGTACTTTGAATAAAATATTGTGTAGGTTTAGATGGCATTTTGAATTCCTTTCATTCCATCAATAATATAATTAATTCTGTAAAAGAAAACTATGTATTTATTAAACAAAATTACTACTCGTGACAATTTAAATAAAAAATTTATTTGAAAAAATCTTTAGTTTTGTTATCATCAAATTTACAACTTCTCCTTAGGCAATTATTCTTGATTACTTAAATTTTTAATTTGTTTTTTTTTAGTAAATTTGTATTTCTATATTCAAAATCAATGTCGGTAAGAACATTAATAAAGCAGAAAAAAATATTACAATAATATTCTTTATTGTTCAAACTTTTTATTATAAAATAATATAGCAAAAAATATTTTTATCGTACATTGCTATTAATGTAAAAACCCTTGCAAAAACGGGCATTTAGATTTTTTTGTAAAAGCGTAAGGAAGTCAGATTTTCTATAACAAAATGAAATAAATATTTTAACCAAAATTCAAACTTTTGGCTTGTAAATTAAACTTTGATCAATTGTCTTTTTTGCATTGCCTGCAAATTACTCGTTTCTACAAAACAAAATGAAGTTTTTCAACTAGCAGTATCTTTTATTTAACAAAAGGTACAAAAGAAGAAAAAGAAAATTTGTATCGAGTGTAGCGTCCGTTTTCCAAAATGATTATTGATTTTTTTTGGTATGCCCTGGATGAGGTTTTAATTATTTCTTGGAGAATACACAAATTCAGACATGACAACAGTTTTTACCTCTCGGATGTTACGTGGGGCTGTACAACTCTAAAATGTTTTAGAATGCCCCACAGATTTTCAAGAGGATTGAGTTTGTAACTTCCAGCTGGGTAATCTAAACGGCGAATTCCGACTTCATTCAGGTGAGTGTTTATTTTGCAGAATCAATGTGCTCGAGTATTATCGTCCATGAAGACAGCAACAGCTTCTGTAGCGACTAGTGTTGGTTATGCATGGGGAATTAGGATTTTCTTCATGTATCGTTGTGCATTCAGAGAGCTATTTTCAACAAAAACTAACTACGTGTGGTCCAGATGCTAAACCTGCCAAAAAATAACGGAACTTCTTCCCTAAGGCCTAATCTCTTCGAAACGTATGTTTATTTAAAGCTTTCCAGGACTCTTGGGCACCTTGCAGCTTTGTTATTTATTAAATATATTTTTATTAAATATATTCTGACTTCGTCAGAAAATAAAATCCTATTCCACTCCACATTGTTTAATGTCGCAAAATTTTGGACATATCTTGACTTTGCAATACGGTGCTCATGGAGTAATTTGGGACACCTAGTCGGTATTCGGTTATGAATATAAACTTATAGAAGCCTTATTCTTAGAGTCCATAGGCTAACACTTTCAGCTCGTACTTTTACGGGACTATTTTTGATGTTTATGTAGGTATATTTCCACTTCGTAAAGCTCGGCTAACAAAATATCGGTCGTCCCTGGACTCAGTGCACGGTTTTCTTTCCGGTCTTAATAACGTTAATAACGTTATAAACGTTTTTCAGGTCCTTCAAAATATAGAATAATTTAAACCAAACCCTTGCGGTATATAATATTGGGCACAGCCTCTTCAAGAAAAAAAATTTATGAAATATTTATTTTTAAGTAAACAACACGCACCTAATTTCATTTAAATCGGTTTATTGTTTAGGTGCCTTTTCTCCAGATGGACATACTCAATTGCACGCATATATATATATATATATATATATATATATATATATATATATGTATATTACTATTTAAAACATATATATTAATTTTTTGTATTACACATATATTGTTTTTAAGTCTAGCTCTAATTTTTAGACCTGGTTAATCTATGTACTCGATTCCCATTAAAAATGAAAGTTTTAATTTCTAAAAAAATTATAAGTTTCATCCTCTTTGCCAGCATATAAACGAAACTAATTAGACATAATGTAATTCATGAGCATGCTTCAAGAAATTAAATTTGTTTATTTTTATATCGGATAAACTTAAAGGAACTTTTTAAGCTGTGGAAATCATTCTTAATGACACATAAGATTAATATGTTGCAAATTATAATGTATTACGTGCTCAGCAACATGTAGGGATTTAACATGAAGTATACATACAGTGTGACGCCAATATTCGAAAAGGCATATTGCAATTTTTTCCTTTATGTATTTTTGTTTGAGATTTGGGAGATACGGATAATAAATGACTTAATATTATAAATAATAATATTAACAATTAACGTGGAGAATTGCATCTATGCTTTAAATTAAAAACTAAAGTTAGAAGTTTGGAATGAAAATAAACAGGAAAACTTGTCTTATAGGTGCAGCCCGACTGCAGAACCATGGTTCATAAACAATTTATATTTTGTCAATTTAAGGAACAAACACTTTTTTTGAAAATTTAAATGGCCCTGACACGATATCCCTTCTAAAAGTGCTTTAAAGGAGACCAAATATAACCAAATAATGTACTTAGATGAAAAAACCCACTGTACAAATTTTCATCGAAAAATCAGCAATATCAACATTTCATATAAAACCATTATCTAGATGGTAATTAAATAAATCGATTTTACAAATCTTGCAATTGACGCCACTTATTTGATTGACTTGTTATTGTTCCCACAAGCAGCAGTCACTCATCACAGACTGTACGCGTTGCATGACGCGCTGTCAGCGAAGATATTATTTAAATGAATTAAATCAAAAAATACCCAAATAAACGATCAAAGTTATTTACTCCTTGATAGAAGATTCAAGTCTTAACCGTAGTTTAATAATGTGCAAAACAGTCTAAAAAAGGACGTACACGGTCTAAATTTAGGGGCCTGATACCATGACCTATCTAAATTTCATATGAATTTATTTTTAGGGATATTAAAAAATGTTCATCAGAATTACTTTAAAGTGAATTTGATTTTCTTTACTACGTTTTGTTATTTTGAATATATTTGGCGTTAATTTTGTAGAAATTCATTATTCACAATTAAATGAAACTACGTGATGTAGTATTATTTCTACTTCCTATAATTTCTTTACCACGACCTAAGTTTCGTTGTATTACATCTTCAGGTGGGATATTTTATAGGTTTTGTTATATTATTTTCTTTTTCTTTTTGGAATTAAATAATTGATCAATTACACACTAACACTGGCTAATAATTCTTTCATCTAAATTTAAAAATTACATGTGGGAAAAGTGATCGCACATATTTAGTTAACAAAAGAAAATAGGTCATATAATACGTTAATTTTAGAAACTTCTACAGACCCGGATCTTTTAGAGTCACTCGAAAAATCGTACTTTATGAGGTATTTATTTCTCCCACACAGTTTATAATTTAGTATTAGTTTTGGCTTTCCAACTTCACATGCATTTTAAAACAAAAGTGATCTAAAATTTTCAGCATTTTGATATAAGCTTACTATTCATAATCATATGATATTGAATTATTATTATGGATAATTAATATTAATTAATAGTTTCTGTTACGCGCGATGCAAAATTAATGAAAATATGACATTATATTGTTATAAACATAAGTTTATTTCGAACAAGGATTAGTTGCTTAAGTTGATCACTCTGAGAAATGTTGCTAAATTACACTATTTTCCATGACCTTTAATTAATTTCCGAGGAAATTTCAGTACAACTTAATTCAGGCAGTTAACCCCTTTTTATACATATATTTCCTGATTCGGCACACAATTTTTATTTCATCAAATATTTTCAACTTTTAGTGGGAAAATATTTTAACAAAGTAGTAAACTTCGCCCTATCGTCTTAGGCGCATTGAACCCGATAAGTTAATATCCGCAAAATAGTATGAATGAACCTTATTAGTTGATGAAAATGCCTCAAAATTCCTATGGTAGAATATTTTGTTTTTCTGCTAAAAAAATAAATTTTCTCGGAATTGAAATGTTTCCGATAACAACAAATTTATTTAAATTATTTTAAACTTAAATTAAGTTTCATTTTTCTTTATAAATTATGATTTAATAATGAGTTTTTTAAATGAACATCCGATTTTACATCAGTCGAGCGATAATAATATTGTTATTAGCTTGAAACAAATATCTAAACAATACTAGAGTTGAAACCAGCAGGAATCCTTTTTAGTCCAGGTCATGTCAAAGCAAGACCCGACATCGTATCATAAATTAATTTTACTTTGTCTACTTTGGTTAAAATATATTAGAAATAAATTCATAGATTAAATTTAATTCCATAATATTATATTCAAACTTTTAAATCCAAGTTTATCCACTTTTGCTATCAATTCTTTCTAAAATACGTATAAATTGAATTGATTCTTTTCTCTATAGTCCAATCATTTGAACAAGTGATGAACGTAATGGTACCACTTTAGCAAAACTAAATATGAGAGAACTTAAGATATACGTAAAAGTAAATTGATCTCCATGAAACATTAGGAATTATCAAAGGATAGGAAAAAGGCATACTGATATCCATCTATTGATTAGCAGTTGTATTATATGTATTATTTTCTAACAGGTGAGCAATAAATCGCTAAATAATTGTTAAATAAAAGAGTAAAGAGAATATTTAATTTTCATCCATAATGAATTTTGAAGAAAGTGAATTCAATCTACCTAATTGACAATATTACTGGGTACAAGAATGTTTCATTTATTGAAAGAATATTTTAATTACTTTAATTTGTGGTGTCGCTTTCATCCCGTTATATATTTTGGCCCTAAAATATCATCCAAAGAATATATTACCGCTAATATTTTCAAATATTTAAAAAAATGCTACAAGGTTTAAGTTGCGTATGCAAGTTCAGACCTTAAAGTAAGTACAATGCTTTTAATTTTCCGCTACATACACACGCGTTTTACAATTATAAAAGACAATAATAACAGACAATTTCTCCTATTCAGTATGTTTTAAAATGAAACAGATCTGTCGTTGTTCATATTTTTTCGCTTTTTTTGTCGTAATTTTTTTTATTTTAAGAAATTAGAACTTCTGGAAGAAAACTTTTCTAAAAATATGGCAGAGGAGTACCGAATGTATGATTTGTTATTTCCTAACGACGTCAGGGAATATTAGTTTTGATGGCATCGTTGTTACTATCAGCAATAAAAAAACGCGTGAGCTTTATTCTATTTTTAAAATTCATACCATCTAGAAAACACTTTGAGAATTATTCAACGTTGAACAATTTAGACGTCTGGTATATTTATTTGTGAATTTTACTCAAAATTGATATTAACTACTAGAGAGAATTCAATTTAAAATCACGTTTTCTAGAGTTTTGTTTGTTGACAGCTGACGGTGAATTCTAGGTAGATGGAGATATGCTGTAGGAATAGTGTGTTCTTATATATTTATTTAAACATGTGATTTAAGACTGTTTTAAATTTATTTTTAGTGACAAAAAATGTGTGTCTTTATACATAAATTATGACTTGCGCGAGTTCCTGAGTACGCGGGTTTTTGCATACGTGCAAACCAAAACTTGTATTTTGTTTTTTCATATTATATACGCAACTAAAAATAAAGACACACATAAAAAATGTCAGAAGATAATAAAGAGACAGAAATGACATGAAAAACTAGTTACCACCACCCACACGATTCACTTTCAATTTGTGGTCCGCGCTGTCAGCCACCGCCGTTGTCGACCGCAGTGCAGCATAGGGTCATTACTCATGCACATATTCCGTGCTTAGATCAAATGATATGCTTTTTAAATTTAATCAATGGTATTTCTCTCCTAATAAATAAATTCCAGAATTGAATATACAAATATAGTGTAAATGAAAATAAAAATGAAACCAAAAATATATAATGCAATGAGTACAAAAATATAAAATAAGGAATATGAAAGGGCTAAAAAGGATTAATAATGATTCTATTAACCCGTTTTTGTTATCCATATAGTCGCCGGCAGAAGCAGGTTTGACGTAAACAGTTTTAAAACAACACACATTTTATTAACATAATATTTAACTCATACTGAAGTTACAGTTTTGTTTTTCATTGTTTTCTCAATAACTTTTCATTTCTTCATCCACATTTACTCTTTGTTTTGTATCTTCTTCTACCTTTAAAATAATCTTATCCACTAGTGCTTCAATCACTCCTTCAAACTTTGTCCCAAATAAAATATTGAAATAATTACTTCATATATTTGTACAAAAATATGACTTGTAAAATTAGTATACTGAAAAATTTAAATAAGATGGAATACACATGCATAAGAGAGGTCTGCACTCTTTTTCGAGCACAATTACAATTAATAAAGTTTGCTAATCATGATCGCTAACTTTCATTATAATTCAAACATCGAAGATTCAAACGCATAAAGAATGTTTTTTAATAAAAAACATACATACTCGACCACGTTCAGTCACGGGGAGAACATATTTGATGAGTATTTTCAAGAGATTCCTATATAAATAGTATTTCGCGCAATTCCCAGGCTCTTCCTGACTGCTTTACTACGCAATTTATTTTTAATATTAACTACGTTATTTAATTTTCACTAAATTTTCCTTTAAACCTTTTTTCCTTAATGGTTTGTTTCAGGATTTTCCGTCATTTGTTTATACCGTTTATTTGTTTTATATAAAATAAACATCAACAAAATTTGGATAAAATTAATTGGAACCTTACTTCTGCCAAGAAATAACTTTTAACATTCGCGTTTGGCGATAGGCGCCATCTGACTATGGTGATGTAAGACATGGTTATTTTGCTTTAAATTATTTATTATTCCTTTAAAATTGATTGATTTTACCTATGTTATACACACACACACACGCATATATATATATATATATATATATATATATATATATATATATATGTGTATATATATATATACATATATATATATATATATATATATATGTATATATATATATATATATATATATATATATATATATATATATATATATATATATATATATATATATATATATATATATATATAATAATATAGTTTATTTGTGGATATAAAATACAACAGGTAAAGTAATAGACATGTACAGAAATTTTCTTAGGGCTAATGACAAAATTAAGTTACACGCCTTAACCTAAATTTTTTTCAATATTTTATCCACAAAAAGGTTACTAGCTCGGCTTGTGCCGTTATGCTATAAGCAAAACCGACACGGCCGGTTTACAGCTAGCACCTGTTGATACACATACATATACAAACATATACTCATATATACATATGCACACATACACATATACAGTTTACACGCATACACGCACACGTACACAATATATAATAATATTAATAATTATTTTTAATACAGGTATTATATACAGACATATAACTACATACACATTATTAGCCAAAGAGAAAATATAGCACAAAGAAAAGAAGATGCTAATAATAAATATAATTTAGATGAAATGATTTCGAAGATAGAAGCCGATATTTTCCGTTTATACCGTTTGCATTTTCTGGGTCAAAAGCCACTTACGGATTGACCTTTTAAAAGTAGTCATGGATCCAGCAGTTTTCAGGGGCGGAGGGAGGTCATTCCAAATTTTAGTTGCGGCAAATTTGAAAATACCCCGATAACCGGTTGTGCGATGTTCAGGGACTAAGAGAAGTCGGTCTCTGGCGCGCGTCACGTGGCTATGAGCACTGCCGGACCAGTTTAATATGTCGTAGAGATATTTCGGCTCTTTTGCTGTGAAAAGTCTACGCAAAAAACATAGAGTGTGATAACTGCGACGATTGTGCATTCGGAGCATTCCATGCTCATTTAAATACGGTGATACACGGGATCGCCGCGGGATGCCGAAACAAAAACGCGTGCATGCATTTTGTATTCTTTGGATTGAACTGGCTGTTTTTGAAAGTAAACGCGGTCCGTATACGATATCACTATAATCGAGTACAGGAAGAATGAGGCTTTCAACTAGAATCTTCATAACGGGAACAGAGAGAAAAGGACGGTATCTGTATAGCGTTTTGAGACGCATAAAGCAACATTTAATTTTTGCGGTTATGTATTCATGAAATCTCAGCTGTGAGTCCATTATAATGCCTAGATTTTTGGCGTGTTTCACCATAGGAATGGACTGCCCGTTTATGGCGAGCTTCAGTCTTCCTGATCTTGCTACCTGAGCCCTACTTCCCGTAATTGGAAAACAGGATTTGGAAGGGTTTAACAATAAGGCATGTTTACATGACCAATTCCAGATTTTCATAAGATTTTCGTTAACTTTTTCACACACTCTGTCTTCATCTCCCACACGAAAAGATTTGTACAGCTGTGTATCATCAGCATAAAAATGAGTTTTTACGTGCTTCAAATTGCTCGAAATATCTGATGTGTACAGAGTGAAAAGTAGCGGCCTTAGGATTGACCCTTGCGGTACACCTCTAGAAATAGTACGAACTTTCGAGGTAAGAGTTACCATCTCCCTACCTACTACCTACTACCACTACGAGACTACCATCGAATACTTTGACATACTGACACCGTCGCTTAAAATAGTTTTTAAACCATTCAGACGCGCATTCCGATAAGCCGTAATATTGTAATTTAGCCATTAAAATTGGCAAACTTAGATAATCAAAAGCACGTGAATAATCCAAAAGAACGACAGCAGTAGCCTTCCCTTTATCAGCTGAAGATAGGATATCACTAGTAATGGATAGAAGTGCTGTACGGAAACCTGATTGAGTAAGGGGGAGCGCTTTGATGGATTCTAAAAATCTTTTAAGCTGATTGCAGACAATTTTTTCTATGATTTTAGACATTGCCGATAGAATACTTATGGGGCAAAGATCACTTAATGATTGAACGCTACTTTTCTTGCCTATTGGGATAACAACTGCTTTTTTCCATATCTCCGGATAGGTAGAAGAAGTGAGCGACAGATTCACAATTTTGGTAATCACAGTAAGGGTGTACGGTAGTGTTAGTTTCAGCATCTGTGCAGAGATATCATCCACACCGATAGATTCGGACTTTAAAGAATACACAATCTTCGTCACAATATCTTCACTCACCTTCTGAAAAAGCATTTTTGTCTCAGCAAAACAATGGGTATCATAAAAAATAAATAAGATCATCGTCCACACTTTCGGCTCAAGGTAACGTTGCAAAGCGATCGATAATCTGATCTGGATCGCAGAGATGGCGTGGCAGGCTATTTTCTCTACTTTTACCGATAGGATATATTGTTTGCAAGCCTTTCCACAGATGTTTGCTATCTCCACGATGTGCGTTTACACAAAAAGTAAAATATACTTTTCTCTCCCGTCTCAAAGCTGTGATGACTAGATTTCTCAGCGATTTATAATAATCTAAATGTGTATCTTTCTTTGATTTAATAGCTTTAGAGTGAGCTCGATCAGGCAGACGCATAATGAGACGGATCGTGTCCGTTATCCACGGTTTGGATGAATGGATGCGCGTTGTTCGCTCCCTCACTGGTGCATTGGCGTCGAAAATCGAGAAAACGCTAGTATTAAAATTATTAACAATTTTGTCGATATCGTCGCCCACTGCCATATTGTTCCACCAAAATTTTGATACCGCTGAAACGAACAACTCCATATCCATTTTATTAAGACAACGGGAACGGAATTTGCGATCAGGTATTGGAGGTTTTATGATATTGAGTCTACCGACCAAGAGAACGTGGTCACTTAAATCTTGATTGTGATGAATCAGTATATTAAAATTAATATCACACGGACTGTAACAAAATAAATCAATTAACGTTTCCGAGTGTTCAGTTATCCTGGTCGCCTCAGACACGAGTTTTTTGAAACTAAACATCTCCAACCAGTTAATGGTCTTGGAGGTGCTTGAATCGGCCTGTTTCAGTAAATCTGTATTAAGGTCACCGGTGAAGAAAAAGTATTCAGCTGTGCAGTTAAGGCTGGTAATCGCCTCGCTCAGGCAATCGAACGCTAAATCTAGAGACATAGTACCCAGAATCACGCTGACGCGACCCACCTCCAAGCGAATCCAAAGTTGCTCAAGCTCTGTGTTCGGGATGGTTATCCCGCGGTACCGTATGCCTTGGCATACATAAAAAGCTACACCTCCTCCGCGGCCGACAGTGCGATCGCGGTGCGCAAACGAGTAGCCGGGCACGGTGAGGGTGCAAGTATTCGAGCCGCGTGCAATCCACGTTTCATTTATAGCCAGTATGTCTAGATCATGCTCTATTATCACTGCGTATAACTCATCATAACCCGTTCACAAAGACCGAGCATTTAAATGACCCAGGGTAAGACAACTTTTTCTAAAAGAGACTACTGTAGCCATTGGTCTAACGATGTGTAGGCCTTATTAATACCACCACAGGAGATATTTAATTTATCATAAAATGAGTGGAAAATCCGTTATAATTGATAAGGAATGTTTTTCCGAAGTATTCCAATTTAAAGAGCAACAATTTAGAGAAAGGAAAGAAATATAAGATGTACATATACATATATACAGGGTACAAATACATATACATACACATACAAATATATACATATATACGCACACATATACAGATACGCACACACATACAAACATATATACATACACATACAAATATACATACATATATACACACATACATATACATATATATGATGAATACCTCCCTAACAACAAGTGTATGTAAAATCCAACTAAATATAATGGTTGAAATAAATATATACATATACACATACATATGCACAATAAAAGATACATAAAGCTATAACAGAATAAATAGGTATAAAGGTCAAAAAAATGGCACGAATGGAAATAATTGAGAACATTAAATATTAAACAATAAGATCTAGGTCGGCGATCGTTTTTATTTTTATATACGGCTGTCCATGTTCTTTTCATACACGCACTTGTGCGTTGCGTGTCCACACAAAGGCGTACGAGTTTTGTCGGGCCTTCCCCTTGGCTCGACGCAGGAGGTCCTTGTAGAAAGGAGAGAGGTGTTCTACAAGGAACAATCGACGCGACGGTGCAGGGAACGGCTTCAAGCAAGCTATCGCGCATGGATTGTGACCGCAGTCGCAGCAGTAGAGGGCGCGGACGATCCTCCCGCGGTGCTCCCACTCGACGCGCCGACTCGATGTCGTGCGGCGGCAGGGCAACAGCCGCTGTGCGCGCGATGCCCAGCGCCAGCTCACCGCAGTCTTCATCCGGTCGTTCGGGGATACCAAAGATTTCAATATTATAGCAGCGCTCATGCAGCTCCAGTTCACGATTTTGCGTCTGCACGGCTGCAACAGTTCCACGAAGCCTAGTTACCTTTGTTTCGATCGCCTCAACTTTATTTAATTTTGTTTCTAATTTATTTAAACGTTTTTCGAAGTCGTCAAATTTTACAGCTAGGAAGTTTAAGGAAACTTGAAAATCGGTCCGCATAGCCGACATTTTGGTACGCATAACCGCCAGTTCAGACATGATGGTTGATATGTCACCTGTAGACATCGTGACAGTGGTTGATGCTGGTGTTGCGATGCGCGGCGCTGCTTCGTCTACCTATGTGGCACGAGTCCTTTTTTTTTGAAGCCATTATAAAAAATCTTTATATTTTAATTTTATTCGAGATAAAAAAAAGAGAAAGAAAAAAAAAATTAAAAAAAATTACGAGGGTTTGCCAAGGATCGAATAGTTTAACTTAAATTTACTTGAATAGCGTAACAAGTTCACACTTTTCGCACTACAAAACGATGCGTTCCTTCGATGGCGGCAATCAAGTAAATAAATTGACCCTTGTTAAAATGCAAAGAACAAAGGATTCACTTCACTCAACACCGAAGTCGCATTCACTATTTGTTCAATATCCGCAGTTTCTTTCTAATTAAAGTCACAGTCACTACACTATTATGTTAAAATTAAGGATTTTGTATGTTGTACTAAGAGTTTTTGTTATAAGTGAAATGTTTACAATTTTGTTTGACTATTATTAATGCAAATTGTACTGTTGTACTGTTATTTTTAGTTGCAAAAATATTTTTGTTTCGTGCAGCAAAAGTAACACGTCCGTATAGCGTACTTGCGTTCCTATATACACATAATATATACACATAAAGCATTCAAAAAAATTTCTAACTAAAATATCATTTCTTGTATCTGCCTTAGTGCTAAAATATTAGGAAACATTTCATTCAGCTTAAGAAATGTTTATAGAGATATTTTGCGCCAGTATGTAATCAAGTAATTTAGATACATTTAGTTGAGTTGGATCTTGTCATCTGGATAATAGATAAATTTTAGATATCCGGAAAAAGTAAATAATTCAAAACGCCTGAAAAAGTACACAGTATGTATTTCGAGAAGCGATGAATATTTACGAGTTCATCCCTTTTACGAATAAATCATTATCGCAACAAATTATTTCAGTCTAATTTTTGGGTTTTAAGAAAAACACAAGATATATCTTTGCTTTGAAACTTTCCTTTAATATTATTCAAGAACATTTTCATTTTTGAAATAATTTTTTTTCCTTTTTAGACTAAAATTAAACAAATATTCTTTCAGTCTAGATTTTGGGTTTACGAAAAACAATAGATACATTTTTGCCTTGAAATTTTTTTTTAATATTATTCAAGAACATTTTCATTTCAGCGTCATGCCAACAACAACTATCCAACAGGAACTATTGGATCCAAGGAGCCACATTTGTATCTTCAAGATCCATATTATGCATAATATGCTATTGTTTTTAATACAAGGTCACTTTGGAAGTTTATACTACACAACACATGCACACACACACACACATATTCACGCGCTCACACACGCACGCACACGCGCATATATCGTCATCTGATTGTAAAATTGAACAAATAACTTAATTTTGCAGTCTTTAAAAGTAAGTATTCATCAAATTAAAAAATGTCAAGAATTAAATAAAAATCAATAAAACACAATATTTTCATTGGGCGGTAATTATAATACCAATTAAATAAAAACCAAAAACAAGAAAAAATTTAAAAAAACATCTAAAAAATAACTTTTTTGATAATAAAATTAATAAATAAGGAATAAAAACGAATTAAGTAGTGAGTCTTGAGAATGTCGTAAAAGTAACTTTTTAATATTTTAATTATTTTCACATATAATTATGGCAATTTTTTAAAATATTTGTTAAATAAATCTGATAATTAAATCATTGGAGAAAAATTTTAGGTGAGAACTATTTCGAAATAATTAGGCATAATTATTAAACGGTCGTTTTAATCTGTTAACAGATAAGGTTTTTTAACAAATATATTGAGTTAAAAGAACTTCCAATAAGGCTCCAGAAAATTCATGTTGCTAGGAATGTAATAAGGAATTGTACTGTGATAAAAAGTATTATGAGGAAACTATAATTCCAGATGAATCATTTATTGGTCCAAAATAAATTTTGATGACATTCAAAAGCATTATTCGGAGCATTTTGTTCTTGAAATATCTCTTTAGGTTTGTCAAAGATACTTCGTAGGCTTTCAACAGCATTTCTTGGAAAAGCATTATTCGGAGCATTTTGTTCCTGAAATATTTCTTTAGGTTTTGTTAATGATACTTCGTAGGCTTTCAACAGCGTTTCTGGAAATTTTGATCTCCACACATAGATTTATTGCTTGATATAATAATGTAAGCGATTTTGAAAACACTCCATTGTAATCTTTGACCAATATTTTTAAAGACTGTCCACTGCAATAATCATTTGCAGAAACCTTTTGAATGGACACTCTATTTTTTATATGCTCTTGAACCTAAAAAATAGCAAGTAATTCCTTCTCGAAATTTTTATTGAGTTAAATAAACTTAAACTTAAGAGTTAAATAAAATTATATTATGAGGAAAAACCAAGTATCTAATAGTAAACTATTATTAAAAGGATATTGTGTTCAGAAGTTTATGGTGTTTTTGACATTATGCTTGAATTTTGCGTTACTAGCATTAAAACCTCATAATATTTGCTCTTAGTTAAATTTAAATGCATTTTTTTCTCCAAATATTCCTTTATACATTACAAGATTTAATTTATTTCGACACAAACATCTCGTGTGCATGAAACAAAAGAGGAATAGGACCTCAAGTTGCATAAAATCTACCTCGTTAACGATATAGCCAATATCATTATATCATGTCATTGCGTTTAGCTCTAAATATCACCAAACATTGGGTGCTCATCGATTCACCCGACTTTCAAGTCGGCACGACATGATATCATGATTAGACAGTAGGTTATTATTATATGAAATAATGCTTTTTCATAAATTTTCAAGCACATCATGATATCTTCAACTGTACGATCGGGTGGCAATGTATATATGAGTCATTCTAAGTTAAGAGGTGCATTTGACGTCCACAACAACAAAAAACATTTTTTTCCAAATTCTTTTTGAAATAACGTTATTATCTTTCAAAACTTATCATCCTCTTTATGGTCACTTAAATTCATTACCGAAATAAGCTAAATTAAGTCACAATAGGGCTTCAAACGTGAAAAACTTTTCTCCCCTGGTAGGTCCCTTAACCAATTCTATTCTTGTGTCAGTCATTTTAAATTCATGGAAATCTAATAATATATCAAAATTGTTTTTTTAAGAAAATAGGATAAATCATTAATCATAATATAAGAAGTAAAATTACATAGTATTTGTTTTTCATAAAAAATATTTAAATCTACGGTTGTCGCGCATATTTCGCGTCCCGTCCCCTGACTTTTTAAAACTCCTTTTAAAATATCGTTAGTTTACGTTGGGTGGGAAGTTGTAAAGTCCCACAAATCATTGGACGTGAGGTTAGTAGCAAGCATCGCGCCACCTAGCCGCGTGACCATTTGTCAGTTAAATCGATAACGTCACACTGTGAGATGAGTGAAAGTGATCTATCCACTGGTAAGTTTTATTTTATGATTATTCACCTAAAGACGACTTATGATATTAATTTGTATATTTACTCGTTTTTGTTTATGATTCTCAAATTTTTTTTACAATTACGTACGATAAATACTGTTTTGAGTATTTTTGTTTTCTAACCAAAAAGTATCTACCCTGTCATATCTCCCCTGCTTCTTTAGATGCCAGGGGAAAGACTTGATATCCAGGAAAGATGTAAAGACGCTAGATCAAAGTATGTTTATGCTTAACATGTGAAATGTCGTTCCGTAATTTAATCAACTTATATTTTTGTTCTTTTAGCCTATCTCACATATTTAATTCTAATATATTTTTTACAGAATATAGCACCCAGAAAAAAAATACACGTGAAGAACGCCTAGAAAAAAAAAGTGTAGCGAAACAATTGAGGTACCAACGTACCAAGAAAGATCCCGATAAATACGCACAACAAAAAGTTAAAGAAAATGAAAGTATAAGAAATAGGAATTATTAAGACTATGAACCAAATGAACCCCCGATAACAGACTAGTAAATCAAAACACAGGTTAGCTGAAATAGCAATTCTTAAGACTACAGTGCAACGTTACAAAAACGCCTACAACGAATCATAAAACAACATTCGGTGCAGACGCCAAATACTAAAGTAAACGCTCTATTAAATGCACCAACTGCAAGAGATAGTATAAAGTAGCAATCTGGACAAAAAAATGGCGCATTAAATTACACGAATCCAAATCAACACATATCAACTTTACAAATAAAAAGATAACACAACAACCGGTCTTTATCAATGGCACTTAATTACCATATGCAAATACCGCTAAATATCTTGGTATGACTCTCGACGCCAAGCTTCAGTGTTGCAATAGATATAACAAAAAATGTCTTACCCAAACCTGCTTAGTTTCACATGGAATTATCATGAAGTTGGCCACACAAAAGGAGCCCCAGATGGGGTGGGTGGAACTTGTAAAAGAACTGCAGATAGACTAGTAGAAAGTGGCACCGATATTTCGTCGTTAGAAGAAGCAGTCCCAGGTACTTCAGAAAAATTGCCCGAACATAAAAGTATTGACTACTGATAATGCAGATATTTTAGACAAAAGAACCAAAACTCGGATCAGTAGAAAATATAAAAGCATTCTCAGGTAACACTAAAGGTACACCAAGTTACCGGAAATATATTTAATCCCAATCATTTGTTAATGAAAAGTTTAAGCTCTTTCTGCGACTTTGATACTTGTAGTCATTTTAAATTAGATGTCTTGGATTATTCAAAAATTAATCCCAAACCTCGTCTTCGTGTTGAGGATATATAGGAATATACTTATTCTGATGACGAACTACTAGCATCACTAATATCTGATAAACTCAACGAAAATACTCAAGAACATCCACAGAAAAAAATTCGAGAAGCTGCCATGCTAGAAGATGATCCAAAGCCCTCAACCTCTGATAAAAAATCATTAAGCAATGGCAATTTTGTGCTTGTCAAACTTGTTTAGAGAAAAACAGAATACCGTTACGTAACCATGTGCACAGTTGTTGAAGAAGATGATGAAGTCCAAGTAATATTCTGCAAAATCTGTGATAACACTGGACAGAATTTCAAAATTGACGATAAAGATATTTCTTTTACCACATGGGATCAGATCATAAAAGAACTACCAGCACAAGTCTAAAAATGAAAGGACAGCAAATTTTCTATACATTCAATGAGAATATTAATTTCTTGGAGAGAGGGTCATAAAAATATATTGACCTTTAATTTTTTGGTTTCATTTTTATTAGCCTCATTTAGTATTGTTTTTATGGCAAGAGATTTCTTTTTTTAGTTTAAATGTCACGTTACCAAGGAATAATTATAATTTAATAAGTATTTTTCTTTCAATATTTATTTCCTGTTGATTTTTTTTGTGTCTCATTAAATTTTTATTTTTTATAGTAAGAGATATGTGTAATGTTAAAGTTAATATTAATTTTGTGCTAACTTTATTACAAGAATGTCTGTTTTAAAGTTTATCAGTATTATAATTGTTTCATTAAAGACTGATTAAAAGTTAAGTTAAAGTTAAGATAAATTATAAAAGGAATAAATAAAGTTGATTCTCAAAAAAAATTCGTTTTCTTTCATAAAAAAAACGTATAATCCCTCCTCTGTTCATAACATATCCCATCCTGTACATCTAGTATCTCCCCTGTATTGAGTATCTCCCCTGGTCTCTTATAAAACAAGATAAAATAAATAAATAGACTGGTCACATTGTAGATATGCAAAAATTAGTTATTTCAATAAAAAATATTATATAATTAGATTTAAATTCTAACATTTATGTCGAGCCGTTTTTCTTAACAAGCGAGTACCTCTTAACTTAGAATGACCCATATATATATATATTATATATATATATATATATATATATATATATATATATATATATACATATATACATTATAAGAAAACGCCCTGAGCCGTAAAAAATAGTTAGTAATTTCATGCTATCGCGTAGGCAATTGCATCCTGGAACTAGATGTGTAGATAAAATTGTACAACGAAATTAATCATTAACTTATAACTGTCACTCACAATTTATCTAAGTTATCACTGTTGATATTACCATTCAACCATTAAGAAAATATATAAATAAAACTAAAAATCTTAATCGCCCGTTATGTAAAAACGAAAATAATTTTATATTGAATTTCAATAAGAACCAATATGGTTTCAACATTAACACGAACCTGCGTAGATATGTGCTATATGATGTCAAATGACGAGATGAACAAATTTCCAACACAGAGAAATAATTATTTTCATGTAAAATATTGCAATGAATATATTTTTCAAGACTGTACACTTTAAGAATATTAAGTCATCCGTGTTTACGCTTACGATGGAGTTAAGGGAAATACTCAGTATTAGAAATGTGGGACTATTTTCTGTTGGCTTAGACTTGGTTATATTTGGATATAAAATTTGGAATATATGGAATACTTTCATCAAGGTCGCTGTCAACGATCAATCTAGAGATACTTCTAAAGATACTTCAAAATAGAGAGATTAATACTTCTACTTAGTAGGTCATGTTTATTTCCGAATCATTAAGTGCGCCATATACAACGTAGTAGATTGAAATTTTAAATTAGGCATAAACTCTATAAATATTATTGTATTGGAAAAAATTACTAGTCTTTTTAACATTTATACCGCTACAAGTTAAGTTATTTTTAAGCAAATGGTCACTTATCCTAGAAAAGTCCAGTTTAAAATATCTCTTATCGACAAAATATTGACATATTGTTTCATCCACTTATAATATTATGACTAATTATTGGGAATAAAAATCAAGGCTTTTTAATTTTTTTTTCCAAAATTGAACTGGGAACTAAACAATTGGTAACAATGCATGTTAAAACTTACCAATAAAAGTATTATCAGTGAACAGACACCGGGAAGGACTAACACGCAGCGATGTGTGCAATGCATGCTCATGTCGTTTGCTTCTCCGTTGTTTATCTCTGTCTTATTGTATTATACATGATTTATTCTCCTATATATGACTAAATATTAAAAAAAAGTAACATAATATGTAGATTCTGAACTCCTGGTCCTTTCCAACAGTGATTGAATTTGATAAATCGATTCATTGGTTTAAGCGATTACTAGTTTACAAAATACAAGGCAAGGGATATAGGGCATATAATTTACTGACAGTACCACAAGACATTAAAAAAATTGTCTTGTGGTACAATAAATTTTTACAAAATATTGCTTTTAAATAAAGCAAAGTCAGTATGCGATAAAAGGTTAGAAAATGGAAGATTCACAAAAGAATTTAGTTCATTATTACATAATGAATCACTAAAGCATTTGGTCAATTATTACATTTAAATTTAACTGTGAATTTTTAAATATCTTTTACATAATATATATAGATAGAATAATATATATAAATATATTTTAAATAATGTATATATATATATATATATATATATATATATATGTATAAATTTTAATTCATCATATTAAAGTAAGAAAAAAATACTTAGTAAATTATGATGAATACGCTATTGGAAAAGTCCGAAAATAGAAAATGATGTATCGGCGAAAACGTGAAATCTAACAAGACTCTTTATATAACAACACAATAAAAACAAATTAGTGGGTTTCAATGAAAACAACTAAATAAGCAACAATATTTTTAAGACGCGAAACTATACTGGAGATTGAATAACATATTAATAGTGTCACATCGATAGGAATGTACAAAGAAGTAAGTTCGTCAATTACAAGTCGGTTTTAAAACAAATACTTATTTATAATAGTGATATCTTAGTAAAAGACGAACATGTCCTGTTAATTTTAACTTTAACATAAATTTAAAACAAATTTTTGAAGTGGTTTTGATTCTTAAACAAATGTTAATGCAAGGAAAAGACTAATATTTTTAAATAAAATACATTTTATTTTTAAGTTTTTTTTAAATTTCGGATGATGTTTTCTTTTACCGTGTTTCTCATATATCGAAAAGTTGATATTCAAGTTTACTAATAATGTTTACATAAGAAGATTGTACATAAGAATATGTGTTGTGTGAAAATTTTACCTCCGCATCATTTTATAGATAAATTACTCAACAATGAATGACACCTCACAACGCTATCTCCATCTGCTAAATTGCTTTTAAAAACTAGCCGAAAAAATTATTGAAGAGGTTCGTTTTGCTGGTTTATTTTGCTCAAATTTAAACGTTTCTGACAAGCAAAAAGAAATAGTATCACAAAATAATTTAAAATAGTCCAGACTATTACAAAAGTGAAAAGAAAATTAATGGCATTTTTCCAATTTTTCATTTCTATGTTGCAGTTTTTCAAAAAAATTAAAATTAATATATCTTTCTTAAAATGACCTTTAATCCAATTTAACTTAGAGGATGTAACGTGCACCAAACAAATTAAAAGTGTACGTGTTTATTGTGGGAAGCAAATAAAGTGGTGAAAGTTTGATCGGGTAAAACGGCCGGGAAAGTATATCTCAAAGTTGTCTTTCTAAGCGAGTAATGTAATTTTAAAATTTGGTGACCGAAAATGAAATTATGCGTATGGAATTTGCTGGTGGTCCAGTTTCGAATTTATCTTTATATGCTGCGACTTTTTGCTGACACTTTTATCCACTTAAAGCGTTAATTTATTTTGAAGGGTTTATATATGAGACAAATATTATTAAAGAAAACGTAATTTTGATAAAAAATTTATGAGAAATTATGTTAAAAATATTAAAGAGTGAACGGTTTTAACTGTAAATTTAATGTCTATGGCATGAAAGAAAATGTAAATATAGTTAAGGCACATTAATCAGTAAAACTTAGAGTTAATTGTTAAATAAGAATGAGCTGAGTCAGCATTTTATGGTTATTTACATAGATTATTTAGACAATTCCTTAGAATTATTTAATTAATTGATAGTCGCTTTTAATGTCTTTTTTATTTTAGTCCTTCTATCTTCGCGATTGTAAGGTTGGTTTCAGCAGGTGCAAAGATTTAAATCTAACAATAATAAATATAATTTGAAACAAATACCATCCGAAGTACTGCTCATTTAGCAACAAGGTTTGGCGTTAAGGTCATAATAATATTGAGTTATTTGTAAACATTTGTGAAATTGTTTTTTTTTTACTTGAACAACCACTGGGAAGAAGAATGCATTAAGATGTGTATTGTTTTATTTTATTGATAATATAATTAAATAAAAGTTGATTTTAAATGAAAATCTTACGACTAATGAGAGAATCCAGAACGGTCACCGTAAATATTCTTTAGAATTATTGAATTTCTTTAGCCAAAACAAATGGATTCGTGAAGCGGGCAACGTAAAAATGTTTAATAAAAGTTTGTTTATATATTGCGATACAAACAATAAAAATGAAATGTTGTAGCCACAGTAAAATTACCCAATTTTTTACAAAATTTGACACATTCGTTAACATACCGATAGTCGGATAAAAATAACTGTTATCCTGTGGCAGACTTGCATATTAAACATGATTAAATTATGTTCTTTTGGTTAAAAAAACGTGCGTTAATTATAAAAGACAGATATCTTTAAAAAGGAGTATTCGCTGATAATCTTGTAATGAAGTAGACAATTATGGGGTAAAATTAACGTAGATGGAGACAAATGATGAAACGTTGCATCGATTTTTTTCATTGAATATCTATTAAATGAAACGGACTACTTGTACATTTTATTGGTTATATTTATTATCGATTATTAAGCCAAGCCTGATTGTTTTTTTCGTTACAATTTGCAATATCGGAGGTCGAAACAATAAATCTAAATTAATAACAAATAATTAAATATCTAAATAGAATATTTTACATATGGTTGTCCAGTACCAGGTTTTTCGCTTGGTTATTAACGAATTATCACTTTATTTTAAATATGTATTGGCAGCGAACTAAAAACGGAAAAGATACTTTCAAGAAAGGCGGGTGGACGTGGATAGGGTTAACTTTATGTTTGCATATTTACGAATTGCACGATTATTTATTAATATAATATGAAAAAACTTTCACGAACGTCAAATGGGTGGATTAGTTTAAATTTAACGATATTCTCAACCGTTTAGTTATTCATTATGTAGTTTAACTGAGAGCAAAATTTCAAGTTTCAATCTTGTAACACAAAAACGCTTGTATTGTTAGTTATTTGAATAATTAAGAAATAGCCACACATATCCCAATATTTTCAATCGATTTCACTATCGTGTATATTTTTTTGAACAAAACTTTAACACAGCTTTAACGGTTTTAGTTGATTTATTTATTAACGGCATTCTCAAAGGCTTAGTCATTTAGTCCGTAGTTTAGCCGAGTGTAAAATTTCAGGGTTCGACCTTGTAACATTAAAACGCTCATAACTAACAATATTTAATAAACAGCTACTGACGTCCCAAATATTTGCAGTCCATTTCACTGTCTTATAATATTTTTTTTAAAATTGTTATGTAACTCTAATGGTTTTAGTTGTTTTATTGATTAATCCGATTTTTCGCAAGATCTGTAATTTGCTGCTAAACACATCGTAATTTTTTTTTTAATTTCATATTGTCTACAATATCTTCTTACGTTTCTTAAATACATCTCTTTCAAATAAAGATTCTCCAAAAAATCAACTCTCTCAATTGGATTCCCTTTAATTAAGACGTTATTACTCATTTTTTAAAAATATTTTATATGATCTATTTGTCCGAACTTTGCGAACTATATATTGGTGAAGATTTTAGATCCATCTGATAACAAACGAAATATAATAATAAACCAAATAAACCAAATTTTGTTTTTTTTTAAATATATGTATATATATATATATATATATATATGATAATTGCACAAAAACAAACTTTTTGTCGGTTTCAAATAACCTTATTTTTTCATAATTTTAGATCGATTGGTTCTAAAAATAAGGGGTGAATACATTTGTTTCCTATTTTTAATCTATTTTAGTATATCTGTAGACGTATTGCCTGTAATTATCAAAAAGATATTTCAACTATACCCTAATGACGGCTGATATCACGATTTGAAACGATACTCCCACACTATATTTGGAGTTAAAAATATAGTTTTGGGAGTCAGCCGCTAAGATATGTGAGGATCAAAAGTTTTATTAAAACGACAAAGCAGTTATCGAGAAAAATGGATTTTAAAGACAGATGAACTAATTTGTGCTATGAGGGTTTCCTTTCTCCTTTTCAGGTACGGAATCCTAAACACATTAGAACATGTGCGTAGAATAAAAACACTACAATTCAAACGAAACTCAAAATGACTGTCGCCAGATAGTAAAAACTCATGCTATGGGAAATAATGTGCTGTATTTGACATTTGTAGCACAATCCTGAAATACATTAACCAATTCCAGGTGTGTACTTACCTATTTAACTAGACAGTTTCCATAAAACCCGTTTTAATTTATCTATTCTATGAGTTTACTTTTGCACCAGTTGTCAAGAGTATTATTATATTCATATTAATAATCGAGTCTGAAACACAATGCATGGTTTTGTTATTGATTTTAATGTTCAATTTCCTGAAACTGTTCTACGAAATTTGTGACGGTATCTGAATTACTACTCTTAAAGTTATTAGTGTATTACTGATAACTTAATACATCGCATTTTTCATATTTTCATTTATAAAACAAAAGTTAGTATCATCATCAACTTGATAAAGAAATTTGAATATGTTTAAGACATAAGTGTGAATGTTTTCATGTGAAGCGTCTAATGGCGCGTTTGAATGGGAGTTAAAACGTTCTGATCGCACGTGGCAATGCGCCATTCGGCAAAGTTTGCGTCTTGTCGACTAAGAGTATAATAAAATTAAAAATTTATTTTCAACAGATGGTTAAGAAATATTTCTTTGAAAAATTATTTCATAAAATTTATATTTTATGAATAAAAACTAACACAATATTTATTTTTTTTGTTTTCAATTCGTCCAAATAAAAATACTCACTTAATACCTCATTTAATAGTAAACTGCAAAAAATACAAAGTTTAGAGTTGAATATAAGATAAAAAAATGAAAGGAGTATTTTCTCCGTTTTATAAAAAACTTTTCCATTGAAATACTAAGAAATCTGCTGAGAATATTATATTGCTATTATAAATTTTATTTCCATTAGAATACTACGAAATCTGCTGCTAATAAAAAACGTTCATAATATCAATGATTCCATTTTATTTTATTAACAACAACGAAAAGCATATAAAAGCAGCAAAAGTAAAGTTTTCATTAAGAATGTTAATTTTTAATTCAAAATCTTAGTTATAAATTATGCAAAATGAATACTTTTTTCGAACACGCATAAGAATAAAGCGAATCCAAAAATGTTATTTTTCCTATTATTGCATGTCATTTGTCAGCGATCATATGCTACGTTCACCACGTAAGTTAAAATAGTTGTCTTAAAAATTAAATAAGAAGAAATGAAATAAAAATGGGTCAGAGTTTTATTGAAAATGAGCGTTTTTAACAAGTATACGTAAATAAAACTGCATTTTTATAAATTTCACTTTATTTGAAAAAAAACTATACTAAACTAAATTTGGCTAATAATTTTTTTAATTAAAAAAATCTTGAAAAATGAATTTTAGAAGAAATTCACCATAAAACGTATTGAAGTTTTTGCGAAGGAACTCCATGAAATTACACATACGCCTGGTAGTAAAACGATTTTGAAATTAAATTTTTTACTACATTAAACTTTGAGTGGCTTTTTTAATTAATGAAAACATTGAACATTATAACATATCTTTCCGGTGAAAAAAATAAAAAGGAAAAAACTTGCTGATATTGGAGAGATCACTTTCTAGGCAAACATAATGAACCATTTTCAGTGGAAACGAATTATGGTGTAAAACAAAGGTTTTTACGCTAATTCTGAAAATTAAAAAAAAACAAATTATAATACGCATTTACTAAATATAAGTAAATGATCGCGCAGATTTACATTAATGAACCTTTTAACGAAATTATACAAATCGAAAAAAATCTCACTACCATAAAATAAAAATCAATATTTTTTTAAACACGCCAACGATCGAGGATTGGCCTGACCGTCTCAAAAATTTTCAACGATATTTGCATAGTCATAAAATTATAACTTCTCATTTTCTAGCAATCCTTGGACCACGCACTCATGTAATATAACTACTATATTCAAGCACTAGGTAAATTTGGTAATTTGTCAATGTTAACCGATGCCTATACCAAAAGTCACAGTAAAAAAAGTTCGTTAAAATGGTTCGTGTTATTGTGTATCTTTTAAATTATGCGATAATAACTTCAAAATAAATGATTGAACAGTAAATATATTTTAAAACGCAGTGAATATATCTTAATAGTAAATTATTTTACGAATGATATTTATCAGATATGGAGAACGAGACTTTTCAAAATGAAAAGTAATATACAGTAACTTATTTTTAATTTTGGGTTTCAATATTTTTTTGTATCACTACGGAAGGAACTTAAAAAAATTAATTTCATAGTTGAATACATTTCCGTTTAATATATTTAGCATTCGTTTTTTATTATTTTTTTGTGAAAAAATAATGCTCCATTTGTTTTAATTTCCATATTATGACGTTGCTGTCACATACTCACCTCATTAATAATATGAAACAATCGATACACAGATTCTAACAGAGAATTCTTTTACATAATTGTGAAATACATTAAGTTTAAAACTTTAAATTATTTAGTATGTTTTAATTAAAATGTATTTCATTTCGTTGCCTATTTAAGGGAACAATAGCCTTGTTTTAATTTTTTAAAGTTCCTTACCTCGAAAGGAAAAAATAAGCTCATTACCTCAAATTCCTTGCCTCATAAAGAAAAAAAGAGACTATACATCTATAATTTTGCTAACCGTATATTTGAGTGTCTGTCTAAAAAGACCATTTTTCTCAGGAACGCGCGGAGGTATCAAGTTGAAATTAATACTAAATACTAAGGTCTACGTACCCTTGGGGCTATTAAAAATCAAGCTCCTAGGTCAACGCAATAAAATAACTTTAAAAATACGGCTATTTAAGCCGCATATTTTGACATTCGTAAAAAAATCAAACCCCTAGGTACATTTTACAGCACACGTAAAGGAAAAAATCGTTAATTTTAAAATATAAAATTAAAATATGCACTTTCGAAAGATTTATTAGGTGATATGATATCATACTCATGGATTACATTTTTTTTCAATATTTTGATAGGAATATTATGTACCATCATATTTATATAAATGCTCAAAAATTTACAAAATCCTCGTAGTGCGAATTTCGCCCGCTTGACAGTTTTTTTTCTTTTGCATATTAAGGACATGTCTAAAGTTTCTACTTTACGTTTTTGATCTATGGTTTTTGATTAGATACTGGAAAAATATAAAGCTATGGAGGAATTTATCATATGATTAGAAACGAATGTAAATAGTAGACTTTTTTGCACTAGCTCAAATTTGTTTGTATATAGTTTTTTTACATATTAAATTCATCAAATCTATGGTATTATAAAAAATACCTAAGAAAATTATTGGATTTGGGAAATATTGATGTACTCCTAATATACGGATATGACGTGAACTAATATATTTTTGGGTATAATTTAAAAATGATTCAATAGAAAATTATTTGTATTTTGTGGAAATTTCAGAAGAAAATTTTGGTAATATAGGTGGAAATTTTGTTCTCCACCTCTTGACGTAGTTTTGACGCATCTTTCTTGATTTTAAAAACTACGTTGTGGTTTCGTGTTTCCTTCTCTCCATTTGATGGTCACTTCAAAGTAGTAGAGCCATATTTTTATGGTACTTCTTACAATAGAATTATCTTGCGTTTAAAAATTAGTTACAAATTATTGTAATCATTTTACTTATTTAATTATTGTAATTAGTTTTAATCGTGTTCATAAATTGTATTATGAGTTGATGATGCTGCCTTGTCAAATCATAGAATGTAAACTGTCCATATCAATGCCGTATGAAACATATATATATATATATATATATATATATATATATATATATATATATGTACATATATATTCATGGCGGATATATGAAGTCAAATAATATTAATCAAATAATGTAATAAAAAAATCTCCAATTTTCAAACTACTGTAATAAATGTATGTTTTGCATTATTTCAGGAAGCAGTGTTCACATATATTCATGGTAGATATATGTGGTCGAAATATCATTGATTTTCCCTTTTCCTTTCGTCCAACTTATATTAAATTCTTTGTATATGACATGAATAGTAAATTGACATATGTTTCTTTTACTTATGATAATCTTCTCCTCGATGTATAGTTTGCAATGCCCTTCATATTGTGAAAAAAATATTTGAAAAATTCACGTAATAGCGAGGAACGAAAAAAATGTTAACCAAATCGCAGTTTCAGGTATAATATCTATTGCCTCTTGCTTTAGTTATTCAGAAACCTTGTCAGACACTTGTAATATACGAAAGAAATTTTGGCTGCTTTGCATCTCCGTAAAATCACAACTGCATCTTTTTTTAAACAGTTTTTCGTATTATTGTACTAAAAGACTTACGTAATATAATTGATCTTGTATATGTGCACTTTGTTTAAATAAAATAAAGTTATGACCAGATTTATAATAGCATATGCAATCTATAAAAGAAAAAACTTACATTAAGTTTACATATTAAGTTTATAATTTGCTTATGTCTATTCATTTTGTGTTCGTTATTATTGGCATTATGGTTCGCTTACGTTTGTCAATTATAGATTTTTAAGATTTTATACCCAATTTCATATTAATTTTTGTAACATAAGAAAAAGAAACCATCAATGAAATTTTAAGTTTCTTGATAGGAAATTTTACTGTTCAGCTTAGTAGCTACTCTAAACCTGTTATTTGCATATTTTCCTACATACAAATTTTTCAAATGAAGGAAATCTATTTTACAGTGTGATAACTATGATATGTATTATTAAAAAATATCCAAGTGTAAAGGTTCAATCCTGAAACATAAGTGTAAAGTATATGTGAGTTAAATTTGAATGAATTTTTAGATTTAATATATTGTGTCGGGTAAAATAGATAAATAATTTTATAAACAAAAATCAACTTTTATGAAAATATTGCATAGTAAGATATTTGTTATCGTATTGTTCACCTAACATAGATTTCATGGTTGTTTCCTGAAGCAGCAAACATTAAATTTCCAAAAAAAATTAAATAATTTTTGACGATGTATTGAATGGTACTTATTTGACATTCCAACAAATCATACGCAATGTTTTTGTTCACCAAATATTTGAGTTATCCAGAATAATGAAAACCTTTAATTGTTTGGTGTTAACGTATCTAGTATTATGTTCTTCTCTCAGTATTTGTCAGGAAAGCACCTAAGTCAGTGACTTTCTCCGGCTACTCTTGTATTATTATTTACATATCAATAATTATTTTACAAATGTACATACTATATAGCCAGTTGAAATTTGGAAACTATAAGGTATCATATCAAAAAAGTTAAATAAGAAACAGAATTTCATCTGCAAAGAATTCGGACAAACAGCTATTGATTTTACATCACTGCACAATAACTAGAAAAGCGTACTGGATTACAAAGCACGTCGACCATTTTTTTTAATTAGCTAGGCTTTCTGTTTAATCTTTGGGTTGCAATATGAACAAAGAGAATAAAGTGTTGCTAAAGGTAAGAAAATAATGTTATTTTAAGCATACAAATGAGAGTTTTTGTATGCTTAAATCAAAATTATTCATTGAAGAATTAACGACGCTTTCAATCATATTGTGTAATGCTAATAATGTTTTACCTTAAGTCTTAATGTGACTTGTTCAAGCGTAAAACATCAACAAAGGAGAAAACATATCTGATCTTCTCAAATCAAAAGAGTACCTACCAAAAAAGAGAATTGTGCCTAGTTTTTATAACGAAATCTGCAAGAGGTTCATTACAAAAAGTTCAATATATGAATTACCTTAAACACAGTTGTCAAAAAAAACCATTCTTATTAAAAATTTGTCCTAAAATTCTTCATAAAAAATATAATTTTCATATATTATATTTTGAATTCTTTTAGAAAATTTAATTCTTGACAAAATCATAACCTTCATTTATATTAAATAAATCGTCGTCAAATAAATAAACGCAGTGCATCGTCAAAACAAAAAGAAACACATTACGAAGTTTTTGCATTTTTTCATAAATAGATTTTCATGACTTTTTGAGTTTCTTAAGGAACCCACTCATTTATATATAAAATATTCAGCAAATTTCAATACTGTTTATATTAAGAGATAACAGCTGTAATTTATGAAATTTGGAATGTTTTCATTTTTTTTTGGTGAAATTTAATATAATTTGCTCGTAAAAATATGACCAAATACTTGAATGGTGATGCAATTTTTACACTAATTTTTTAAAATGTTTTAATAATTAAACAGAGTACATTTTAACTCTTTTATCAAACTTATGACTTTATCTAACCGCGGTCTAGATTTAAACATACTCCAAAAACTTTTGCTATGTGCAATAGTTATTTTGTGTACGTTGTCAATGAATGGAATTAATTGGACCTAATACTCTTAAAAGAGTTCTGCAATAAATAATTTCAAAAATTGTTTAAATATATTTTACCTTCCAAAATCTATACTTACCAAACTTCTAAGAAGTTTTACACGTGGTCATAATTTTCGTTTTTTGTACATCTGAGATCCAATCTAGAAAAATATATATACTTTCGATTTCAAACACGTGTATACTCACGTACCGTGTAGCAAAATCTATATGTTGTAATTCCTTTAGCTTTAGCTTTACTTTCCTGGCTATAGACAAATTATAAAATTAAATTTGAATTTGATTTCAGCCCACTAACTAAATTGAAGGGTTTGATCAATATACATATATAAATATACTTTTAAATAATGCGTAATTCAATGTAAAATTTAACGATAGTTAGAATTCATTATCTCGATCGTTAGACACTAAAGAGTGTTAGTCTGAGAGTTCCAAATGTCGTCTAGACGAAAGAATGATATGAAACTCATATATTTTTATTGCACACTTTGAGTCCATTTCGTGATAGCCTTCAAATTTCGGAAACCATCCGTTTTGTAACCAGCATGGTATGTTTTAATAAAATTTTCTTTTGAAAGGTTAAATTTTCTGAAAAATATTTAAGACAAATACACTGTAAACTTTTAAAATGTTATAAAGAGTCCTTATAATATGAATATTTAATAATTTAAGGGAACAATTTTGGCGTACTTTGGTCGGATTAGTAGTGACACTTTAAGCGGATAATATTTTGAAAGACTTTTTTTTTTATGCACTTATTCGTGAAACTTTAAGAAACGAGTGAAATATTTTGAATGTTTTCAATATCTTTCAATAAATATTTTAACCGATTTTAAGGGGGATAGCTTGGAAGTAACAAAATATTCTGATATCCAAAAATATGATCAGTCAGGTTTAACTGAATTTGTTTTCTTAAAATTATTGATTCCAAGCAACTTCCCTTTTAGGCTTTATTAAATTATATTTCGAATCGAGTAATATGTTTATCACCTCTTATAAAGTAGCAGTAATGACAAAATTATCAATCAATTAATGAATGTTTATTGCAGTTTTTATCTATTGGTAATTTCCAATGTTTTTATAAGTTACATTACCTTCATTAGTATATTAATATTCGTCAAGTCGTCTATCCATACTTTCACCACTTTTTGCATTCGTTGAATTTAAGAATATATATAGATTCAATTTACGCAGACTTTAGAAACCATTTCATAAAAGTTACAAACTGAACTGATTTATAATGAAATATGAAAAAATTAATGAAAATTTCTTAGATATTTAAATCAAACCAAAAATTTTAATTCCAATTACTTTTTGTTACACTAAGAACGCTAGTATTAATACGTCGCATAGATAAAATTGTTACTGTACTCATGTTTTAACTATGGTAATATGTAACTTCTTTTTAAATTGAAGGATCGCTTAAGTTCTATATAATTTAATTTATATTTAAAAAAATTCAAAGTTGATATTATGAATTTGAAATTATGTGACATTTCTATTAAACCATAATTCCAAAAATAAAAAAAGTTGTGTGGTTTTAGAAAACCACGATGAAAGTGAAACTTTTTATCAGATTGTAGGCATTTAATTGAGAATTTTTCGAAAGCTACTTGATTTAGGATTTTAAAAGTAATATTAACTTAAGACGTGAAAAAGGAAATGATAATAGTAGACAAGATATATATGAATGACTATGAATGTTTATTTTACTCTGCGTACTAAAGTACAGAATACATAAATAAATACAATGTTCGGTATGATATATATATACATATTAAAAACGTAGATCAATATTTATATAAATCATTGAATTATTTTAAATTTCGATTATTTGATCACTAACTTCATCTTCGCTTTGAGTCTCACAGTTTATAAATGTAAATAATATTTTGTGGTAACTAAAATAAGTAAACATTGACATGCATTCTATTTTTTCAATGTGTCTGGTAAAAACTGCATCGATCGTAGTACCATACCAACGCTGCACAGCTGATGAGAGCTATAGGTACCGCCATATTGGTTTCTTTACCCCCACTCCGCGGCCGACTGTAATGCGACATGCGATAGGTAAATGAAATATTCTGAGGCGATACAATAAAAGTTTCACTTTAAAAAAACATTTAAATGTTTGCAGAAATATGTTAACATTGTAAACCTTTTCACTACGGAAACATTTCATTTACCAAGTAGGATAGCAAGTAGTCCAACGCAGTGACGACAGTAACATTAAGATATCTGCTTCAAAATTAGTTATGAAGTTTTTGGTATATATTTTACAGGATTTGGTATATCTAAGATGATGGAGTAAAATTTATAAGTTTGAGAAAACATTTCCTTGTTGAAAATGAAGACAAGATGAGAAGAGAAACGTTTGTTTGAATTTAATTTTTCGATATAAATTTATTTAAACTTCATAAAAAAACAGAATAATTTAGGGACATTTGTGTAATGAACTTGAGCAATAAGTCTTCGTTCGAAATTAAAAAAAGGTTTAAAACGACGTATTTGTGTACGGTACAAGACACCAAAACACAGAAAATGTTTACTTCGCTTCTTTATCTTGGAATTAATTACTTACACTGACAGATATACAATTGTTTGCCCTGAGCCTGAGATTCAACTGATGATTCGGTTTATTTCAAAGATTAAATTCAAGTAAAATCTATAAAAAATATACAGATAATCTTAAAAAGACTTAAATAGACTTTCCGCTAGATGATGCGTCGAGTATATTGTATGGCTTATTAAACGCATAATTTCCATTCCCATTACCTAGTCGGTTTTTGTCACATATAGTAAGGAACATTGAACACGTGAGTTCCACTTGCGCTTAGACGGTTTAGACGGTTTATTAACTTTTCCCTGTTCCATTGTATCAATATGCTTTAGCCAATATGTAGTTTATACATATTTGGTGAAAAGATAATGTACGAATCGTAAAGGAAACCATTCCGCAGTTTGGGATGAGAGTAAAGATTGTGTTTTATATTTACGAACAAGACAAGTTTTCCCTAATTGATTTAGTTTCCAATATATCCAATATAAGAGTTTCCAATATAAGACGAAAAATTCATTCAAGTCAACTTTTGTTTTTGATACTCTAAAGCTTTTAAGGAAAAATAAATAAAACAATAGATTACACGGAATATTCCGAATATTTATGTCACATGCTTTGTACGAAATCTATTTTAGGTTCAAATATAACGCAATAATATATATATATATATATATATATATATATATATATATATATATATATATATATATATAACTTAAGTGTCTAAAATATATAACTTCTGATTCATTGAACTTTAACTTGAGTAAAGAATTTTTTTCTAGAAAACATATTCTAGATTTAAATTTTATCAACCCATTTTATTTATTTATACAGACGTAAAGAGTGAGGAAATATTTTAGTTTTCCGAAAATTCAAACTCAAGTTTAGGTGAAAATCGATTGGGTTATCTTAATAGGGTCTATATACGAAATTATAAAAGATGTGTTGTGTGTATATATGTGTGATAGACGATTGAACTCCTCAAATACGTGTCTCATATTTTACTTTGAAATAATTGTATTGTTAGTAGTATTATCTTGTGCTCCGTGTCTCATTTTCTAAATTATTTACATTTTTCATAATCGTGGATGTTTGAATTTTTTTTTAAATTTTCTCGTCAACTTTATATCATATTGCAAAAGTGCCGTTTATTTTCCTACAGTAGTCTACCGAGAATATAAATATTCATAGAATCCACTATACAGAATTTATCCTTGGTAATTGATAAAATTAAACGTTAAATTTGAATCCAATTTTTACCAGTGTTTAACTTGCTGCGACAAATTTCATATTACTTTTATTTTTTATGTTTATTGATAATTTTTAATCTATAGTTACATATTCTTCCTTATGTTATTTCTGTAGTTTTGTGAATTATTTTAAAAACAATTTTAAACTCTAATTTCTATTATATGTTGAAAGTTTCTTCTGCTGTAATTCAGTTTTCCTTTTTATCATGATTTTTATTTCATCAAGGTGTAAGTTTCTTCTAATTCTGTTTGTATTTTTTAAAGAGTGTAAACTATATTTTATTGTTATTGTGTTTTCCATGCCGTTGGATTGCGTCCGTACCTGAATCTATGTTATTATCTTTTCCTTCTAGATACAACTTTTAATTTTGATATTAACTTTAATTTTATTTTTCAATGTTAAAGCATTGAAAAAATTAAATTATGTTCTTTTTCCGTAATTTTCAGTTGTGTGACTCTGTTTATATGTTTGATTCGTCTTTTTTTATTTTCTTTGCCAATTTCCTCTTAAACGTTTGATACTGGATAAAATATAACTTATATGGTGCCCGGATATCTTAAGTAAAAATTGTGTTCATCATTATAAAGTCCTTTCTACGGCCGGTTGAAGTAATTTCTTTCCATTATTATTTCTTATCTCCTAATTGTAAACACCTGATACGAGGGTGTTTTTAAGTTCGCAGAATATGGGTTAAGAAGTGTGAATGAAAATACAAATTAATTTTTTTCTCTCAATACATTCAATTCCTACCTTAATACGTTTTTACGATCTTTCAGTTAGCTTATGTATACCTTCATAAAACAATGTTTTATCTCTGTCCGAAAAGTAGGCTGAAGTTGCGTCATTCACTTTTTCATTGCTTGAAAATTTCTTCCCACGAAGTTCTTTTCTTAACTTTGGGAATAGGTAATAATTGCTGCAGGGTAGCTAATATAATACGATTCTTGTGAATAGGCGCCTTGTTGTACAGAAACGAATGGCATCACATGATTTTTCTTTTGTTAGATTATTAGATTAAGTTTGAATGCGAGAGTCTGGCTATGCTTCATAAGGTATATTAATTTTTTCTATATTTTGACTTTGTATCTATATTCCTTTTATAATAAAATAACGTTTGATGAAAAGTGAAGAATGTTTTATGAAAGAACTTTAGTACTCACAAATATGCCGTTGACTATTTTAAAGCTCGTTGAAGTATCTTCGATTTAAATGCAAGTAAAATATTTGGTTCCTGATGGGTAAACGACTGCTCATTATTTTGTATTTTAGTTGGTGCATAGAAATTTAAATTGGGTAGTTACCAAGAAAACCTTGGCAATAAGTTAATTTTGAAGCATAAATAACTTACCCGTTTTTTCGATTTGGGTGGTCCTTAACATTTAATTTGTTTTGCGTTGTTATTGTAATTTTATTGATACCTAATTTTTCATATCTCAAAAAAATATCCTTCTGAGACAATCCAAGTACTTGTTCATTTATCTATAATAGCTGTTTTTATAAAAAATGAGCTGACAAAAAAACTCGAAATTTAACGAGACTATAAAACATATTAACCCGCATATATTTCAATAGTTAACCTGGAAACGTTTTTACAGGGCACTTTTTCAGCGGGCAATTCAAATAATTTTTTTTTTTCAATTTTGTTTAACGTACGGTAAAACAAAAGAATGAAAATATTTCTTCTAATCTTTCATAATAAATATTATTTTTGCAGAGTTTTGCGTAAATCACTTCTAAAGGTATTGCCGAAAATTGTCACAAAAAATATATCTCCTCCCTATTTCAGAAATGGCTAAAGTCAAAAAAATGAATATATATTATTACTTGAATTTTTTTTTAAGTTTATAGAACAATTAGGGAAATGAATCTAAATCTCATTTTCTTTGAGAAATTCATGATATTTTACACCTGCGAAATATTAATTTGATAGAAGTAATATTTTTAACTATTTCAATACAAATCATGATTATGTATCTCTCAATATTTAAATGTACTTAATATGTATCTATGTGCTCCTTACACTATCCTTGTACGCGTATTTAACAGGTTTTATTTTATTTGCGTATATTTAAGTAAACATACCATTTCACTATGTATACATAATGTGGAACGATTTGATGTAATTTTATCGCTCATTATTTTTATCAACCACTTTCTATATTTAGCAAACTATTGTGATCCACCAAAGACTAATTCGTAAATAAACATATTTTTATTTTGAATACTAGTTTGCTTTTTGGACTAGATGTACTTTCAAAGCTGAAATCTACCTTTTGAAAATGGATCATATTTGGAGAAAAAAGTAAAATGGACATATATCGCTTTTTCCCTATTATTTGTATTTTTAATTAAATTTATTGATATAAGTTGAAAAAATTGTTATTTCTCTATGCGCCAAGTATGAAAACAAGGATATAGGATAGAATTGTTTTCATAAGTTTGCAACTTGGTTCTACATATTCAATTCAATTGTCTTGTCGTTGATTCAATCCTTATTCTATATTTTTAAAATTTAATTATACATGCATGACAAATTTTCATATAAGGACTGTACCCGAACATGCTGAGTCTCCTTTTCGTTTTCATTTGTTTTTTGCAAGTCCATTTTTTGTATGTAGTAGTCCGTATCGCGTGATATATTATTTGGATAAAACTGTGAAATTTGGCACATTTTATGTCGTCGTTTTTATTTAAAGATAAATTGTAAAATTATAGTTTTTCATTTCTTTGAGATCAATAGACATCAATCTATGATTAAAAATTATATAAAGGTACTGAATCTTTGATGCGCCATTCTGACTTACTCCCACCGTCCAGTTTAAATTCACATTAATATTTTATAAAATTTAATAGTTGTTTAAAACTGAGTCATTTATATAAAATTTATTATATAAAAAGACGTTTTTTTATTAAAATTTAAGCAAAATTCTTATTTTCCATAAACGATTGCCGAGGCTTTTCGATTTATTCGAGTTTAATTAGTTTATGTGATTAGAAGCAGGTAGTTTAGGCAACATCGTATGTATTTGGATATATCAACTCTAATTAATGTGAGTAATTCTTTCCGGTACCTTGGCGAGGATCCGACATGTTCCTACTGCACGTAATGCAAGGAGACGTTCGTGTTTCGCTCCGTATCCCGTTGTTGTTTTGGTCATTTCATTTTCTGGAGTAACCTGTAAATTAAATTTTGCCGTTGTTATATATTGTATATACATAGTGCAATCACTACGCAATACAGTGGCTAAATTATGTAGGTCCTTTAATGTAGATTGGAAACAATTTAGTGAGCAAGTAATAATTGAACTTAGAATTATACAATTTATTTATAAATTAAGGATAGTGCGCAGAAAAACCTGGGTTAACTCCTATTATGTTCATTTATTGTAAACCCAAGTTACAGTCATATGTGATTATGGGATATGTTATGTTTTGGATGGTTATGGTCACTACTCGGATTGGACTCACATATACCATGTCATATAAATCTCATAGATCAAAATATAATAAGTAAAGTTGAAAAATACATAATTCCGTTTATAATTCATACGATACTTAATATTATTCTTTTTCTAAGAGCCATCAAACCTTTATTTTATAGATTAATTTTTTTTCATTTCATATACTGTATTTCTTCGAAATAGTTAAAAAAAATAACTTTATTTGGTAATGCATTACGCAGTTCACAGGCTTAAAAATATCGTGAATTTTTCAATAATTATGAGATTAAGAACCATTATTATGTAAGGCCCTAATATATATTCGTACTATTGAATTTAATTGCAAATTTTCAAGTCAATCACAATATTTTTGCACATTATTAGAATGCAGCTATAATGGTTTAAAAACTTAACTTCCATACGTATACGACAGATTTCGATTCTCTTTATTTGAATTGTTATTACTTATTATCTATATGTTTAAAAAATTTAAATATATTTATTCCTCTCTGTACGAAGTATCAATTTTACAGCTACATTTACCCACAAGTTTCGGAGGTAAACTTTGATTTTGCTTTAATTTTATTGTCGATATTTCGGATCATTAACTAGAAATCTTTCGTCAAATTTGCATTTTTTTCTGAATATAAGTAAGTAACTAATCAATGTTGTGATTGGAGATATTTTTACTGGCAAGGCATCAGAACGCTTTCCCGTGAAACAAGCCTACATTTTTATGTCTTTTTTACGACGGGCATAATGTAATAATGGATATTTCAAAATAAACACTTTAAATAAGTGGAATACTTGCAAATGCTTTATGAAACTATTATCAATATTCATACATAAAACTGCTACGCTATTAACAAATCACCACTCATTTTTTACAGTCACAAGTAAAGAAATCTGTATTTATTAGTGCTGTCAATATGATAAAAAATAATATTTTCTTAAATATAGACACAACAAAAGTATATATTGAAAATATAAATATTTACATAATATTCAATAATAATGAACTAAATAAGATAAATATCACTGCGATAATAAAATATTTTTAAAAAATTTAGTTTAAGTGTAGCGCCATATATTGGGAATAAAACATATTTTTAATTGTACTCAGAAAACTATCTAAGTATATGACCTGCTATAAGCATGATTAAGTACGACCGATGTAGATATGTGTGTGTGTGTGTGTATTTTTTGTGTGTATATACATATATATATATATATTTTTTTCTACTTAATCTCTAGAACTACTAAACTTCCATACCAAACCTTTCCTACACAAATCAATTTTATGGCCCATGAATTTAAGGTGGTAATTGAAAATATTGGAATTATGAGTAAGTTTTCTTTACCTTTGATTATTGCTTATTTTTACCCAGAACGGAATGGAGGAGGTATATGCGTTTGTTTGTGTGTGCAATACAATGTTTTCATTTATCTACAAAACGGTTTGACCGACTTAGATATGGTTTTATGTAAATTGTTGTGATTTATTGGCAATAGTCCTTAGATAGTTGATAACTCACAAGGGGGCGCGGCAACATTTTGTTGCAAACGAATATCCCCATTTATCTCCAAAAATTTGTTTGATCGATTTAGATACGGTTTTCGTCGAAATATTCGCAACTAATCGGCAATGGTTCTTAGATAGGTGTTATGGTGTTAGCTCGCCAGGGGCTCCTGTAACATTTTTTTCCATACGAATGCCCTCATTTTTCTCCAAAACTGTTTTAACGATTTAGATACGGTTTTCGGTAAAAAGTTCGTGATATAACGGCGAAAGTCTTCGCGATATAACGGCGAAGTCAGCTGTTATGTTGTTAACTCGTAAGGGAGCGCTGTAATAAGCATTTTTTATTGATCTAGATTAACTACTTTGTGGCCTTTCTTCTGTTTCGTCGATATGTTACCCTTTTTTTTAGAAAATTAGTTATTAAAACAAAAATTAAGAAGCAAAATTCAAATTTTGAATAAGCCCACGACAGATGTAAAATTTTTAATCGAAAAAGTGAGAAATAAAAAGCAAAATCAATATGATTTGCATAAAATGCGCATATGGTTTTTTCCATCTATTGTCGGCACGCTACTACTAATGTATTATAAAATATGGCGTCAAACACTAGTAAATTTGGGAATTATCCAAAAAATAATTTAATTCTGGACTGCAAGGGTCTTATCGTACAAATTAACGGCGTCCGCAATAGATAACTTTTCTCACATCTGATTAGGCGCCAAGATGATTGCCGATATCTTTCAGGCAGTTGCTGCCTGAAAGCTATCTGCAATAATTTTCATGCGAGTAATTTTGGTTTTTTCTTATCGTAATTGGAACTATTAAAATATTGTAGGCAATGATTGTTGTTTTTCGCTTTCATACATTTTTAAAGTATATTAACATATTTATTCTCAAATATCTTAGGGATCAAATAAAATTGTTAGATTCATTTTAATTTAGCATTTCCCAAATTATTACAAAACCATAACATGTTTAACTTCAAATTCTTATTTACGATAGACTTAAAGATCAGAGAGTTGGTGCAGATATAGTATAGAAGTGATAATCAATAGGTGTTTGATATTGCATAATCATTGATGTGCCTCTTCCTTTAGTCTTTCTTACTGTAACTGTGAATCAAGTAGATAAAACTGCTACTCAACCTCGAAAATAATTTCAATTTTACTTGTTATATTATTGCAAACTCTATTTTAAGCTTTTAAACTTGGGAAAAAGTATTCGGTTTCGCATCTCAATAAGGATAGCATGATACATTGGAAGATCTAATCGCAGACTTAAAACAAGAAAAGCTAAATTTCGTATTCGGAATAAAACAGGGCTCAAGAAATTTAAGATCAACTTTGTATAAAATGAAAATTATACAACCAACAAATTTGTTTATTACTTTTTTATTGTTTTGTCATATATCATCCGCTTTCCCATTGATCGTGTCGGTTTCTTGAAGTGTCTGTCAGTCAATTACAAAAAAAAATCAAGACTAAAGTTAATGAGGTTTATTGAACGAAAGCCATCGCATATGAACTATGTAGAATGTGAATAAGAGTAATGAATTATTTCATTAATACATTTATGTAAGTATTACCAGAGACAGAATTGTAGAATAAAAAATTGATTGCGATTTCACAAATTAAGCAAAAGTACAAGTGTAGAAGATTTAAAATCTGTTAAAAATAAAATAAATTGATTTGGAAATATTTCTTTAAGAAAATGATATTATTACTAGTTGTTTCATGTGAATCACACGCAAGTCACCGAATGGTAATATAACGCGAAAATAAGTAAGTGAAAAGTGTTTTATTTAGTTAAACAGTTGATACAGTAGGTTCATGCACAGAGATTTTCCTGTATTGTTTCAAGTAATCATCAAAAAAAATCATCATTATTGTAAACTTTCTAGCGCAATGAATATTTAATAACATCTAAAATAATTAAGTAAGAGGAAAAATAAACAATATATAATCAAAAAGATTGTCAACGTATGGCGCTGTTAACAATATAAACAACTTTGAGGAATATTATAAAGAGATTATTAGAAATAAATTAAATACAACTAATTATTCAAGTTGGAATTGCATTTTACAGGTTGTTTTTTTTTATTTCAGATCATTGTCTGTATTAACTTCAGCATCGTACTTAATTTATGTCATTTGATAGTTACTAATATCACTGTGGAACTTAATCCATAATTGATTATTACAACTGGAATATTTTACACGAAATTTTTCGGAAAATCATACTTTGGCTTTTCAAATATTCGTTCTGTTATACTTATTTCATTAAATACTCATCGCAACCAAATATCCTTCAAGAGAAAAAAAATGTTTATTGTGGTCTACTTATAACGAAGATCCTTTGATGAAGATTAATGATCCGATTAAATTCAGATTACTTGTTTCAAGTTCATCACATTAACACGTGCTGTGCTTTCGATTAATCACTCATGTTGAAAGGCAGATTGCCGTCGATTAACATAATTTCTTCAATACACGTACGAAATTAATTCATGAATGTGACAAAATAGTCGACTGATGCTAAAATACTATATTATTTTGAAACAAAACGACTGAATCTATTTGTTACTATACAAAGTAGTGATATTGTATTTAGTAATTTATTAAATGCTTTCGCTTTTACGTTCGGATCATTTGGATTGTAAAATATTTATGAAATAATAATACTTTAATTAAACAGAGACATCCCAAACATGCGTGTCATCACACCGCACCTGGAATAAACTAAGCAGAACTTATAAAAGTTTTAATCGTTTAAAATTTGTAAAAACATATTATTTTAGCTTATTTTTATAGAACCAAACAATATTTAAAATACTTCATTACCGATTATATTATGTGGAATAAATATGGTGTATCCTTACAAAATTAAAAAGTGGCTCCAGATGGCGTTTATATATGGACTATGTAGAAAGCAGTCTAAGAAAGTATACATATAAAATACAGTTTCAATGTAGATAAGGTCTATTAACCTTGTTTATTGAGGACAACTTTTATAGCGCTTACGCCGCTTCTACTTAATGTAATATCATTGACCTTGACATCAAACGATTCAGGTAAAATAATATCATATTATTATGTTTCGATTGATGAAAGTTTGATTCCTTTAACGTGTGTAAAACGTTATTAAGAAAAATATTAGAAAAATCAGAAATAAATATCAGAAATCAGACTCAAGAATACATTAATAAATACATCTTGTCGACTTTATTCACCAGATATTTTTAATGGTTGAGTTTTTTGAAACGAAATGAATAAGGTGTTCAAATTCAATAAATAAATATTGGAAATGAAACTCATACAAATTAATCAAGTACACGTATACACAAATTAATCAAGTACAGTACCACGGCAATTAGTTAACAACTAAATTCTGGCCCAATATCAATTTCACTAAGAAAATTGTTCCACAGTTTTCCTCATTCAAATGAGTAGTTTTTTTTAGAAACTACACATGTTAAGCACCTGTTATTTCTTCCTGTAATATTTGCATGATAATTATTCATTTCTTTGGATTACTCAAATTTTTTGACGTTTTATATGTAGATACAAATAATATAATTCATGAATTTATTTGATATATTCATGAATATATTTGATAATAATTTAAAATTTGTTAAGAATATTCCTTTCATTCCCGTTAAATAAACTAACATATTTTCATCATTGACTTTGACACGGGTCAAGTTTGTTTTTAAAGAAAATAGCCGTAATACGCAGATAGATAAACAAACGGACAGAAAACGTAATCTCACTATGGTGGTCTTCTTTTTAATATTTTTTATAGTTTAGAAAAGATCTTTGAACATTTTAAGGGCCCAAAAACGACAAAAGAGATAAAACATATGCACGCATATGTATGTAATTATAACTGTTTGCTTTGCTTACGTGGCCGAATAGCCAATCGAAAAAAAATTATTGTCAAAGTCTGTACAACATTTCGATAAAGATTATTTTTGAGAGGTAGTTGTGTCATTTAGAGTTATCATTACAATTTGATACGTGAAAAAAAATATTTATAAATGGGTTACGGGGAAGAGAGCATCGATAATTGTTTGTTTTTGTTCATAACAGAAATATGTGATTTTTAAATGAAACAGTTGTTGTGACCAAAAACCTACATTAAAATTTAATAATATTAAGTTCAGAGCACGAGTGAAATTTTACGGTATTAGAGATATTTAATGTGACAAAAAATTTATTTGATATATAGTTATGATTATGTGAAAGTCGTTAATTTTAAAATATATATTAACTGTGGTAACCTCACCTTTATTTACAAGAGATACGCACTTACATAGACTTGTACATAGATATGTGATGAAAGGTTTTAATTGATATGAAAATGTGAACTGACTCTATATAACTTACCTAATAGTATATTTAAATTGAAGGTCTATTTTTTCATTTAATTGATCGCTACAGTGATGCAATTGGTACGTCATTATTATTGCATCTCAGTAATTTGCATCTTAACTAAGGGCTGTTTTAATAGGTACAGTAAAACTTGTTTTAAGAAACAAATAAGTTCTACTTATTTTCATAACCAATATATAAAAATAAGGTCTGAAAGGAAACGATTGGAAGTAATAAAATAAAAACATAATGCCTTTCATGCACTCAAATTTCCAAGTTTAGTTAAAATTTTAAAATCTAGCCTACTTTAATGAGACCAGCTATCAAAATCTAGAGATTTAAATGATTGAGGTTTCAAAGGATTAATAAATTATCTTATAATTGTATAATCCGGCATACTTCGAAATTAAGTTTCCAGTATTAATTTCTAGATTGAAAAAAAGACTTGTTTCCTGCCTATTTTGTAACAAATTTTCATATTAATATGTTTATTTAAAAGCGTTTCACGCTTAGTATTTTTAAATAATATCTACTTTTCGATAATAAGTTATTTCTTGGACACTTTGCCTTTTATATCCAAATGTGCATACAATGTATTAATTAAAGTACATTGATTTTGCTGAAGTAATCTTCAATTTTAATAAATTAAATATAGAGTAGTAAATATCATTGTTTGAAATATTAAATATATTTGGCGCTAATTTTGTAGAAATTCATGATTGATAATTAAATGAAACTACGTGATCTAGTATTTTTTCCACTTTCTTTTACAAATAAAGTAGAAAGAAAGTGGAAATAATACTACATCACGTAGTTTCATTTAATTATTATCATTGTTTGAAGCAAATGTGAAAAGAGGGATTGGGGTTGATTTTTGTCCCGGTAGTAAAAAAATTCCAATCATTATTATATTACATAATTTGAGACAAATAAACATTATACCCAAATAAAGTCAAGCCTATTTTCGGTTGATTCAGTCGACTATTCGACGACAATAGCAATTTTTCAATTACCACCCGAAGCATGAAGGAAATATTCGAAAATTGTTTTTAATGAAGTGTAAATAGTATTTCAGAATACGTTTTGTACCCTATCTTATACACAATTTAATTTTTCGTTATTTTTTTAAATTTTGTTTAAAGAACGTGATAAATAAAATATTTTTGAGATAATTTCTCTTTAGACGATTTTGGTTGCAAACTTTAAAGCACCTGAAACAACGTTTCTTTTTATAAATAGCTTTGTAAAGTTTAGTATGTGATTAAGGCTAATTCAAATTTGGTACGTGATTAAGGCAAGTTTGCTATATATATATATATGTATAGTTGCTTGTGTTGTACATTGGTATTCAAATTGTTCTTTATCAGTTATGCAGTTAAACTTAAGATCACTAAGCAATATTGTGATCATATCATTGGCCTATTAATATCAAGCAATCAAATTGAATTAGGCTTTTAAAAAGATCATTTTAGGTTCATCCAAATTTCTATGCAGAAAAACGTTTTATAATAAAATTTTAAATGTTTATTATATTATATTAACTTTAGTTATCGCACCATTAGTATTAAGTTGACATAACGAAACCATTAGAATTTAGAGAAACGTCGTATAAAGAGTCGAATATTTGCAAGTTTTGTAAAATAATCAATAATATTAGGTTTTACTTTTTAAAAAACCATAGTATTATACTCAATTTAGTTTTCTACTAGTTTTGAAAAAATATTGTGCCAAAATTGAAAATAGTACTTTTTAAATTTGTTTTTAAGTAATGCGAATCAGGGTCTTTGTTCTTCTGAAACTATTTTTTTTAAATGATTTTATATTTAGTTCATTCTAGTTCTGAATATTTTTACGATTCCTCTTACCATTCTAAATGTAAAAAATACATTTAACAAATATCTTTCGAATACTTTAGTGATCATAAAAATAGGTTTGCGTGATAATAAAAAAAAATTATTGGAGAATATTGTGCAATAAATCTGAATAGGGAATTAAAAATATGACACTTAGACAAGCAATAAAAATTATGGTAGGTGCAATCATAACCATACCGTAAGATAACCACACAGTGTGCCGGAATATTACTTTTTTAGACTCGAATTTCAATTATTTATTTAAAGAAGAGTGCTAGATCATACTTCATTGAATAAAATTATCAGTCTTTCAATGGTTTTCAGTCTTTTCTGAGACTACTAGTTGCACAAAAAACCGTAATACCGTAACCGTAAAATTAAAAAAGTATGTATTCAAAAATAATCAATTACTGAAATATTAACTAAGATAAGAGAAGATAATCAATTACTGAAATATTAACTATAAAAAAAACTATAAACTCATTTTTAGGTACCACAAAGATATAAAGGTATATCATATTTTCTACAAACATATACAAAACGTAAGAACAGAACAGCTTATTATAAATTTTAAACATCACGTAAGTCTTTTGCCTTACGTTCAATTAACTCTAATCTTTACGTAAATACTTTGGATATCGTTATTTCTTCTGTATTTATCATTTTCTACCATTTTTTTTGTTACGTTTGCTTTGACAAACTCACTTTCGTTTTATCAGATCCTAAAGAAACTTCTCAATATAAATTTCAATATGAGTTTGACTTTGTAAGTACAAAAAGTGTTAAGTACAATTTAGTATCAAATCGCATTCACTCCCAAGCAATTACAAGTTTCAACTTTTGAATATTGAATATATTTGGCGTTAATTTTGTAGAAATTCATTGTTCACAATTAAATGAAACTACGTGATGTAGTATTATTTCTACTTTCTTTAATTTCTTTACCACGACCTAGGTTTCGTTGTATTACATCTTCAGGTGTGATATTAGTAAAGATTCCAGAATCTTTGCTAATATCCCACCTGAAGATGTTGTAATACAACGAAACCTAGGTCGTGGTAAAGAAATAAAATAATACTATATCACGTAGTTTCATTTAATTGTGAAGTTTCAACTTATTCCTTCCACAAAATTTATACTGATCTATACGACCGGTAATGAAAATCTCAGCTCATTTTTATGGCAGAAACTAAAGTATTTTTATTTCGGGTATTTGTATTTTAGCAGAAATATTCATATTAGCATATGGAATACTCGTATATGCTTTTTTAAAGAGATTATTCAAAAAATTATGCTTGAGAAAAACATAAGGAGATTATCTCTCATCCTTAATATAAACTTTTGAAGTATAGGGATATTGGGCTACTCACGTTAAAGAAAACCTAATAATACGTTGAATTTTTTAAAAATATAATATGTTTTTTCCATTTCTACATATTTGCAATATCTTGTTCATTAGTCCTATTTTACATCTAACATTGTATTATTAAATGTAAAATGGGACTAAGGAACAAGATATCGCTTTAGAAATGGAAAAAATATTATATTCGCCAAAAATAAATGATGTACTTTGTTAAATATTTGAAAGTTTCTATTTCCTCTGGATAATAACATGTAATAACGTAATATCCCATCTATATCCTCCCCAAACTTGCCAAAAGCTTTTGACTTGTATCTACTACCCTTACTATGTAGGATTTAAGCGCATTTTAGGTACCCAACTTTTTATTTTTAATAATAATTAAAATTTATTGAATATATTTGGCGTTAATTTTGTACAAATTCATTATTCACAATTAAATGAAACTACGTGATGTAGTATTATTTCTACTTTCTTTAATTTCTTCACCACGACCTAGGTTTCGTTGTCGATATTAGCCCTGTAAAAGTAGAAATAAGACTATATCACGTAGTTTCATTTAATTGTGAATCAAAATTTACTAAACCCCTACAATCTGGCTTTAAATCAGTTTATAGTACTTCAAATGCACTATTCAAACTAGCAAAGGATATGTACCTTACTATAAACCAAACCTAAGTATTGTTTGCAATGTTTCTAGACTTCACTAATGCTTACAATCCTATATATATATATATATATATATATATATATATATATATATATATATATATATATGTACGAGATCTGTAGAGAGACGTAAAGTGAGCATCACCCAACTAATACATTTGAGTACATTGGAATATTTTTTTCAATGTAACTCGACATTTTGGTTTTTTCTTGTTAGTAACGTCAAATTATTTCTGTTATTAAACCATTTCTCTCGCTGTCATTCATTTCTATTTGTTTCCAAATACGTTAAGGCTTTATTTTTATTCTTTACATACTTTCTAATCTTGATAACTATGTCCACAGTATTTTTCAAAATAGAAAACTTGCTAATAACAATGTAGATTAAGTTCAGAGCATGCGCCATAAATACAATGCGTTTATCTTTTTGAATATTTGTGTCATGCTAGGCGCCACGCTGCTATTATACTTTTTACATTAAAGCGATTAATATATGACTAACAATTTTGGAACACAAATATTCAGTAGTTTCTGTTTCACACTTTGGGAATTAAAAAAATATGGGTTCTGATACCGACTCAATAAAATTTATAACACTTTTGCCATTAACGTTAATCAATCCATCCGAAATTATTGTCACAGCGACAGAAAAGACTTTCTTGTTATTCATTTTGAGATTTGACTATGAAAAATTCTGCACCCAATAACCTACTGTCTCTACTATGTCTTGTGGGTAGTGCGTAATTATGATTAAGATATTTCAAAGCCTTTTTCCAATAAAGAGAGCCGTACTCCAGATGCGTATAAAGCTCTCACAATATTTGCGTTGATTTCCTCTTTTTTATTAAATTGCTGTCGTCAATTGATATTTGATTTCTGAGGTCAGATGACTGTTGAGCTTTGTCGCATGAGAGTCACGAATTTTTGTTGTATGAATCTAAATTAGATATTTCAGGTTCGGACCGAAAAGATGTGCTCGGTCTTGAACACGATAGATCACTTTAGCTTTTCGAAAATCCGACGTCACCCAGGGATAATTTAGTATAAAAGAAAATGTAAATACACAAAAATACAGAGATGTTCCTACTACTAACATTATAATTGAATATTAGTATTTACAGTCTAGGGTCTACAAATAACATTTGGAAAGAAACTAATACTTCGAACATATTACTTTGATTAGTTGACAGATACATATTCTTGGTGATATAGACTAATCGTTAGAAACAAGGTTAATAGAATATTTACTGTGATGCAGATCGTCTACTTATTTGTGGGGATGATAACTAAACTGATTACAACATAATTTATTACAAACGTGTGAAAACTAAAACACGATTCGATGTTTACTCTGAAGCAGATTGTTTATTTATGGAAGTGATAGCTTATATTTATTATGAAGGGTGGTATCTCATATATACGAAGGGTGGTTATCTAACATTCATACCCTGTTAGAAAAAAGATTGGTCCGTCCTGCTTAATCTTTTTGATCATGATGACGATGGAATTTTGTCGGAGTCTTCGTTTTCAGAAGTATTAATTGGTAGTTGAGGTGTTGTTATATATATTGGAATTCATACCGGAACCATATGGGAACAATCTCTTCGATTTCTTCTAAGCGAGTTATTGTAACAATTATTGTAGATTTTTGTATAACCAGAACGATTAGTTAATTTGGGATCATTGTTTCGTCATCCACGCAGTACTAAATTTCACGGGAAACAGCAATTCCGAAGATCGTTGCTTATGATATATTGCGAACCATTGGCGTTCGTGCCTAAATAAATATACTCGGGAATAATGATTGAGTGGAATAGAGAATCGGGGTGTTTAATGGGGGCAGAATAAAGATGTTGTTAAGTGAATATATGATTTGGTATGAGAGGAAATTCCAATGTATAAATTAAGCGGTTTGCATATACATAAGTGGATATAGTTGCTGATTCTAGGATCGTATATTTTCGATTTGAACAGATGTAATTAATCTTTTGTCGGTTCTTAAATTATTTGACAATAGTAATTTATTGTAAAGTTTCTCTAATGTTTTGAAAAAAGGATGAGTTTTACAAATTTATTAAAAAGAATTCTACTTATGCAATAGTCGATTTCTTGTTCTAGGTTAAAAACTAGTCCCAACATTCGAATAATCAATAGATTATATTTCTTCTCTGAATTTTGTGTTTAATATTAGTTTTCCACTTTTATTGAGAAAATTATTTAATCTATTAATGTCCTCGTTGATTATTTTTTCATCATAACATATTTTAAATATAGTTTCATTAAAATTCTTTATAGTGATGATTGCATGAATGTTAGATAACCACCCTTCGTATATATGAGATACCACCCTTCATAATAAATTTAAGCTATCACTTCCATAAATAAACAATCTGCTTGCATTTATTTTCTATAAGATTCGTTAGACCTAATTTCTGTTTTTCTAATTTATATATATATATACATTCATTATATCTGGCGGCATCTTTGGCATTAGGTGTACCAATAAGCCATTTGAGTACTGAGCCTAAACCATCAAGAATTTTTTTTTAACTTAAGAATTTTCGCCAAGATAAAATTTTAATTCTGACAACCGCGAATTGATCCTATACAGGTTAATATTTAGGAATGAATTTGTATTTTAGATATATGTGAGGTTAGGATACTTAGTCAATTGTTCCCTTGTTATTTAGAGATTCGCAGGCGATAAATACTAGCCTAAAATCTTTATAAATTATTAGTTTCCAGATTTCTTTAGAAATTACGACTTCACTTTCATAATTATAGAATAAACCAAAGTGGGAGGGAATAGATTTTATTATGGTACATCCTACAATTATTAATGTGGTGGACCTGGAAAGGAAGATACCTGTATTTTAGTATTGTTCAATTCCCTGACGGTGTTATTTCGGGATTTTCTTTTAATAAGTTGATATGATCTATGTAATATAAAAGAAAACAGTTTTATTGCAGAATGTGTTACAGAGGAAAAACATCTTTTATATCTAACTGGCATTTAACTTCGGTCAGCATGGCTAATCTGAAAGAATAGTGACATTTGTGATCATGTAATTCTCATATCAGATGGAAGTATATGTTAAATATAAGGTCTGAGTCTATTGGTATGCACTAATTGGTTTTTACTTGATTTATGGATGACGTAGCTTTCATTGAAGCCAATCTGAATATCTCATAGGGCCATATGAATATCTCATAGGGCCCATCCTACTTAGAGTTAAATTTATTTTGATTAGGAACACGAAGCATAACTTGTTGATCTAGGCTATTTGATGTGGGGTTCTTTATTTCCATATCAAGTTTTCGCTTTTTCTTTCATAGTCTGGGCATTATTAATAACTGCTTGACGAAATATGCGCAATCGTTCATTGAGATTACGGAGAAAATCGTGAGTTGTATAGTCGGAAATTTCTTTCATTGAGTAAAATAAACGAGATTCGTAAACAAACTATAGTTCATAAGGTATATAACCAGTAAATCGGTTGACAGAAGTATCGTGACATATAATTGCAAGAGGAATTATATGATCCCAATTAGGAGACTTATGAGCATTGTACATTCTTGTATGTTCTCTGTGTTGCATGGAAACGTTCTAGAGTACAGTTTGTTGCTTTAAAACACTTTCTTTGATTTGTATTTCTTTGACATACTAAGCAAGATTCAATATAGTTTTTTATGTAATTAGTCATACCTTTCCAAAAGAAATAATTACAGATTATTCTGATAGTTTCTATGGCAACTCTGTGACTGGAAAGAGGTTGCTCGTGGTATGTTTTTAAAATATTTCTATTTCTTTTCTTATTTCTTGTGGGTTTGGTGATGTCACTTTTTGATATGCAGTTATGTGATGTTGTTCTTGCATCTTACAGGTTTTTTTTCATATTTAAGATCCGGTATATGTAACGTGTCCCAATTATAATTACTTGAGCAAGAAAAAAGGAGCTTAAAGTAACCTTCTGAATCATATGAATCGAAGTGATGGGGTCGTGTGGAACCAAGATAAAAGTGTTGTTTGTAATCATAGTCAATTTCATAAAGTGATTTAGGTTTTTCTAAACAAGGTTGGATTTGAATACATAGAGTTAAGGCTTTGCAAGAAAGATTAATATTTTCGGATAATTCGTCTGAAATGGGTATAAGAATGTTTTTATGTCTTTCCTCAAAGATGTTATCGGGGGTCAATTTAAGCTTGGGTGTATCTTAATTTGAATAAGGAGTAGAGGAATAATGCTCGTAATTTAATTGTAGTAGTCCTAACAGAGAATAGGCCATTGTTAATTGATTCATGATTTGAACAGGGAATCTTGAAAGAGCATCGGCGTTTGTGTTTTAGGTACCATATTTGCAGATTACTTCCAGTCGCATATAAAGAAGTATCGGTTGTCAAAACGAATTCCTTGTCGAAATTCGGGTATTGTGAAAGTGGAAGATTTGTGAAAATAAGTTTGCAATCGTAAATTGTTTTTCCCGTAAATCTTCCCATATAAAGGGTACATCCTTCTTTAAGAGACCTGTAAGAGGTTTATTTAGGGTACTGAAATTTGTGATGAATCTATGATTGTAGCCTGTTGGCCTACATTTTTGCAAGATTTAGATGTAGAGAAGATCTGCACAGGTTCCATTTTGGAGGGGTTAGGTTTTGCGCCTTCGTTGGAAATAATGTAGCCCAAGTAACTAATTTCATACTTTAAGAATTCGCACTCATCAATATATTTTTAATTGATATTTACAGAGTACAGAGAAAACTTCTTTCAATTTTTGTTCGTGTTCTTGTAAACTAGATACGAAGATAAATATGTGGTCAAGTTAAACAAAACAACGTTCGCCTTGAAGACTACTAAGAGCGTCGTCCATCGTACGTTAGAAGGTGGCGGTAGCGCATTTTTTACACAAAAATTAAAAATTTGTAATTTCCGTAAGGTGTGCTGAATACTGCGCTAGGGATATCTTTGGAATCTAATTCCATTTGATGGAACCCGGAAACTAGATCTAGGGTCGTGAAGTAAATGGAATTCCCTAACTTATCTAATTAAGAAGTGAACTGAAGTTACAATAGGTGCTACCTATTGTAACTTCATTTAGTTTACGACAGTCTGTGACTATCTGTCATTTTTGTTTTTCTGATCTAACACGGGAACTACTCATATAGAGCTTGTCCATGGCGAACTGCCATGTCTGGTGTGGTTTTGATCAATTAATTCCTGGATTTGAGTTTCGACTCCTTTCTCATGAACTTTAAGAAATCTATTAGTTTTAGTGTGTAAGGGGGTCCTAGAGGTAGTAGGAATTTATGTTTAGTTTTACTTGTGAACGTGAGATGGTCGCCTTCCACACAAAAAATGTCAGTAAATAAATTTATAATTTTATTAAGTATTTCGGATTCTTCTTTGTTAAGATGGTCACGCCTCACGAGACCCGATACTTTATTTTTTCCATCTGATGTGCTCTTTGACTTGGGGAATTGAATGACAAGTAAGTAATATTGTTTATTTGCGTATTTACAAAATCGTTGTATCGATAAACATTTACCATAGACGTTGAAATTATCATATCATTATTTTTAGTATTGACACAAATTAAAAAGAAGAAATTATTTTTTCACATTTATTAATGAATTGGGGATAAAGATACCGTCAACGATATTTTGTCTGCCTACAATTGCCGTTCCGAAATCCAATAAATTCGTTAGACGTGTTATTACTGTTTCTGCCGGGCTATGAAGAATTTGTTTACGTTCTTTTGGGCTTTGACTATTACTCCCAAAAAGAATAATGAAAACGTTCGATTATGAATATTCATTATTTTGCTATTTTACGTATATATGGACATTAAACATTGAGATGGAATCATTTCCAAGAATAGCATCTGCTTCGATGTTCAGATTTACTACATGGGATTTATATGAGAGAAGGTAGTCTAATAAGAGATTGGTAGTACCGTACGTCTGGGTCGTCAATTGCTGATTTGATACACCTAGGACAGTGTTTGACGGTTCGAGAATATTATCGCTAATTTTTCCTCGGCCTATAACTGACACAGCGGGACCCGTGTGTACAAGTAACGTTATGAGTTGGTCGTCTACATGAAACTTACAATGTAATATATTTTCAGGAGGTACATTAAGAGAGGAGATATTATAAGTTTTCATTGTGAGGTTTTTAGTTTTCGATTTTGAACCGATTTAGATTAAATTTTGATGGATTGCGTTTTAATTTAAATTTAGAAAAATTTGAATTATCAATTAAAATGGAATTGGACTTTGAGGTATTGGAGATGAAGTAGGACTGGATTTAGAATTTTACTTAAAGAATTAATAGTTATATTAATGCCTGGGTTAGAATTTGAATCAGCTGAGGGTTTGAGGCTGGTTACCTGTTCGTGAGCTAAATAATTGGAGATTGATTCAATGTAGTTAAAAGTTTAGGCTGGTTACCCAGTTCGTGAGCTAAAATAATCTAGTCTGATTCAGTGGTTTGTGTTGAAACGTCGTAAGTTGGCATTTTGTGTATAATTAAATTATTATGTGTAGATTTTTCACGAGAGATAAGTATCTTTTTTGTAATTATTGGTTCATTTGAAGGCCTTCGAGCATCGGGATTGGTGGAATAAGGTTTCGCGCTGTATTCTGTGAACGATGGGTTGAAGCGGTTTCTGACGATGTGTCCAGTTTGATGGCCGCTTGTCAGTTTAGAGAATTAATATTAAAATTTCGTGGGTTTTGTGATTGCCGCATAAAATTATTGTAGGCACGTTTAAGACAATCGGCAAAGACATGACCAAGGTTTTTACAGTAATTGAAAAACTTTTAGGGTTTGGGTTTGTAGAAACCGAGATTTGTGATCTAATGGGATTCTGAGTAGAAAAGGATGGAGGTAGTAAGGGTTTTCTGTTGTTTTTTCTAGTTAAATTTATATGGGAGTTGTCTCGCTTGGTTCATATAGCGAATCTTGTCTTCTTGCATAGCGAATCTACCTACATCGGATAAACTAATGAACTCTTTCATCCTAAGCATTATACTAACGTCAGAGAAGAGACCGTTTACGAATACGTTCAGTGCCATCTCTTCGGTGCAGGCTTTTCTACCCACGAGGGTACTAACATTTACTTCTGCTGTGATCTTTACTAAAATTTTATTTCTAGGTAGATCAACTCTGTGGAAATAATCGGTTATTGTTTTTTTGGATTTTTGCAACACACCTTGAAGTTTTTAATTTAAATATGCTTAGGTTTTTACGTTTGAAGTTTTTTCTGTGATTAAATTTTTTTAGCTTTCCCAAGAAAGAAATTGTTTAAATAAATATCTGCAGCTCTGGGGCCTATTACCTTATTTAGGGCGTAAATAAATTGATTGGTGTGCTGATGATAAGGAAACAAGTGCGAATGCTATGTCGCATGAGCGAACGAACCGATATATTTCCGTATTTTGCTCTGTATTAAAATTGAATAATAAGTTTCTTAGTGAGCCTAGACTCATCATTTCGGTCGGGGGTTCCTGATCTAATGTAATCTGCATATTGGAAGTTTTAATTGAACTTAAGGATACGAGAAATAAGGTCTGTTATTTTAAATGTGTGTATATATGTATATATATATATATATATATATATATATATATATATATATATATATATATATATAAATATATATATATATATATATATATATATATATATATATATATATATATATATATATATATACACATATTCATTTATAGAATAAGTACACAATTTAACCACTCACCCCGGAAAGAATATCTGGATAAGCATGCTGGTCCGGCTAAGTAGTTGAAACTCTTCGATTACCGTACGTAGTTGGCGATGCTTGTTTTAAACGCACGTTGAAATTTGTCTTTGTGCAGCGGAAACGTTATTCTACAGACTGCGCAAATTGTTATATGACGGAAAGCCAAATTGATCTTTATAAACAATACTTTAATTTAAACTAGTTTATTATAAAAGCAAATAGAAATATACAAAGATGTTCGTATTACTAATGTTATAATTGAAGTTTGTCTATTCTACGGTTTGTAGATAATATTTAGAAAGAAACTAATATTTCAAACATGTTACTTTGACTAATTGACAGATACATATTTTTGGTGATTTCAACGAATCGTTAGAAACAAGATCAACACGACGTTTACTTTAAAAGAGATCTACTTATTTGTGGAGATGATAAATAAACTGATTACAATATAATTTATTACGAAAGTCTGGTTATCTAACATTTGAAACAGGATGATATGTTTACTCTGAAGCAGAATGTTTACTTTATTTAGGGAAGTTATAACTTAAATTTATAACGAAGGGTGGTTATTTAACAGCAATGCTTTAATTTATTTCACAATTCTTTTTAAATCACTAGGTCACAAGGACACACTTAATTAAATGAAGGATTATACGAGTCGTAGGTGAATATCTATATTTGGCATTACAATATATGCCAACCAAATGTTTCTTTATTTCTCAAAGCACTTATAATTTGATATTGGTCCCATAAATCATTCGTCTGTTTAGGCATTTTGATCAAATACAAATAAGACAAATCTAAACTGTGAAATACTACTCAATATTATGAACTTCAACGCGATACTGAATTTAGAGTGGATACCCACATTATGAAGAAAGAGAGAGACAGAGATATGTAGATAGAGAAAGAGATCGCTAAAGCAGCGCGCACGAGCGGTAATACAAAGAAGCGCAGCGGCGACGGCGGCACAAAGCGGCTAAATAGAAGTGTGTATGGTCGAAAGTACAGGCTCAAACTTCCTTCCTTTATTGATGGAAGCCGTCTTCCCTAATTATTAAAAGCGGTAATATATATTGTTAACTTATTGACACAGAAATCATTGTAGGTAATAGTACTAAGTACTTTTGTTGTTTTAAAATTATGCAAATAGTTTTTTAGGTCGTATTTAATATCGCTAATGCCTTGAAGAGTGATAACCGTTTTTGCCACAAAAACATTGTAGATAATAATACTAAATACTAATATTTTACTTTTAAAATTACACAAATAGTTTATTATATAGTATTTAATGTCATAAATAGTAATAACCGTTACATATTTGATGACAATAAACGCCATAATGACAATAAACGTCGATTATGGCCTGTCATTTATTATAATTGACGGACGTTTGCAGCATTTGACGGTCGCTTTAAAATATATATATATATATATATATATATATATATATATATATATGTATATATATATATATATATATATATATATATATATATATATGTGTGTAAGTTTGATATTTTTAGAACCATTTTTTCTCTTTTATGTTTCCCTATTCTATGCAAGTTGAATGGAAAAAAACTAATAAATATCGATTTTTTCCTAACATTTATACTCAATATCGATAATGTAGAAAGTTTATTTAACAATTGTAATTAATGAAAAAGTATTCAGTGCAAATAAATATTTACGTACGTGAATTTCAGAAAATCATTGCCATTTATTAATGTATAGAAAGAAGTATTCATTTATTTATTCAATAACAAATACATTGTGATTTTGTTATTAATAAATATGCTCGTATTTCACAAAAAATAAACGTTTTATCGGTACGATAACGTGACTTCGTTCGATTCAATTCGATTTATGACTGAATCTTAGCGAAAATATAAAGGTCGTTAAGAGGTGTTGATTGGATGAATTCGCTCATGTCAAACAATTTAGCGGCAACGCATCTAGCAGAATTATGAAAGTTTTTTATTTATTTCTTAAAGTATACTTTTCTGCGACGATAATGTAGAATATAATAGGTTCAAGAAGTGTGCAAGAATTGCCAAGGATCCATCTATTCCTTAAAGACCTTGTCGTACCTAATACATTATCCACCCAAAATAATATTTGGCAATAAACATCAAAATATTATTTCGAGTCGATAATGTACTGTGTACGACTACGTTTTGTCGGCGTAATTTAAAAACATGCAATAAAAGCTAATTACTAAATTTTTTTTTATGAGTAATTTACATTCTTTATGAAAAATATGCCTTGGTTTCGACTATTTCCGTCTAAATTCCGTACATTATTGTACAAGTATTTCTTGAAGACGTATCAAATGAAAGATAGGCAACTTAATATATTAAAAAAATTATGGACACAAATATGTTATTTTAAAAAATTATGGACACAAATATGTTATTAATTATGGACACAAATATGTTAAAAAAATTATGGACACAAATATGTTATTATATTAATTAAGGCAACTTTATTAGGAATACACATATAATTAAAAGATGACTTTTTTAAAAGTTTAGAGTAATAAAAAAACTTCTTTTGTAGTATTTTTTAAATCAGACCAAACGTTGAACTCTCGTCTATCTATTTTTTAAATAATTTCGTTCAATAGCAAATATATTTTAACTTTCTTCTGCAAATATATTTGACTTCTGAGGTATTTTCCTTTTTTCGTTATTTAGATTGACGTATTGTATACGAGAAGGATTTCTGTCAAAATTTATTTAATCTCAAAATTTTATTAGCACACTATAAATCAATTTACTAGCTAACATCACCATTGGTTTATGTTTAGATAACCATTATAATATAGCTATTTTTATCAGAACGAATAAATAAGTAATCTACATTTGAGTTGAATTGAAAATTCCACAAACACATATGAACAGGAGACACTTCCACATCTCGTCTTATCGCGAAATTACATAGATTTATGTCGTATGATAATACATCTATGGTTTTTTTCTGACCCTGCCTCCTTCTCTTTACTTCCTTATCACAAACGCATTACAAGTCGCCTTTTATTTCCTTTTCAACTCTTCTCTTTTCCTTCCTCCCTATGTTCCTCCATCAGAGTCTATCCATCGCTCGCTTTACCACTTTTCACTATGGACTCATTTTTCAATATACATACTTACATTACTATGGAAAAAGAATATTTTCTTAAAAAAAGTGAAAAAAAATTTTGGAATTAATATGAAAAATAAACCAAACTTTGTTTCTTAGGTAAACTCCTCGTAAATGAGTATTTCAGAAACGGGAATTTTAGTTTCAAGGGAGATTACACGTGGATCCAAATTTAAGGTTATCACTGTTGTGTTGTAATGAGCAACATTTAGAGATAATCCGATGACGCTCGTGAAAATATAACAATATGATAACTACGATACTAGGCAGTTGATAGCATTTTAGGCTGGACAGAAAGTATTAAAACTTTTTTAAAAAGTCGATATTACTATTTTTGGGTTCTTTAATTTGGTTTTAACGACTTTTAATTTTGTTTGAAACTACTTGCTAGGCACTAGCTAGTTATTATATTTATTTTTTAATAAGATAATAACGAAAAAAAAACTAGATATCACACCACAGTTAAAGATGATTCAACACGAGAATCTACGAAAGAGTTTAAATGGTATAAATAGCGTTTTATATTTAAAGATAATCTGCTATAACCTGTTTTCTTTTGTAAAGTTAAGATTAAATTTTATAAAGTTAAGATTTGAGTTAAGAGTAATTTAACAATTAAAAATGATATTGCGTAATAATAAATCTAGAAAATAATTTTAATCTCATCTCATATCAAAATTTTTAAAAGTATGACAGTAATACTTACTTTAATTGTAATAAATATAATCCGTATACTTTTTTGCTATTTGATTTAAAAATCAATAAAACTCTTTTATTAGTTGGTTGAAAAACATTTTTCTTCTAAAAGGTAGGTAACCTTTTAAGTAATACATTAGTATTCAGAATTTATATTATAAGTAACACATGAGAAATTTACTGAATTTTATCGATTATTAAATATTTATTCGAATACATACATACATATTTACTAATATGTATATATGTATTCGAATCCTAACAAATACAATAATTGTGCAAGGCTTAATAGGATATTATTGAATTCAAGAGTTGCTGAAAAATATTCGTTATAATATCAGCAATTATGTATGATGTACTAAAGTATAAAAATGAGGTGATATAGAGTATATATAGATGTATGATATAGAGTATATTATTAATAACTAACATAACTACTACGGTATGAGGTTACGGGAGGTCAATCATATAATGTTGAAAAAATTTACAATATTAAACGTTAATGTTTAATTTTTAAAAACCAAAAATAAATGAGAAGAAATTAATTTGAAAAATAATTTTTGTGTTTCAGACGGTATTTTCGATACGGCAAATAAATTTCGCGATAAATGAAATTTAACAGCAACATGAAATACCTTTATATTTCCAAATCTGTTTTTTAATGCAAGAAGTATATCGAGCCAAATTGATAGATTACCAGATTCAGTAAAATCATTCGTGTATTTTTTCTCTAGTTTTCTTGAGCGGGTGTTTATATGTTATATTGTATACACACATTTTCTACAACATCTAAGAGAGCGCGCCTTACATTTAATATTTTTAAATTCATTACAAAATTAAGTTTACACTTTTAAAAATATTTAAAATATCTTTATGCGTCCGAAATAAAACTAATACACGAAATAAAATGTGAGGAATATTTATGAGCTCGATTTACGGACCGGCTAATTTTTAAATGGGATACGTAACTAAGTATATTTTATATTTATTTAACTTATTTAGTACCACTTCATTGCTTCCAGTAGATAATGTTAAAGTTTATGGCTTCTACCAAAGCTACTATGATCTCTTTTACCAAGTGTTTCCAAGAGAAAATCGCATTAAGTGAAATACGAATTTCTTACATCTAGATACATAAGGTAAAATATATACCAAAAATCATTATTGCATAAATAAAATTGACTTATTCAGAAATTGAGTCAAATAATAAATAAGTAAAATAAATTTAATAGGATAATTAAAAATGTCAAAAACTCAAATTAAATTATAATGAGGCCGCAATAATTCAGGTAGGTTATTAAAAATGCTAACTAGTAGGTAGGTATTTAAAATGCCAACTATTTGGAAAATAAAATACGTAATATACTGTAAAAAAACCACAAATGAAGACAATATAGCATTACAAGAGTATCAGAATATAACTTTAATTTTTACCCGTCGTGCAATATTATTATATATGGATAAAAATACTTAGCGACACATACATTGAATGAAAGTCAAGGTCCGTAAAGAGAAAACAATATTTATGAAAGAAAATAATCTCTAACAAAACTCTCTAGATATATCAATATAATGCTTATTGAATCGTCAAGATTTGTAAAGTTTCTTCATGTCATTCTTCACGACCGTATCCGACCGTATTCTATACGACCGACCGACAACTGACACCAAACACATAAATAAATTGACACTAAACGACAAACAAAAATATTAGGTATATTTGAGTGATTTGGTATATATATATATATATATATATATATATATATATATATACATATATATATATATACATATATATATATTTATATATATATATATATATATATATATATATATATATATATATAGATATCACACGTTCTATATATTCAAATAAATTACATGCTTGTCAAAAGTGGGGAATAAATTGCTTAACCTTAGGGCATGATAATTCATGACAAATTTATAATTAAATTATTTTTGGACACAGACGATAGTAACTAAGAAAGATATAAAATATCTATATAGTGGTTGAAGAGCCGGTCGAACGTAATTCACTTATTTAAATGTTCTTGTACTAAATAGGCAACAGGCGCCTGTAATTAACCATTTTGATATGGATATCCGATAGCTTTGCATTTACAAAAAATCCCATGCAATTACAATTTTGAAGAATGGCATTAAAAAGTTCTTGGAAATTTTGAAATTTAAAAGAATCTCATATTTAAATTTTGAACCTTGCATTAAAGTCTAAGGAAATAGTGAAATAAGAGCTTAATTTTCACTTTAACCTAAACAAAACATATATGAAAATTTAACCGATGATTGTACTTTTTGAATATATTTTGATTTTTTGGCAATGGATAAGATTTCCCAGGTAATCTAGGAAATTACAAATTATGAAAATATAATATAAAGCTGACAGAATAATTTTTCCATATTATCTTATTACATACTACAAGAAAGGAATCCTTACAATATTTTCGCATCCAAACTTACCCTCCTGTTAGCGTCCATATTCTTTAGATTTACGAACGGCCTTTGCGAAATGAAACAAATTAAATTGAAAACACTTTTTTTGTCTTTGTCCTATCCTTCGGTAAACTTAACTCCTTAAGCTGGTTGGCAATCTTTTGGCGACGAAAGTCTAAAATCTCTTATCTATGGAATTTAACCGCACGTCATTGCTATACAAAATATATGATCTTTCTTTAACACGCTTGTATTTTTAAGAATAAATTCGTTTAGTTTAGAGTAAATATAGAACAAATATAAAAAACAAATGTAATTATGAAATATCGTTACAAATCTATACACCAGTTTGACCATTTTGGGCTATGTCTAATATTTCTTATGCGCTTTTTTTTGTAAATAGGAAGGTGTTATACATTTCAAGTAATTTAATTTATTTTCAGGTATCTCTGCCACTCTTTAATTCGAAACATATCTCGATTTCTTCTGAGTATTTTAAATTACTTTATACCTATTATTGCATTGTTTATATTACCTTACATATTTTATTGATCTCAGGTCCACCATATTTATATTCTTATTAAAATCGAATTGATTTGCATTTAAAACTATGATTTTGACTTAGATTTTAATAAAAAAATAAAGTGAACATTCATTTGAATAAATCGAGTTTAAATTAATGTGAATTTGTTTCTTTTATTTATATATATTTTTTTTTACCTCACATAACTTTTTATAAAACGACCGGTTTTAGTATTTCCTTTGTCGTTGTGCAAGTAAATTTAAGATTTATAGATTTTGGTGCAATCATACATGAACTTCCCTAAAATGTATAATGACTAAAATAAATTATAATGAATATATTCAATAGTTTTCAGAACTTCACGTAACATACAGCTCTAAAAATTATGATTATTATTATAATAATAAAATAAACATAAAATATCAGACATCCTGCTTCAGGCGTTTAAGCATGAACATTATAATGGCCTCTAATAAACTTTTAATATATATGTGTATCGACAATAAACTATATTATTACTATGTAACCTAAACTTGAACTATGAAAACTTATTTAAGGCCAAGAGAACAAAAATATATGTAAATATTTTACTCTTATTGTAGCTTTGATTGCGAGAGAGAAAATTATAGCAAAATATTTATGTTCCTTACATTATAAAAGCTGACAAAAAACGGTATAATCACCGACGGCCGTAAGATTAAAAATCAGAAAGGACCAATTTAAAGTTATATGCCGGATATGATAAAAGAAACATTTTAGGGTTAAAAGTGACCATGTTCCTGTAAGCACGAGTTATACATTTGAAGACAGCAAAATACTGTTATTTATCTACATTAAAAATGCATTTTTACATGTGCATGTAGCCAATACATAGTTTACGATGTCCTTAAATTATGTGAATTTTAGTAGGAGGTTCTTAATTTGGTTATATGTTTAACAAATTTATTAATTTTTAAGGTCACAGTTAAGTAAAGCGACACAACCCAAGAGCACAAAATGTTGCTTTAATTTGCATTTTTCAGGTTTCGTGTTGAAAGAGTCGGTAGTGATAATTTTTGCCAAAGTATGACTAATGGTCAGGAAATAGTTTTTGAGCGATTGTATTACTAGTGTATTTCTCTCTGTGCCTTATTTATAATTTCAATGTATTTTAATTTTATCACCGATATTTATCTCAACAAGTGACTAAGGAGGACGTAAGAAATTTATTTAAAATGACATCCGCAATTATTTCAACGCAAGAAATTTGCCTTAAATTCGTAGCGTATTATCCTCATATGATACCCTCTTGCGGAATATATTTCATCTTCAAGTACAAAGTTACTCACATCAAGGCCTGCCGCCTTGAATAGAGAGTGCTATTTGTCATTTTAATATCCTTTGAAGATTCCCGGGCGTATTAATTAATTCCTTCATCAGAAAATACAAAGACTCTTTATGTCATTTAAGTTATTGAGGCGTATGTTTTACAACTTGTTGTCCCCATATTTTGAAATATTGTGCAAATTTCGAATAAATTTTTAGACATTAATTGTTTACAGATTTTATTACGAAATAAATTTATTTATTGGAATTCATATTTTAAATAACAATTCACAGTTACATTACTAAAAAAAGTATTTTTTCTTGTCATACATCCCTTTAAAAAATTCTGTATTTATATATAATTATATTTAGGACTGGTTGATGATTGGACTTCTTTGCTGTTACAGTTTTGTTGATATTACGCGAAAGCATATCTCGATTGAAAAATAATTTAATTACGATATTTAAAATATGACTCACTTCAAGGAAACCGCATGCCTGAAGTGTTAGTTGTTTAATTTTGTGTTGTCTCATATTTTATCGGGATATGGTTAAAAGAGGTTTTATATTTATAATAGTTGGATTTTTTTTAATTTGAAACATACATAATAATAATAATATGAATATCAATTGTATTTTTGTAATAAACTAAGAGATTACGACAAAATTCTAAACGTTCACACGTAAAGGTTCTTGAAGCACTACCCAGAGAATCACAAAACATAGATACTCTTTTCATCCTGCTGTAATTATCGCTTCACTACCACTTTTATCTCATTTAATAGTACAAGTAATGACAAAGGTAAAGGATAGCAAACCAAAATTCCTAGTAATTTCGTTTTTCGTTGTTTTTTGTATTATGGCTAGAGAACACTTCAAAAAGTATATCCAGAAAATCCCAAAACTTGAAAATGGTCTTTTGTATTGTATGTAAATATTAAAATGAGAAAAGGCACAAATAAATACAATTTTAATTCTGAAATTTTTATTAAATTTATTTAGCATAATTTTCATATGCTTGCTAATGTAGCCTTTTTTCTAAAATATCATTTACTGTAAAATCACATAAACTCTTGGCTCATAATATAGTTAAGTCATTCTTGTGAAAAACGTTTTCCCCTTACTCTTTGGATGATAAGTATGATATGAATTCTTATTGTTAGCTATGCCGAATTCATCCGCTAGTTGGATGTCCTAATTTTCCAATTACATTTTGCACTAAATATGAAATAATTACTTCATTGTTGGTGCTACGGTTGAAACAGTCACATTTCTGTAGTAGTTTCAAGTCTTCGTCAAAATTTAAAGAATATTTAAACGTAAATATAGCTAATTTTGAAAATATTAAAATTTAATAGAAATGTTATGTATATTTACATTTTTTTATAATCTTATGAAAAACCTAAATAATATCAGATAACCAACATTCTACGTATATTTGTTTACGTATCGTGTAAGTTCCAAATTATGGAACTAATTGGTCTGACGTTTAGAATGCGTGTGCAAAGCAAATATTATTCGAGTCTATTTGTAAAACAATGTCCTAGAATAGTTTTACTGGATAATTTTTGGCTTTATCAAAATATAGTAAAGCTATTTTAAGTTTGTCCTTATAAAATTTCTGCTACAATGGTCGTGAATATTAAATTATACAAAGGACCATCAAACCATAAACCACAATGACTAATTAAAACATTTTTCAATTTTTTCAATTTTTTTTCCGCGTCACGTGAATTGTATGACACAAAACTTTAACAATGAAACGAAGGTTTCGTTTTCAGCATGTTGGATGATAACCAACAAGCTGATTTGACGATGTTTTGCTTTCCTGTCTGTAATCATTCTATCCGCAGTCTCCGCTCTAAAACCTTTTTGCGCCAGCTGCCAAAAATTCTAGAGAATACATAACTGATCCACCTAAATTTATTTTCGCAATGACGCGCGGCATATAAGGTATTTCGGAATGTCTCCGAATTTAAATATTTCTAATTTTGATTCGAATAACATTTCTCAACATGCTGTGCTATATTTTCTCTTGGCGACTTGCGGTGGTTTATCTATTGCGGGTTAGTGTCCAATCTCCGCTCTATTAGTAAGGAAAGGTGGGACGTATTGTTCATGGGCTCAATGTTTAAAGTTGATTAATAGCTTTTTATTCTTGAAAATTACATACAGTTCAGTGAAGGCTTATTTCACAGACAGGGATGACTATTTTTCTCCGCTAGCCAAGGTTACCTTACTCGTCGATGCACTCTATAGTATTACCACTGACTAAAATGTTATTTACGGTGTAGTATTTTACGTGACTTTTTGTTTTGGATGTGTTCATTCGTAAACTAATATTGAATAACGCATTATGGAGCTCCTGTACCACGGCTTGAAGGTATATTCTCTGCAAAAGTGATAATATCGTCGTTGAAGGGATAATATCGTCGGCGATATTATATACACATTTAAAAAACATGCACAAAGAGATGTTATCAGTAAAAATTAAAAGAAAAGAAAATACAAATTTTGGAAGCATTAACAAGAAGACATCTATCACATATAATTAAAAAAAAGCGCAATTCTGCCAACTTTTGCAAAAAATTATGAAGCATTTAGATTATGAAACATTTTCATTACTTTACTATAAATTATTAATGTGGAAAAATACATTTTAGCAACAATGAATATTTCACCCTTCAAGAAATAAAAAAAGCCAAATTAAACGAATATTTCTATTCCACAGTAAAGATTACATAAATAGATTATAATAAACTACCTTTCAATGATTTGCGCAACTTTAATAATATGCTGTGTTTAGCGTATGTAGTTATAAATTTAATTAAAGGAAGTATGAATATTAAATAATATCTAAGTAAAAAGCGAGAACCATATTTTATTGAAGTAATAATAGCGAGCATTTTTGTTACATACATCCCCTATTTAAATATAACTATTATTTCTCCAAAAAAATACACATGTATACGTGAAATTACAATTTTATTTATATTTAAGTAATTATATTTTTTCTTCGATGTAGATGACAATAAACGTGCTAGATCACGTCCTTCATTTTTCTGTTAATATCTTCTGAACTTTTCAATAGTCGTTTGTAATATACCATAAACCCATAAAAGGGATTTACTATAATAATAGCAAGCGTAAAAAAACAATTCACAGTATAGGATTCATTAATGTGTGAAAAAATTATTTTTATTTTAAGTATTATAGAATTAATTAGGAAAATTTGAAAAAACTTACTAATACACCCGTTTAAGCCAATTATTTCCACAAAGCTCAATATATTGTTTTATTTTATAACTACTTCTGCAATGTTACATTAAGAATGTGAATATGAAATTCAAACGTAAAGCTATTTCGGAAACATGATAAATTAACATTCTCACAAAATATTACGTTGCATAAATAAGTTACGCAGCAATATAGCAGCTACACTTCAATGAAATGCTTTAATTATTTAGCACTAATGCAGTATAATTTGAATCTTTATAACGTGTGCAAATTTTTGTGTCTTTAAGAAGAAACATAGTTGTTTTCATTTTAGAGAAAAGTTGAATTGATTGAAAGGAAATATTAGTATAAGTATTACAATTATGACGGTATTACTTATTTTTTGTGTTTGGTTATCAAGCTCTTATAATATCTATGACCTTAAATTCTATCCTTTTTACCTTTTGTCAATTTTTTCCTTGCATTATGCGTTGCTAATATTATTGGAAATGAAATTTCAGTTTAATTTAAAATTTCAGATAAATGAAAGTATGAACAATGTTTTAAAATTACCACTTCTCTACGCTGTTATTAAAATTATAGACGCAAAACATAAACGGAATTAAAGACTAACGATTTTGCATTAGAGAAGCGCAATTATTTTTATTTCAGGGAGACGTTGAATTGTCTGAAATTAAATTATTTCGCGGAACTGTACATTCCTCTGTCCATTTTTGTGCTTTGATGGAGTTGAGAGAAATACGCTCTACCAATGAGGTGGGATTATTTTGTACTCACCCAGGATAGTGCCTAGGTATGTAGGTATATGTAATTTTGAAGGTATGGAATACTTTAATTTTATCGCTCTTGATGAGCTGTATAGGGTCATTATGCTATTAATTTCGGGATTTTGTACATAGTTTTTATACCTATTAGTACGACCTGTAAGGCAAAGCAGAATAAAAAAATTTAATTATGCGTAAAATATTTTAAGAAAATGATTGTGTTGCTATATTTTCTGACATGCATACCACCTGAGTTTCAATAATGTTAAGTCAATTGGGCACTTACTCTAGAAATGTATACTCGAAAAGTTGTTTCATGAGTAAAGTCTGTAAAATTAATGATATTATAAACATTTAGAAACAATTATTTAATCATGAGGATATTTCAGTTACTATCAGCAAATATGACTCGTGAAATATTTCAGAACGGATTGATATAATATTCCATTTTTACTAACATTATTTTTAAGATAGGAAATGTAAAGATGGCATTGATATGATGATGATTAAGCTGTCAAGCACGTGTAGGACTCGCACTGTGGGGGTTCTGTGCCATATAGGGACTTACGAATATTTTAAGATAATATTGTTTATATTAAGCCATTTGCAGATACTAATTCTTACTATGTAAATTTGTTGCCAACCATATATTTTACGACCGTATAACCACGGTCCGTATTTAAACAATTATAAGAAATAGGATAATCGCTATAGTTTTCTCGTAATGTTGGAGTCAGCGAGCATATTTTATTTGCACATGTTTATGGAATATCTTTTTGAATATCTCGCCATTCCATTGAGAGGAGCCATTGAGCCAATTAAAATTTACAAAAAAAATTCTGACTTTTTCATAAAAGCACTTTCAAATTATACCCAAATTGTTTATAAAAATTAAAGCTATTTTATTTCGTATTTAATTCATACATGAACATTTTATAAACGTCGTCTAAGATGCATAATTTCTCAGAAAAGTGGCTATGATTAAAACGTAAAAATATGTTTTCTATTGTCTCCTTCATAGGCGGACAAACATAGTACATATTAAAATTATGACCTCTTAGCGTTATCGCTATAATTTACTTAAAACATTTGGGTGGGCTTCTAAGAACCGATATTTTTTCATAATGTTATATTGAATAATTTCGGAAGCACGAGGAGGGGGTCTGTTTTTTCTGCATTTTCTTAGTACATCTCTGAAGATATAACGATTGAGGTACCAAACCATAAAAATAATATAATTTAAGACGGCACTCGCTTTTCTGAATATTGTTAATAAAGATAGGTGAAAATAACGCAATTTTTTTTATTTCAAGGATAAATTGTTTTGGCCTTTTTGCTATAATTCCCTTCATTTAATGTCAAATTAAATCACATATGTACTTCTTGCTTGGATATAAGTTACATAATGAAAACTAGAAGGTCGATAAATCGGGACATAATGATTTCTTACCTCAGATGGAAAAAAGCGCCTCGTTTCCACCGTTATTAATTAGTTGACTGAGCTAGAATCACTTGTTTCAATGTTGCAATATTAACTTTTGATAGGTGTCAGTTTATTGCTCGTGTTAAGTGGGTGTTTCTACGAATTTGTTTTAATTGTTTTGTTGAGAACATCCCTACTAATATTATAAACATGAAAAAGTTTTGTTTTTTCTTGTTTTTTAACAAATTTACAATCAAATAAAATAGCGTACAGTTTGTGTTGCAAGATAATACATAAAAATTACTCTACAAAGTATCCTCAAAAAAACTTTCATATGCAATGATTTAAGTTCATAAGAAAATTACTATATTTTTTATTATTTTGTCTTGTCGAATAAAATTGCACTTGGTCTCGATTTTTATGAAGGTGAATTAAAAAGATGAGATTATATTAATTTAAATCGAAATTTAAATCGCACTACTCAAATCGACAAATATAAACATAATCAAAATTTGTTCTTCAGATTATTTTATATCATCTCTTACAATGTATATATAATAATAAAATAACCTGATATTACAAATTATGTACAGCTAAGTTGCATTTAAAACTAATCTTTTGTGCATTTTCCCCTTATGTTTATTTTTAGCCCATGATTGTGAACGAAATGCTGTAATATTTAATCCAGTCTCAACTACATACTCAACTGAGTATGTAGTGCACATATTAGAAAGTCTGTTAGTGAGATATTTTAGCAATTGAATGATTATATGATGAGATCTTTTTCATTAATAGACTATCTTTACGATTTTGTTCTAACTTATGAAGCAAAATATTATAGGAGTTGTTGTTAACTGACTCCATTAAAAAAAGTTACACAAGAGACGTAATTAGCGCCGAAAAATCCTTCATTAATTATTGTCGTGGAAGTATAAAATATAAGTCTGGCAAAAACTTTTAATTATTCTAAGATTTAAACACCAATTGTCCAACATTGCCAGTTACGCAATTTTTTTAACACTTTTAAAGTTTCATCAGATGATTGTGAAGAGAATTTTGCTAGACATAACGATTAAGTTGACGTCTATTTTCCAACGCAATCGAACCTTTCAAAAGAATAGGATATTTTTATACAGAATCGAGGCTATCTGTAATTAATATATAAATATTATATAAGTTATGCTTGAATAAATCTGAAATGACTCAGTTTGAGGCTAAAAATTACCAGCGTCGTCATAGATACTACATTGGAGGGCTAACGTAGCCACAGTAAACTCTCCACGGATTTGTTGCGACAATAACTTTAGAACAACAGAAAGAATTAACCGACCTCTTGTTTGCACAATACTTTAGTATATATTAGCATTTAAGCATGACCAGTCATAATATTTAGATGTATCAGATTTAAAACCTTTTCGTTGTTTTATATGCTGAAGTTATGATATTGCATTCCAAAGATCATCTCCTTTTCAAAAGATCATCTCTATCCTTATTAATGGCCCCTGAGAGAAAAGTGTTTTTATTTACATCGAATGTAGACCAGTAATTTTTTTTATGAATGTAGCGGATTCTAGGCACTAGTAAAAAATGCCACCTAATAAAATCCATTTCTTGGTAATATGATATGCATTTTTAAGGATAAGAAACGGCTTTGTTTTTTATAGTTTTTGATGTCGATAATAGAAACGCAGATGCCTTCAGGAGGTATTGTGATCAAAATGTTTTTGAAGGATGTTTTGATATTATACAGCGATCATTTGGATTCCATGTCTTTGTTTTATTCTCAGTATAAACATTTTCAAAGCAACTTGCATAGACTAAGGAGAAATAGCAACGCAACTTGCATAGACTAGGAATAAAAGCATTAAAGAAAACTTGCAAGGGTAATTTATATACCATAGAACTATTCTGCTAAGTTAGACAAAAACTTCTACCAACGGCTTTAAAGCACTACCTACTTTAATTGATAAAAAATTCAGGAATCTTGTCACTCGTGCAAATCACCTTTAATACATATCTTGTACTTTTTTAGGCATCTGCAACTATTCATCTTTACTTTATTTTTTAGTACCTAGGGAGAAACAAAAATGTTCAAATATAGTTAGTAATTAAAATTGTCAGTAATTAGGGATTAAAAAATTCAGTGTAAAAATTATATTATGTACATATATATATACACAAACACACACACACACACACATATATATATATATATATATATATATATATATATATATATATATACATATAAGGTTATAGAAATTGTATGTACACAGATACGAATTCGGGTCATAACCCGATTATATAGACACGATTATACACACGCATAATAACTAGACATTATCTTGAGGCATATTTTGTTAATCTAAGTCGGTAAGTAAGTTTTCTCTGCATACTTGAGTGAAGTAGACACCATTATGCAAGCGCTCGCCGCATAAACAATTAGCGAGCTTTAAGTATATATAATATTATTTTATATTTTATTTTAACATTATTCGTTTTCGGTTCGGACAAAACCAAATAATATTATATCATGTCTTTAAAGTTGAGGGAAATCTGGTGAAATATGTTTTGTCTTTTCAATTTAGAATGTTTAACATAATCTATTTCAATCAAATTAATAAGCAGACCCATTTTTCTCCATACAGTGTTTTTATAATACCTAAAGTAAGGTTATCAGTTATCGGTTTGAGTTAATGAAAATATTGAAAGGGATTTAAAATAACAGACGTTATTTTCATATCAGTGAACAAGTGGTATTGCAGTACTTTTGTCGTAAAAATTAGAAGTCATATTTAATCCGAGTTAACTTTCGTGAACTCATTTTTATTGATGTCTGTATACTTTTTGTGAGAACCAAAGTCAAAGTCAAAGGAGGTCAAACAATTAGGATAAAAAATCACAAAGTCCAACAATATAACCTGGTCGAGTAATCGAAGGAAAATATCATCAGAGTTACTGACGCAGTGCCTTTACAAAACGGACACCAGCTAACAATTTAACGATCAGTATTTTAGAGTCAAAGGTAGGCTCTTTTCATCTCTCTCATTAAATAATAAATATATTCACAAATGATACACGTTATGTATTCATTTCCATTCTATATATATATGTATATATATGCATTTTGTAAAATTGTGTGTGTATATTCGTTTATTTATTGAGGCGCAAAAATTAAATAAAAATAACTGATGACTTTCGGATTCATAAGTTAGGCTGCTTTAGTTATCGAAGCAGTCAGAAGAACAAAAGGTTCATATAATACAGGCTTTAAAATAGATCTTTGAGACTGGTTAATCTCTGAAGTACATTCATCAAAAAGAGTGCTTAGCAGATATAAAACTGGTTGGTAGTTGTAAGGGATATGTCTTGAAATCGGCAACAATTGGACGGAATTGCAAGCAATTTTCTAGTTTTATTAGGTGATTAGTACAGATGTCTAAGGTGAACAGAACCAAAACGAACACTTCCATATACCTCTGTCAATATTTTTATCACTTTTTTATTTACGTTGACATTTCTTTTTTTGAATTGATGATTTGTGCTTTAGTCGCATTTAGCGTTAGCACGTGCTCTATATTTAGTCATGTCTATTACTTTTTTTCTTAATTTAAAAGGAAATAAAAATAAGAATGAGAAAAACAACTGAAAAATAGACATGTGGGTAGATAGGAATGAAATATAATCCTATGAAAATATTAAAAAACAAAACGAAAATCAAAGAAACACATGAAATAATGAGAAAAAAATTATCTGCTCGTTTCGAAAAATATGTATCTATGAATTTTTCGTAAAGAGTATTTATCGAAAACGAAATATCCTAAAAAAATGTTTTTAAAAACAAAGAATAGTGGTTTTAAATCGAATGGAGAGAAGTAATTAATGAAAATAGATCAAATTTACACATTGAAGTCTAAAAGAGGAAGAAAAAACAATTATTAGTTTTTATCCATTCAACTTACATTTAATAGGGAAAAAATGGTTCTAAAGATATATGTATTTAAATATATATATATACGCGTGTGTGTGTGTGTGTGTGTGTGTATGTGTGTGCGAGAATTCATCAGGATACTTTAAATTCATATGTAACTTTTGTTAGTATCTTTTTTAGTTTTAAGCTAATTATAGCAACTTCTCTGGAGTTACTAGTGTATATTTCATTGTAATGACATTTTCGGTATATTTTGGGAGACAAAATGAAGCATGAAAACAAAAGTAGTTATTACAACTGACTTCTCTAGGTAAAATATTTTCTAAAAATATCACATTATGCGTAGAGATAAAGATTATTTCGTTGTTAAAATATTTAAAGCTCTGCTATATGTAAAAGAATTATGTATTATAATTAACTAGTAGTTTTAAAAAAAGAATTATGAATAAATGATGCAACAAACAAATAAACGACTAAATTATATTTTTTTTACCATTCGCAGTTGGAATAACATAATTAAATAACAAAATTTCATGTTATGTCATATTAATTTTATGTAGAATAACGTTTTGTTTGTGTACGTATATGTGTGTTTGTGTGTGTATATGTGTGTTTCAGAATCTGAAATAAAATGCATTTGATATGAAATTTTAAACTTAGTGGTTTATTGCATCTAAATGTAATATAATAAGGTGTACTGGTAATATATTTTTGAGACACGTAGTTATTTTATTATGACATTTATTATTTGCACAAAAACATGATAAGATTTTTTGCCGTACTCAGTCAATATCACAACAAGTTGTGTTCCATGAGACATTCATTAATTTAACAAATTTATCAGTATGTATTATTCCTCAGGTAAAAACTACAAACCATCTACAATATTCTTTTCTACTTTCTATGACATGCATAATTTACAACAAATATATCAAACACACAAAATCATCTCAAAAATATTTTTTACGCTCAACCAACTTCACTTTTTCCAAAATATTTTCGCTAATATAAGAAACTTACATATTTTCTAGGTAAGAAAAAATTTTCGCGCCAATCTTGATTTCTACGATTCATACTTTACGGCAAACATGTCAAATATTAGCTCAAAAACTTAGAAAAATTATTTTTTACATTCATTTCATTTTACTTCATTTCCTATTCAAAGAAACTAAGCTAAGACCAAGAATTTAATAAATTCATTGGCATATAACATTTTCTAGATACGCCACGCCAGCATCTTATTAGTGATAAAGAGTGATACATTATATTCTTCAAAACACTTTCACTCCTACTTCTTATAACATTCATAATTTACTAGAGAAATTTAAAGTATCTAACTGCTGGAATTATTGTGACCTGGGGTGATAATTTCTCCGTTTAAAATTCGTTCTTTTCTATCGAACAGAAATTATAAAAAATTTAATAAGTTTTTAAATTAATTGACCTATGTAGCTATCTTTCATTTTATTGCCATAATTTGTTTAAGCATCTTATTTTGTCGGTGAGTACGCATCTTTCGATTAAATACTCAAAATAAGTATTTTTTTAGATGTCTGGCATCTAAAAAAATACTTGCTAGTAAATAAATTAAACTTTCTTTTTTAATACCAACATTTTATCTATGCAGCACAGATAACGAGTATTTCTTATAATACGGTATTAATAATAAGGAAATCTTATTACGAAAGATAAATTTAGCCACATAGACGAAATGAAAAAAATATTCTATGGCTCTGAAACCTTTAATATATCCTGTGGTATTTTTGAATATTTTCCCTTATTGAAATTTTCATCCAAGAGCAGTCACGGAATTAATATTAAAAATATTTCCTACGTTTTGATGAATCATTTAACGTCACTTTGACTACACGAAATAATGCCTATCATATTAAATAAAAAGACACGAAAAAATATCATTAAATGTGATGAGAAAATTAAATTAGTTATCTAAAGTCTCATAAAAAAGATTTTCATTAACAATGTATTACAGAGCTGGCCGTGTGAAATAATGAAATGAAACGTCACTTCCGGCTCGTTTTCTTCTTCCGGCATACTGTGGATGGTCTTTGTTACGAGACATTTACCTCGTACTTTTTTTTACTTTATCCCCAATCTTAACATCATTGTCGCAAAATATTGTGTATTCATGTGTTGTTGGATGCTAGTTATATATTAAAGGTTGTTGGTATCACAAAGCGCTCTGGTGACAATTTAATTTTTTTTTTCATTCATCCAATGAGCAACATCAGTTCTGTTATATGTTAACAAATTTAAACTGTGATTAGCAATGCGTAAAACAGTAAAATAGCAACATTTTAACTTACAAAAAGAATCTTAGTACTGTTTTCTCATTTGGTTACCAACACTTTTAACGTTTTTTTATTCAACCTAAATAGATTTGATTCACTTATAGCATTCGCTTGGATATAAAACCTTCCGAGAGATCTAAAACCATTGTTTTCTAATAGAACTAGCGGAATTCATGAACTCTCTAGCAAGGAATCGTGGCGTAATGTAGCTACGTCATTGGATCTAGCAGATCTTTTTTTGACGCAAGGTAAATCAACCTATCTGGTGTATCTGTGTAGTAACCAGGAAATAAAGAAAAATAATTGGGTATATTTCCCTTATGTTGAAAAAAGACATCTAAAAATTTCGATTATTTTGATGTACTTCTATTTATTGGTATATTTCTCATGATTAAAGGAACTTAAATTCCGGATTTAATTAAAACCTTATATGATCACAAAAGAAAAAATTACGTTCTAGGGCTCAATACAAAATATTGAAAAAAAAATGATCGCCGGCGCATTTGTGTTACACCGATTGGCAATCAATTTACGTTTAAACCATTTTGTTCTTGCCATCATTATTGCCGCATAGGCAGTACCGGTTATAGTAAAATAATTTAATTGTATTCAATTATACTATATCGATTTTTAAATTGTCATAATAAAACAAAATGACTCTAAAGTGCTTAAACTGTTTATTTTTGTAACAAAAAGGCGATTTTTGATTTTCTGACTATCGACTGAGCAAGACATTGATCAATTGTGACACTTCCGGCGTAGCTTTTAGTGTACAGTGGAGAACATTGTCAATCTTTTTAATAGAAATATTATAATGCTAAAACTTAAATATATTAGCTACTAGAATTGATTTTTTTCATTAAGGGGTTTTCTCGACAAGTGTCATTTATGCATACGTGTGTATGAAGTACGAAATAAATGTGTATGAATTTTTAAAAATGTTGCTTAATTATATCTGCGAACATAAAATAAAAAAGTGTGGTAAAGTAAATCACTCAACAATTGCACTAAATTATTCAAGGTGGCGCTAAATTTGTACAACCTCAATCTATTTTTGAAAACCTTTATGAAATTCTACAAATTAGTAAGGTAAAGTTTATATTATACAATTACAATTATTTTAACCTTTCAAATGACATATCGATTTTTCTCTTATGAATATTTTAATCTTTCAAATAACATCGATTTTTCTCTTATGAATATTTTAATCTTTCAAATAACATCGGGGACAAAGTTGCTCACGTCCATGATCTTCACACGTGTCCCCTGGGTAACGCTAAATGAGCAACAGCGATTCGCCACTTTGCGCGCCGTCCATGCGAAGAAAACAATTATGCCACCTAATGGCAGACATGTTAAGGGTGGGCGTTGGCTAGTAGTAGTAGTGATTTTAACCTTCACGTTCGTCCACGTCGTTTTAATTAAAAACTTATGGGAAGAAAAGAAAACATGCAACTCCATCAATGATGAACTGAATGATAAAACGAAATTAATTTCTACGCGTTTATTTTCGTGACTTTAGAGCACAAATGACAATAAAAACAAACATATTTCCTCTAAATAATCGATTAAAGTGAATGATTCTGTTGCTAACTTATATTGCGTTTCAAAAACTCACGTCGATCCGTGACCTCGCTGTAACCTTGCTTGTTTATTCCCATTGTTTAATTTTTGTTTCTAATTAGAATTTTCCCGGAGGAATGAGATTTCGGAAAAAAATTGACTATACCATTTCTCGGTGCGCCAACTACATCTGTGTAAAAATCTTAACGATTCGCTACTCCATTCTGACATGAAAGAACAACAAACAAACACACTTTCAAATTTACAATGTTAGTTAGAATGGTACTTACCGGATTAGAAAGTCATTTTATCATTTGTTATTACCACCCTATATCATATACCAGCCCGCCGACAATCTCTGTACAAAAAATCTCTCTAAAACAAGCAAACATGAATAAACACACATTCAAATTTTAAAATCTCAGGTTTCAAAGTAGTCTAAATCATTTCCTGGCCCGTCAACTATCTCTGCACAGAAAATCAGGTCGGGCTGTTGCTCCATTGAGACGTGGAAACAGAATAAACTACCACACTTTGGTATTCGTAATATGTGTTGAGATTGTTATATTAGTTAGGATGAGATTTTTCGTGTTGGCAAGTAGTCTGTTTTATTTTCTGCCGTTAAATATCAGAATGCGCAGAAAATTAAGTCGATCTCTTGCTTCATTGCGACATGAAAAAGGATAAACAAATTCACTTTAAATGTTTTTATATTTGTTGCGATTATTATATTGTTCGAGATGAGTTTTTCTCAGTTGAAGAATAGCTTATGTCATTTCCTGGCCCACTAGATATTTGTATGCAGAAAATCAGATCGATCCGATGTTCCTTTGTAGCATGAAAGAAGGAAAAACAAGCACACTTTCGACTTTTTAATATTATTTGGAATTTTAATATTAATTACGATATAATTTTCCCGTTTGGAACGTAATCTATGTCATTTATTGTCAACGGCCTCTGTACAGGAAATCATATCAATATCTTACTCTAGTGTGACGTGTAAGAAGGAAAAACAACCACATTTTTAAATCTTTAATATTTTTGGGGTTGTTGTACCCGAAAATACCGAAAATCAGATGGATCTTTTTTGTTACCTTGTGGCGTGGAAGAAGAACAAACTAATACATTTATAAATTTATAATTTTTGTTTTTATTTTTATATTAATTACTGATTGATATAATAACTTTAAAGAAGGAATAACAAATACATTCCCTAATTTTCAAATATTGGGATTGCTATATAAGTTACGATGAGATTTTTCGGGTTGGTAAGCAGCCTATATTAATGCATGAGCTGTCAACTACTTTTTTGCAGAAAGCCATGTTAATCTGTTGCCTTATTGTAATGTGAAATAAAGACAAACAAACAAACTTTTGAATATTGTAATATTATTTGGGATTCTCGTGTCAGTTAGGATGACATTTCCCGGATTGACAATTTACCTATGTCATTTCCTGGTCCGCCATCTATATCTATGCAGTAAGCCACGTCGATTTTTTGCTTCTTTGTGACATGAAAGAGGACAAACAAACACATTTTGGAATTTCTCATCGTAGTTGGAATTGTAATACTAGTTAGGATAAGATTTCCTGGGTTGGAAAGTAGCTTGCGTCATTTTCCGATCAACCAACTATTTACGTGCCGGAAATCATGTTAATATGTTGCTCCATTGTGACGTGAAAGAAGGACAAACAAATACAATCCCTAATTTGCAAATTTTGGGATTGTTACATTAATTAGGAGAAGATTGTCCGCGTTGAAAAGTAGCCTGTATTATTTCCTGGCCCACCAACTATCTCTGTGCAGAAAGCCATGTTAATCGGTTGTTTCATTGCGACGTGAAAGAAGAACAAACAAAAACAGACTTTTGAATTTTTAATATTATTTGGAAATATCATATTAGTAAGGATGAGATTTCCCGGGTTGGTATTTTACCTATGTCATTTTCTGTTCCCAAACTATCTCTGTGTAGTAAGTCACGTCGATATTTTGGTTTGTCGCGACGAAAAAGAAGAACAAAAAAACCTTTTCGAGATTTTAATATTAGTTGGAATTTTTCCTTTAGTTAGGGAAAGATTTCTCGGATTGAAAAGTAGTTTATGTTTTTCCACTTCCGTCAACCATCTCTGTGCAAAAAGTTACGTTGATTTGTTGCTCATTGCAAAGTGAAAGGTGGATAAACAAACACACTTTTGCATTTTTAACATAGGTTGGTATTCAAATATTAGTTGGAAAGAAATTTCTCTGGTTGGCAATTGATCTATGTCATTTCCTAGTCCGCTAACTATTTCTGTGCAGAAAGTAACGTCGATTTTTTACTCTATTGTGTTGTGAAAGAAAGATAAACTAACAGACTTTCGAATTTTTAATAATAGTTATTGTTATCGTTTTAGTAAAAATTAAATTTCCCGGGATGGAAAGTACATGTAATTATGTAATTTCTTGATCCGCCAATTATCTCTGTGCCGAAAGTCACGTCGATCTTTTGTTCCATTGCGACGCAAAAGAGGGATAAACAAACAGACTTTAAAATTTTTAACATTGGCCGGATTTGTTGTTTTAGTTAGGATGAGGTTTCCCGGATGGGAAAGAAGCATGTGTTATTTCCTGGTCCGCCAACTATCTCTGTTCAAAAGTCACATTGATATTTTGCTCCATGATGACTTGAACGAGATACAAATAAACACACTTTTGCATTTATGATAGTAGAATAATAGATATTATAAAATAGGATGGTGTTATTGATATTTCTCGGAATAAAATGTAGCCTAGGTATTTTCCTGGGCCATCTACCACTGAATAATGTTTCTAAACACAAATGTGAATCGATAAGAAAAAAAAAAAAAATTAAAAAAAAATTAATAAGGACAATAAGTCGCGTAAAAAAGGTTATATATTATAAAAAAGGCGAATTACGTGAAAGAAAAAATGTTAAAATATATTCCCGCGAAAATAAATGTATGAAAACTTTTTTTTATAATAAATAGCCGCGAGATACAATATATATTCCGAAATATATTACGAATTTTAAATATATATTGCATTCAATATATAATGGATATTCTTCCAAATCCTATTAAAAATTCAAAATGTCATTGGCGCTGAACTGAACACCTACGATATCAAAACACAGATCCAAACTTAAAATTAATTTAATTATATCGCTTTTTACTTTTATTGCTTTTTGTGCGGATGGGACAACAAGCGATACAGAGCTAAAACACACGAACTTCTTTTGAGCTACAATCTATTTTAACCCAGTTAAAGGCTAGTTGTTGCTGAATAAACGACTGCTCATCGTCGCTGAGTCGTAATTTCCGACGACGCGGCAACTTTATTGTCGTCACAAACGACTACGAAAATGATTTAGTATCAAAATAGATTTTGAACAAGAAACATTGCTCTGGTTGCTATTGAGAAGGAAAAAGCGGCGGCGCATTAATAGAACCTATTGGGTTCATCCACTCATAGAAGATCGTAGTAAAAGTCAATTCTTTCTGTTGTATAGAGATTTGAGAAACCACGATGATAAGATTTTTAACTATTTTCGAATCTCTAAAAGCACATTTGATTTAGTCAAATTTAGTCAGGAAACCTCCTGCAGTTTGGAAGGTAAAATTAAGACAAGCAAAAAATATAATAATAATTTTATTGCTCCAACAAGCCAATTACATCACATAAAACAGTCCTGAGAAATGGTACTGGCCGGAGCAGCTGGCGACAAGTCAGTTTGCTGCGGTTGAAATGTTGGTACAGTATCAACTCTGTTGCTGGTGCTAGGTACCGCTGTACTATACCCTCGATGATATGTAGTGTTTGATTGATAATGAGGAACTTCATAAAAAGAATTTTCATGATAATATCGAGGAAGTCTTTTGTACTTTTTTGTTATATTCATTATTTCGGTTTTCGCATCTAATTTATAATTATCGTCGATATTTTTCAAATCCTCGTGCAGTGATGGCAAAAAGAGCATATCGTTGTCTGTTGGGGTATTATTACTTAAATTACTTTCAATAGAGTTTTTAATTTTTATATTAACTCGTCATTTTCATCACAATTTTTAAGTTTTTTTTTGAAGTTTTATTCATTATAATTTGTGATGTATCGTCATAAAATGTCGTTTCATCTTCACGTTGCGTGTGTTCTGAGTCGGGCATATATACATTTTCAATGCTACTTTCTGTGTTTTTCTTATGACTGACCCGCATTAAAAATGTCAACTGATTAAAATAGGAATGCTACCCAGATTTTGAAGCCGCAGACCCGCTTTTAGCAGATTTACCTTTTCTTAATTCTCTATTAAAGCAGTCAAATTTTTCTACCGCTTCTGTAGCTGCATACCTAAAGAAACAAATTATTATAAAAAAACTCTTTGTTACAGGTATTTGGGAAGTGGTATATCTTTTCAACAATTATTTTACTCGTACAGATGTGGATCTTCAACAGCAAGGGGAATAGTAGAAGAAGTGTGAAAAACTTTGTGAACTGTGTTAAAAAAATATTTTATATCAGAACCAACAAAGAGTCAATGGGAAGATATTGCTACAGGTTTTGATAAAAAGGCTAACTTTCCAAATTGTCTAGGTGCTATTGACGGGAAACATATTCGAATCATTAAACCCCCGAACAGTGGATCTTCTTACTTTAATTTTAAGAAATATTTCTCAATTATGCTGCTGGCAGTTTGCAATTCGAACTACTTGTTTACATATATAGATGTCGGTGCTTGTGGGATGAGCCCGGATTCATCAGTTTTTAAAGACAGTACACTCTATTCAAGAATTCAAAATAATTTATTAGATATTCCAGAACCGAAGCCGATCATTTCGGGAGGTGTTTGTTTGCCTTACGCTTTTGTAGGCGATGAAGCCTTTGGTCTTTCTACACACATGCTAAGACAATATGGTGGAAAGAAATTAATTTGTAAGAAAAGGATATTTAATTATAGACTTTCTCCAGCACACCGGTACATAGAATGTGCATTTGGGATTCTTGCAAATAAATGGCGAATTCTTCACAAACCCCTAAATGTATCCATGGATCTTGCTATCGATATTGTGAAAGCATGTTCTATTTTACATAACGTAGTACGTTCGAGAGATGGATATAATTTTGAAGATACATTGTCATATCCAGATTTCCAAGAATTGTCAACCAGCTCAGAGTACCGTGTAAGTCGAAACACTATTTTGGTAAGAGACCAATATGCGGATTACTTCTCGACTCCACAAGACGAATTTCATTGGCAATACAACAAAATATGACAAAATAACTACGTATACATGTTTTAACTAAATATTATAAATAAATAATAATATAAAATAAAAATCATTTATTTCGTTTATACATGCCACCGCCGCCTGGCGCCTCAAAAAGAGATCAGCCCAAGAAACATGTATTTGCAACATTTTGTCGAAATTTATTTTTAATTCGTAATATAATAAATTATTAAAATGTTACTATCGATACTTACATAGTTCGTTCTTTTCTTTAGTTGATTTCTCAGTATAATTCTTGAATAATTTATCTGCCAAACTATCCCATGCTTTGGCTCTTAATATCCGATTACCCGATATCCGATTAATACGCTACCATAATTCCATACACATGGAAAATGTTCGATCTCCGAAATAAATAAATCTACATCAAACTCGTCTTGCACAGCCATTGTTTAAATCAAAACTGAGCGCAGGTACTGGCCGCGGCGGTAGGTTGCATGTAGCGGGGTGGCAGGGAAGTACCGGTCGCCCAACCCAACGACCACATGGCGCCCGTATGCGATGTCTCGGACGACTCGCGACGTCATCGTGTCGACGGAACCGTCGTCAAAATTTTATCCGTCGCCACAATCATCGCGATAACCCGAATATTTGCGTTATCACGAAGTATGTACCCAAATCTTGCGAAGACTTCAGTATTTCGGGCGAAGCCGAAGACACTTCGCTTCGCTATCGGTTAACTCTTGCACATCAAAGGATTTTTACGCGATGAACTTCGCTTGCTGTTATTTCCCCATACCTATTATAATGAATAACATCATTATTCAATAACATAGTATCATGTCTGTTAAAAAATAACATATTATTGGACATTATTAAGAGCAACATTTGTTCAATACGTTCTTAAACGATATGTTCCATGAAATTAATTTTCCTTCTGCATGTGTATACAAAATATACATAGTACATGTGTACTATAATTACTATCTATATTAAGTACTTATATCTGTCTATTTGTAGCTGGAGAACCGCTAGGTCAATTTTAATTTGGTTTTCGATAGAATATAGGTAATTTTTTTGTGAATGGTTTCAATTTACATTTGATTAATTTATGTTAAAGAAAGCCAGGCTATTGGCCATTGCCTGGCTTTTTTTGAGCATAAATTTTGAAACATAAGTTGGTGAAAAATTACATTTCGAACCACATAGTATTTTCCTAGTTCGATAATTTGAACAAGATGAAACAATAGCGCATAGAAATTGCAGTTAATTAGCAATCAAACGTGAAGACTGAATGAATATAACATAAACAAAATTCAAATAACAGGTATGGATTTTAATTTTGTAGTAATTAATTGTTTATAATAATTCTGTAAAAATTAGATGTCATTCGGTAACTTTCCTTCAATATACAACAAAAGACCTTTAGTCATTAAACAGATATTATATAAAACAATGAATTGCATCAAGAAAAGAAACGCGCTATTTTTTGCTTTTTTTATTCAGACGACGAGTGACGCTGCCGCTGTTTGAGAATAAATCAATATAATATTTTAACATGTTACCAAACGTAGTGTTCTTAATAACATAATGCGTTCATTCCAATCGGTAATAGGTATGGATTACGTAACAGGTATGAATTTTAACGTTTCAGTAACAGAATATTTATATTTCGGTAAAGTTCGGTGTCATGCGGTGATGTTCGGTAAATATGAAAAGAAGGGCAATGCGAAAACGTGCTGTCTCTCTCTCTCTCTGGACTCAGCGAGTGACAGCCATTGTACGGGAGCTGCTTGACAATACCGCAACATAATATTTTAACATGTTAGCCGAGCGTAACGTTCTTTAATAACATAGTATCTGTAAATCGTAATAACATAACATATTCCTTCCAATCGATATTATGTTATCAATACCTGTTACGTTATAATTCTGTCATCACTAGTTGACGCACAGACATGGAGCGTAGTGGACGTGTCGGCCTAAATTAGGTTATAAGACGTATAATTTCGATATGGATTGAGGTAACGAGAAAATTTTAGTCTATTGGTAAAGTGAAGTCGATATTATGGAAACAGAAAGAACCGGGCCACAAGCGAAAAGATCTTATCTATGATGCTTAGGTAAGAATAAAAAATAATCTAGATTGGGTTTGCATAAAAGAAGATTTAAAAAAGAAACGAGACTCGATTATGGCATACTACAGGCAGCATCTTGAAAATCGTGAATTATGAATAGTTATCATCTACCACCACCTTTTACTTACTTTTTCTTCTTTTGCACATGAGACCAAGTATGTAATAAATAAATATTTGCCGCCACAATATATAGACCACTTCCTCCATCTTGTTTTTTGTGTTTGGTTATCGCGATAGAACATCACGATGCATGTTGCCATGCACATTCACCGTAGGCCGAAGACTAAGTTTTCTCACACGAATATCATTGCGATGTATGAGACCCAGCAATAGACGTCGTCAAAACGCGTCTTACTATTCGAGAGAAATAATGTGTTTTAAATTTGTTGGGCTTGCTCCTCTTGTTCGGTTATTATTACTTCTTATTTATTTGTACGCATTAGTAACCTGTCATGTGTCGATCGAAATTAATCATATCGGTACTAACAAACCATGTATGGAATTTGATTCCTACATTTATAATCGACGCGGAATCGAATTCAATTATTTCCATGAATAAATCGTAATAAAGTGATCTAATGTATGAATAAACAGAATGAAAAAGAACTTATCGTATAAAATATATCTCTCCTTAAAAAAGGAAAATTAGATTTGGTAGAAGACTTTATAAAAATACTAAAAGGAATAGGCAGGTCCGCGCCGTATAAATTTCCAATCTCTCGAAACTGCGTTCGCCGACGCCTGGGTTTGCCGCACACTATAGATATATTTGCAGTGCATCTTTAAATGAGACTCCAGTAGAGCTATAGTAGTACATCGACCCTCGACTGTACGGTTTCGTGCTCAATAAAACCATTGTCTACCGTAGCACCCTCCATTGACGTATGCGCATTGGTTTTTGACGATGACAACACTATGATATTTTGTAATTGCAATACATATTCGTCGGACGCTGTTATGTAGCTATATATCTCTGTATTATCTGTTTCGCCTTCCTTTATTATTTCATCATATAAAAATAAATCACTAGTACACAAGGAGTGTTGTATCAGTAAGGGTGCAAATATTTTATTAAAGGTAATCTTTCATTGCATTATACCAGTTTGCTTACCTGTGAATAAAATTATAAAATTTCTTTAAAAATAAACTACCAGAAGTTGATCCTCATACGTTCAAAATTCTTTATCAAGGATAATACATATTTTGCTAATTTTTTCTGCAACTATCCAACTCAACAGTTATTTTGGAATAGCTGAACTACCAAATAAGTTTCTATATTTTCTATTGATTTCTAATTATGAGATTTTTGACTTCTTTGTGGAATTAATTAATTATAACTTTTAATTTATATGTACATTTATGGCATCGTTGTTCCGGATAAAGTTATCGTAAATTACATGTATAATAAAGTTAAAATATATTATTTGTATTTTAACTTTATTATGCATCTGAACTCCACACTCTTTAATTATGGTTCCTATTTATTATATTTTCTTGTTCTTTCTAAATTAAAGTGTTAACAATATAAGAAACTTTATTTTGAATATTGAATATATTTGACGTTAATTTTGTAGAAATTCATTATTCACAATTAAATCAAACTACCTGATGTAGTATTATTTCTACTTTTTTTAAGTTCTTTACAACGACCTAGGTTTCGTTGTATTACAACATCGTCAGGTGGGATATTAGCAAAGATCATTCTTTGCTGCCACCTGACGATGTTGTAATACAACGAAACTTAGGTCGCGGTAAAGCACTTAAAGAAAGTAGAAATAATACTACATCACGTAGTTTCATTTAATTGTGAAACTTAATTTTTTAATTTATACAATTTTGCTGTTTTACCGCTCTCCATATCACTCCAAAATCCTTACGTCACAATATTATTTAATTAACGCGTGATCTTGCAAAAATATACGTATTTTTCTTTGTAATATTTCTTAACCGTAGATTTATTAATATAGGTCATCTTTATAACATTTTCTCTTTGACTCAGAAATCAGAGCGGTAAAAATAAAAAAAAACAAATACGTATATTTAATCTAAGTCACGTAAAAATTTAAGTTAATCCATACGTTTTCTCTTCGGGAAGTAACAGTTTATTAACAGTATGTACGTAATAAGATCACTAAAATACATATAAATTAAATAAAAAGTATAGAAAACAAATTAATTTTCAACTATTTTAATTAATGATGACATTTTGTGTATTTATTATTTTTTATTTAAATTAATTATGACATATGATAATAATTTCAATATAAGGCCAATAAAAGCAAAGATGGTCTTTATTGCGTCATAAGGATAGGTTGTGTAGGGCTCCTCTATAGTTGAATACCTTGATATCACCTTGCATTAAATTGGCGCAGTCGATGATGAAATGAAATAATGTACGCATGTCACAATTATCGTTTTCACATGCCATAACACAGAAGATAATAAACTTTTGATTTTATGAGATTTATTTCACTATTCTGCCACACAAATATTTAAGAAAGAAACGTGTGTATTATTTACACGAATCATTTCGAGCCACTTTTGTCACTCCTGTATCTCAAAAACATTTTAAGGTATCAGATTCAATCTTTACGTACTAAACCTTTATATTCGAATTTAGCAAGTTTTTTCTTTAAAATATATTTTTATAGATTCTAAAAACTTACTGAACATAATTGAAATGTGAAGCGATCATAAATATTTAAAAATGGTTAAGTGTAACTTTAAAATTCCAACTTTCTTATAATTCTACATAATAAAACTACTTGGAAGTTATTCTGATTTTGAGTTTTTTACCTATAATTTTTCCCATTTTAATGATAATATTTTTCATAAGATAAACTTTCATTTATAGGAAATATTAAGGGAAATATAAATATGGATTTATTCCTGCAAGAATATTTTTCAATAGAGGAAAATGGTTTTTTTTATCAAGAATAGATTGTATTTGAAGATTGAAAATACGGTAATTAATAAAAAAGATAATAGAAAATGTTAAATAATAAAAAAATGTTAAATAATAAAAAAGATAATAGAATAAATGAGAGGATGGAAGTCTTGTAACTTATTTTGTATGTAAATAATGTATGAAAACAATGATCTAAATAAAAATGTAATAAAAACAGCAACAAGAATTAAACTATTATTCGAAAACTATGCTTAAACCCCTCATGATTCGAACTCAGAATCGTATAATGATATTGGTGTGTCCTCACACACGGAAGATATGACCACATGTAGCAATTTAATAAAAGTATTACGCATGTTCAAAAAAATCCTTTCTTTTATCGATAATATGTACTATTATCCAGATTGCATATTGAATTTGTTCTAATATATTTGTATGACGCAGTAATAATATTTTGTCCAAAATACGTGTTTTCGCTATATCATGATGTGAAAAAACAAATTTACAAAAATATTCCCTCACAAGGGGCTATTCTGTCATATACGAACATCGTAAATTTTTAATAACTACAGTAATTTAGCGTAATCTAGTAATTTAATCGCTAGTAATAATCTGTATTACTAAAGTAAATTTGCTAAAGCGTGATTTTAATGGGTTCCAATATACATGTTTAGGAGATATAGTGTTTGAAATGTGTTTTTGCGTAGATGAGTTTAAACATTTTAAAACTAACTGTTAATTCATTAATTAATATAATACTTGCTAGTATAGTAAGTAGTCACATTTTAAATACAATCTAGCAGACATATTTTGTGTATTTTTTAGAAATTACTCCAGGAAATTTACCACTTTAAAAAATATTAATACATGTTTTCAAAATTTAGAGATAGAAAACATAAACTAAAAATGAAATAGTTTTCTTCTTCTATTTTGAAAAATCAATAATGATATTAAATGACCTCAATTTTTTTTAGTTGTTCAGCTTAAAAAGTTAATATAGATAAGTGAATACGAGAAAAGCAAGTAAATAAATTCACGTTAGATAAATGTGACGTTTTAGCTTTAGGCTTATATCTGTTAATAATTTTGACCTACCTGGCGCATTCATGATAATACAACGAAATTACTGTATGAATATAAATTAAAGAATGTAAAATATTACATCAAAACGCAATATACAAAACAACATGTATTCATTTCTTTCATAGAACTAAATCGAGATAGTTTTATTGACTATGTGATATTTTACAACAAACAGGAGCCCGGCAAATAGCCATAGGTAATCAGACCCGCTTGAGGAAATCGGTAGACCATAATAAAAATGTAGATATTAAGAAAATAAATATATAATAACAACATATGTAAATATAACTATATATATACAATAGGCTCATTAATTGACTCTGGTGAGTCATGTGAAATAAATGACAAGTTAAACAATTTTGAATTTCAGTAAGTGCTTTAGTGAATATTTTATTGCATAAAATGATAAAAGAATTTATAGAAGTAGATACACAAGACTTAAAATACTTTTCCAATTTTCTTTGATGAATCTCATAGTTGAAATATGTTTCTTGTTTCGAAAAGTTTTTGGAGAAATATTTTGATCTAAAACAACAAAAAAATAATAATATAAATGTATCATTCACTGATGAATTATTAAAAAAAATGTAAATATTTTATACACATAAGCACTTAAACCAAAATTTTTTAACACATTAATTACGATTTCCGTACACAAAACTAAACAGTATTCATTAGATAATTAATAGTATCATTGCAATAAAACATTTTAAATAATGGATCATTTAAACGGCCAGATATATTTATCGACTAAATATCAGTAAAGGGAAAAAATTATTTAAAATATAGAAACCCTTTGATGTAAAGAAAAAGTTTTCTATGTCCATGCAAAATGTTTTTTTCTTTTATTCCCTTCATCAGATTCTTTTATATCATCTTCTTCTCTTCATCATTCCGTTTTAAACAAAAGGCAAATATTTTACATTGGAATTAAAAAAAATATTTTAATAGATGGTATCAATCGCAAAACATTCTGTTTCAGTTCTTTCTTTTTAGGCAAATACTTATGCTAGATAATCATATTTGTACATGTACTTTTTAAGTAAAACATATACTATTTCAAATAACATACACATAGATACTATTTAAAATAATAACACACTTGTCTTTTCTTCAATTTTAAATATCACCGAACAATTAACGGGATTACCACAGAATTTAATCTATTAAACAGTAAAATGGTAAAATGCAGTATGACACTTAGCAATGTTACTCTTCGCATGTCAGTGTAGAAAAATCAATATATGTAACTAATTTCTGAGGAAAACTCCTATTTTTTATGGCTGGGTTTAAATTTCTATTATGTGTTGAATGTATTTAATCTAAAGGGAATTACTTCTAAGATTATCTACTCTTCGAAATTTAATATTTATATTAAATGAAAATTATTTATAGTGAATATGCTTTATTTAATTTAATTTATTGAAGCAATTTTTTCAATATTTTATCAAAAGTCACCAGTTAGAAATCACAGTTATTCTAGGTTCAACATATTTTATTATTCCCCAACAAATGAAATATTGATGTAATGAATAATTATAAACTCACGGGTGTACAACCAGTTATTACTTTAGCTTTCTGCGATCCACGTTCACAGTTAGTCAAAAAGAAATCCTTCCAAACTGGACTCGAAATAAAATTTATCTTGTCGATATCATATATTAGTTTCACATATTCTATCATCTTGTTAATTACTGTCAAACATATTTTGTCATAGGTCCACTTGACAATGTATATTTTTAAAAATTCATCACCATAAAACTCAGTTTACTAAAAATGTGATAAAAATAACTTCGACACGATCTGCATCTCTCTAACTTCATTTAAATCTGATTATATTTTTAAATGAATGCGGTTTATGTACTAAAATAATTTTATTTACAGACTTAAGTGTTATAAAAATTAGAGACGTTCATCAGAAAAATGAGATTATAATTAAATGTGTGTAATATATTGTTAATTATTCTTTGCATTGCTTTTCATAAATTTCACGTATCTTAATTCATTTCCTCCGATCCGTGCTATTAATAAAATTAATCCTCTATTTAATTAAATATTTTTTCCTAAAGTATAAGTTTCATGTAAATATGGTACGTATTTTATGATTTATTAAATAAATTTTATAGTAGTAAACATTTTCTTTCCTGGGTAGATACTATATGATGATATAGAATTTGTAAATTAATTAAATAATTTTTCAAGCATTCCCTTAATAAGGTAAATTCTTACAAGTCAAATAATATAATATTTTACTATACTGATTATATTACTAGTAACAATTATATAGTTGGGAAAGATTCATTCACGTGAACTATCCTATTAGTTTACGCTGCATAATGTTATAAATCATCTAATGACATAATGAGAAACTTGATATTAAATACAACACAGTAACTTAATTTCATCCTTGTAGTTTAGTATCATCCTGCCAGATTTGTATTAAATAAAATTATCCCGTGACTAAGTCATATTATAGGGATGAAGACGCCAAAGATTTGATATAGTTGTTATTGAATAATCTAGCTCAAGTGTTGGATAAATATTTCTTTTAAATCGAAACAGAAAAATATACCTTCAAATTTGTACTAGCAGATTAAAATCTGGCTAGGATTAGAATATTGGGATATTTACAATTTATTTAATTTATATTTCTTGAAATATTTATTTATTTCATCTACCATTCTTCCGTTGCTTATTTCCTGATATATTGATAAATTAACCGCTATCTGCTTGGATTTTGGGCTAAATTATCCAATAATTATTAAAGTTTTATGAAGTTATAAAAAACATACTAATGCCAACTACACTAATTTGATAACCAAAATAAATGTATTTTTCATGTGAAATAATTAAAAAAAATTTAATAAGATAACGGTAAAAACGTAATATCCAATTTTATTTAAAATAATATTTCTGAATTATTAGTTAGCTTATTAAAACTATACGTTTTATGTGAAACCTGTTCTAGTAAAACTGAAATGCATACTTTCCCAAAAAATAAACTGCTGTATCCTTACGAAAAAAATTACTTATCTACCTAACAAAACACACAAAATTTAAAAAAATCTCTGGTTGGCCACGGAAAAACTGGGATCAGGGTGTTTAAAAGGCAAAAACTGAATCATTTATATTATCAAAAGTTGTACATTATACAAAATCTACGACTTTTTTAACTCGTATTTTCAGGACAAAAGTATATAAAGGAAAATGCAAAAATTTTGATTGTATTAAATAATTGAATCTTGAGAAAAGACCCAATTGTTTACAGAAAGGCAAGTCGACAAATACGAATCGACAAGGCTATAAAAACAAAGACTTAGTAACTTACCCGAGTCTTTGTCAATGGATGTGTAGTTAGGCATATAGGCTTAAAATTTCCCACAATCGGTCAATTGCCTGGAGTTGCTTATCTATTGATATATTCCAATATCTATATAAAGTGAACAAATAGGTTGGGAAAATATTTTCTAAATTCGGAAAAAAGGTATAAATATTGAAAACTCATAGGGAAAGGGAATTTTTAGCTTGTACTCGAAAATCCAAAGATATAAAAAGCCATGAATGGCAGTGATAATGAAGCACGATGGTATCGTGCTTATATATCGCGATATTTGCGGTAACATAAATTAAACCAGGTCAATTAAGTGAAGAGAAGAATGATTACAATATTGCAAAATAAAAAGCACTCATCTTCATCACGTCTGTACTATACCGTTAGAAATGATTAAATATTTTAGATGATCGGGAGATGGGGAGATATTTCCTAAAGGTTCTATCATATAAAGTTATGCATGAAGCGCTTATGTAGATGGTATATGAAAATATACTGAAAATTATATCTCAAAGAATAGATAAACGAAACAATCCAAATATCGTGATAAGTAATATCAGAATTCAGCCAAAAACCAGTACAAACATAGACCAAGATATTTCCTTGATTTTAAACTGAATGCGCTTCTACAAATTTCAGTCAGCAATTTCTTTCTACACGTATATATGTGCAAGTGTGCGAATGTACATGCACGCGTGTGTGCGTGCGCGCCTGTGTGCGTGCATGAGTAATTGCGTGGCAGCGCGCGGATGCGCGTGTGCGCGTTAGCGCCTGCGTGCGAGCGGGCGAGCGAGAGTATTATATGACGTCGTATATTTATTGGCTATATATTATTTTTCCATTACATTTATTGGAATTTACTGACGAGACTTTTAAAGAAACGTATTTTCAATATTTAAAGTTACGTACCTTTACACATACCTTTAGATTTTAGAGTTTATAGTCCTTCAAAAATAAATCAGTTGTAAATTAATAAAAGATTTTAGAGACGTTTGAGCTATTTCGTTGTTTATTATCCCTGAAATGAATAGCAATACATTTAAGTTATGCTGGAGTCCTGATTAAGCGCTATTAAACTTACTTGGCTGTTAGATGTTTCAAAATATTGGAAACCAAATGAACTATATCTGAACTGAACTTTTGGAAAAGATTTCATGATTTGATTGCGTTCTTCTCATCACTTGTTTAATGAACAATAAAAATTAACACATATTCCTTTTAATTTAACTGGAAGCATAAATACAAAATATCCTTAATCCAAACCCTACTCCATTATTACCTCTACCATATTTGATATTTAACATTTATTTATTCTGATATTTAACGTTTATCAAACAAATTCAATTCCATCATACTACACTAAAGGAAATATGTTTTTTTCGGTCTACAAAATTATAGATCATTAAAAATATGTTCTAAATTCATGACATTTTAGAAAAGCAATTCAAGTTTCTTTTTATTTGAAGATATAAGAGGTTTTTCATGGGTTGATGGCAGTGTAATCCATGATATTTTAGACGATGTTTGATAGTTGAAATTATTTCCACTGCTGGCTTAAAAACTTCAAAAAATACCTTAAAGTCGGCCAATTTAAGGTATTTTTTGAAGTTTTTAGGTTATTTAAATAGTGTTCTGTTCACTGAAAGGTCGTTGGGATACAATCAAATAAGATATCCTTTGCTCTCCGGATATTTTTCAGCATTTTTTAGAATTGAGTAGTAAGATAAAGCGATCAGTAATAATAATTATAATAAAATATTGAATATATTGAGCCTAAAAAATTTCCATTGCCAACATAATATACTTTGAGCGCAACTACATGTAGAAGAGAGCGTGTTATTAATTAAAGCTAATATGAGGAAAGTTGATTTTATCGATACACAACGTTACAAATAAATTTTTATTTTTACTGATTCGGTTTTACCCACTAGCGACAAAGAAATAATCTAAGCATCTGTTTGAAAATTAAGTTTGTACGTCAAATACAGTCTTTATAAATAGAAAACAGTCTTCTTTGGGTTCCGTAGTTGAATTTAGGGACAATTTATTTTTCAAGGACCTGGTCGAGTCAAGTGTTTTTGAAAAGCCCTCTAAAATTGAATGGAAAATATTAATAAATATTTTTCCATGACCGAGATTATATTAAAAATTTGGCACTTAATGTTATAATATATAATTATAGATAAAACTCTAATTTTAAAAATATGATTAAAAGAAAATGTTCAGATTAGATAATCTAACAATTAAAAGGCTAATAAGTAAATGTCTTTCGAAAGAAAATGTGGAAAGCAATTAGTATCGTTATAATCGGGAAGATTTATAATGAAAGTGATTTAATATAATTAATTGACTATTAGACAAAATAAAAAAGAGAAGAACAAATTGTAATGAGAAATTACCGAAATGACTGAATTATTATTTTTATTGCCTTTCGCAGTTAGGGGTAACATAAGTAAATAACATATACTTATGTTACCCCAACCCCAAATAGGGGTAACATAAAAAATTGTCGGTTGTAAATTGATCTATAAGCATATTAATTTTACCTTAAAAAATCGATTTGTTTTTCTTTATTTTTAGAGGTTGGAGTAACATGATCCATATATGTAACTTGTTGTAATCAAATAAACATGAGATATACAGGTTATATATTTTTTAAATATATAGATGCGAGAAATAACGATTCAAAAATTATTAAACTTTCGAATTTAACCGTTAAAACTGTACAAAAATAATGTTTGAATAATCGTACGCAACCCTGCAATTAACAAAAATTTTATGTCACGTACCACTAATTAACGTAGATCGTAACAAGCGGTAGTGCAGTTCTATACTCGATTAAAAAAAATAATAAAGAAACAAGTTATCGTTTGTAAAAATAAATAAAGAATCAGAGTCAGTAAAAAATTAACCTTAAACAGGCATTATATAAAAAGCGATAAAAAAAAATATGGTCGCATTTTTCTAGTCCCTGACAAAACTAAAACGGAAGCAAATCTTCTGATAAGTGCTTTCGCAAAAATCATTGTAAAGTTATATAGTATGTTCAATTTTGTTCCACTTCACATTCTGGTCTAAACATTATCATAAATTTAACAAATTTACAAATTCATGATATTTTTTAGGAGAAACCAACATTCACGCCACTTAATCTCGTAAGAAATGGAGGGATGACGTATTGTACCCTCTATTACACTCTCCCTCCTAATTTCTGTGATATTAATATTTTACAATAAAAGTGAAAAATACCCACATAAAATAATCTCAGAACTGGCTTACGCGCTCAATGAATTTCATTTCATGTTCAATTTCTAAAGATTTTCTTTAGGTTAACTAGATATTCTCTTGATGGAAACAAAACATTTGCGCTACGCTATCATCTCGTAAGATGGGTTGATGTATTTTCCTTTTTGTGACATGCTCACTCCTACTTTCTATGATATTCATAATTTAGTTGAAATATATCAAATATTCAGGTAAAATCATCGCAAAATTTGCTTCTATAATTAGTTGATTTCACTTCGTGTTCAATTTTAAAAGACTTTCAACAAATTAAAAAATTTATCAGCACATGATATCTTTTAGGTAGGAACCAATATTCACGTCATTCCGTCAACTCGGAATAATCTTTCAGGAATGAAAGAGTGCTATGGTATTTTCTGCGACATGCACACTCCTCTTTTCTATGACACCCAAAACTTGCGATAAATTTGTCAAATATACAAGTTAAATCATCGAAACATTATTTCTCGTACTCAATCAATTTCACTTCGTATTATATTCTGACTATTGTTGAGTATATTCTGATATTATTAAGACCGACTGATTTAACGAAGTCACCAATACATGTTATTCTCTATGTAGTAACTAATATTCACGATATTTCATCATGAGATTTTGTATTCTATACAACACACTCACTCCTATTTTCATAATATTCGTAACTTACGACCAATTTTTCAAATATTCAGGTAAGTAAGTCGGGTAAGGGGGTAAGTTATCGATGAACCAGTATCTGATATTAACGAAAAAAGGGAGTTTTTGCAAACAATAGATTCCTCATAATATGTGAATTTACTATCTTCGGTAAAATATAAACGTAATACATTATTAAAGAATTCACTAAAGCCAAAAAAGAATTAATGCGCATGTACACTAGCTTTTTATACAACACGCACCAGCAAGAAACAATTAGAAAAGATAAAGGGGTCACGTCTATTCTAATTCGCTTCTGCGGCTCGTCGCCCTTCGGCGCAGTTTGACCTATTTTTCATAATCGACCACTGTAATTGTGTCAGCGGTGAATATGAAATAAGGCATTATCCGAATTTAATATTCCCCTGGTGTTCGCCGCTTCATTCTTTGCAAACAAGTTACCTGCTCATTTAATATTCATTTTGATACAAAATTATACAAATATATTTTGCCAAAATTGCACTGTAAAGTGACTACGTTAAAATAATACTTATAATGACAAAACTTTGCCAATATTTTTATTTTGGATTTTTTAAATATATTTCTTCTAATTTCAATAAGAATGCAAGCCAAATATTTTAATTGAAAAATGCTATAAATCAAAATTCCTTGTAATGTTTGAAAAAAAAACGGATTAATATCAATTGATTAAATTTTTTTCCGTAAACTCACCAATAGAAGAAGTAAGTAGACGTGTAGAAAAAATATTTTCAAAGCAAATCCCTTACACAATAGAATAGATTTGCATTGTCAATTGATATCCACAACAGTACTAGAAACTTTATTATTCATGGTTTGATTTGGAGATTACTCTTCTAGCTATACGTAAAGATGCCTTATTGCTTGGAGTTTAGTAGTAGTATAGATATTGCTTGCAGTTTAGTAGTAGTGTAGTATAGTTTAGTATAGTTTCTACATACATACGAAAAACAAATGAAGTCTTATAAACACCTGCAGATAATTTTACTTTCATTTCAAATTTTGAAATATAAGTATAATATTCAAAATAAGACGATGGCTGAACAACACTTTTGAAGTTTTTTGATCTAAAACTAAAATATTTTCTTTCACTAAAATCACAGATTTGCTTCGAGCTTTTACCATGTTCGTACACTAATTATATTTATTTACACGATAAGTTTTTTCTAACATATACATCACTTTAATAGTCAGTTATGTTTTTAAGATAAAATATCCGGCCCAGATTAGTCATTTCTCGAAAAAAATGATCAATTGGTAATAGTCAAAATTGAAAAAAATCCTGCGAGAGAAAAGTAATGAAAAAAGCCTTATTTGAAATAGTTCATTGCAGAAATAAAACATGTTAGTTTAAAATATGGGATAAACGACTATTTTGCAACTATTGTCCCTTATTTTCGAACTTTATTATCACAAAACTATATAGCTTAAACCCTCACTTTCGAATATGTGCTGTTTCGAATGCGTTCCAGTGTGTCTAAAGTTTTTTGCTGTTTTAAGACTTTTGATAGTGTTTAGAAGCATTGTCTCAAAAATTGTCTATTTAAACTTTTATAACTTTAATTAAGACTCAATCCATCTTACCTAACCCGCTTAGACAAAAAAATTATGAACGAATGGCCACGGTTTCCCGTTTGCTCTAATTTGTTTCATTGAAAACCAGTATGGAAAAAAAACATAAAAGCTTCCAAATTTAATAGTAGAGATAGAATTAGAAAATCTCTTTGTCTCATTCAATATGTCAGAATATAAAAAGCGTTACAAAAAATGACGTCATAATTGTATATTGCCGTCGTTGTATAAATTTTAAATTTAAAGTTTCATAGTTCTATTAAGTTTTAAGATTTTCTGACAAAAATCACTTCTCATCAGCTCATAGCACAAAATTACTCTTTATGAAATTAAAAATATCAATATGTTTATAATAAATTTTTAAAAAATATCATTATGTTTATAAATGTCATTATGTTTATAAATGTCATTATGTTTATAAATATCATTATGTTTAATATAAATGATTATAAATCTTCTTGTTACTGGTTTGCTAGATGCGATCAAACAATCGTCTTTATCCCGTCGCCTATATTAGGAACCCGTATAAAGCAATGACCAATATCTCACATAATTCCTGTGTACCTTTTGTTTTATTTTGATTACCTTTGTTTTTAATTTAACTTAAGCCCTGGGGTACATAATATTCCTGTGTATTGTTTCATTGATTATGTTTGCTTCGTGTTAATGAAACATTTCTTGGCAACATAAATAATATACTGGGTAATATTATTTTAATTGGCAATAAATAGTCAATGATTTGCATATTGTTGATACAGCAAAAGAAATAAATTAAAAAATTATATTTATCAACATTATATTATTCATACGTTTATCAATATGCATATTTCTTATCTAGGTACATCATCTGGTACTTGCCAAATTCTCGCAAAAGCGGTATTCACTAAATAATTAACAGATCATCAAAATTTAACGACCTCTTTCAATATACTTCTTATAGATTGTTGGAATTTAATCTTAGCTTGTGTAATAATGCATGCAACTGAAAAAATAATAAAATAATGAAGCTCGCTAAAATTACAAAATTGAAAATCAAGTTTTTTTGCATTTAACTTATAAGAGTTTTCGGAGAATTACTTTGATAACTCTGCCTTAATTTGTTCTGTATTATTTAAAACTACAAACTTATAATATATAGTCCCTTTTTATTTGTTGCTAGTGATGAAACTGAATAATTTTGTTCTATTTAGTAATCAGTCATCCTGAACTTTCTACATCCAGCGCCAAATATAGGAACTTCATAAATTCTGACAACAACTTATTCCAGTCACAGTGGCTAAAAACCTAGACAAACTTTATATCTATTTTGTTACAGACATATGTGTATTTAATACTAATATTAAAAAGAAGTTATCCAAAAACACGTTCCTCGTCAAACTTTTCAGTTTAAGGTCATTTTCTATATAAAATTTATATTTAAATTTAGGAACGAAATAAAATTTTAATTTAAGTTTTTTAAGAACAAATAAAAGTATATATTAAGCTTAGCGCTGAGATTTCAGTTAGATAAATTTATAGTCATAACAGCTGAGCTGAAGAAATTATATTAAAAATGCATTTAGTAGGCTCATACTTTTTAAATTTCTCTTCGCTAATTCTTAGGTAGGTTATTACCAGCTGTGCCTAAAAAGATTTGTTTTCTCTCATAAAAATATATTTAAAAACATTACCGACAAATTCTTTTTAAAATTTTAAAGTTAAATATTTACTGTAAAGTTTTTTTATTAATCAACCAGACTTAAACATCAAAATACTTAACAAAACTAACAAATAATTTTGAATCAGTTTATTCTTCCATCACGAAACTACTAAAACAAAAGACATCGAAATTTGTTGAAACTGTCACTGTTAATGTGCGTTTAAAAATTCACACGTCAAAACACAAACACATATCGGCTTTGAGCGGAATACCCGCTTTAGACAGCCCTTCCTCTAACACTCAAAATCATTCATATGGAAATTTTAATAATATTTAGATATTAATTTTATCGGTTGTATTTGAATAATTTAATATTTACTTTTTTATGTATGGTTATGGCGAGAGATATTTTTGAAGACATTAAATATATTAGCATCATCAAAAATTGAGCCATAAGATAAGAAAATTCTAAAATCAAAATAAAATATGTTAAAAAAAGCTTCTTATGTGATTATTCCTACATAATATATAATTTTAGTTAAAGCGTGTAGTTTAATGAGTTTTCCGGTAAAAAGTATACTTGCAAAAGGATTTTAAACTAAGCAATATATGATGGCACATTTTAATAGCATATTTTTGAAATGTAAGAGTTAAGTTCGGCAAATAAATCACCGAATCAATGATTGAACAAAAGAGATCACGATTTCTTTTCGATTCAAGGAACTTAGCTAATATATTTTTCTTCGATGTTTTTCTGGTCTACATGGAAATGATTCACCTTCGCGGTGGGAGTGTTTTTGCCGTTAAGTTTCAGTAGCCCACAATAGTTATTGCATGATCTAAATTTTCTGACCCACCCGATACTTACCGTCAAGATTAATCCTCATAGCCCAAATTATCTTAGTGGCAAATTTAAAGATTTGTCTGCTCCCGGCCTTGGGCTGCGATCTGAAAGTTCACACACCCTACTTATACCTAAATATACCTCTACCACTTACGAAAAATCTTTCCTTGTCCAAGCAGCAAAAATTTGGAATCACCTGGGTCCTGCCATCAGGAAAATCACGTCTCTAAATATTTTCAAAGATTGAGTGAAAAAGTCCTGCATCTCTTTAAACATTTTCCTTTGTTCCCTTGCTCTTTCCTGTCTTTCCCATCCCAAATAATGTCAATATTTTGTTTCCTTTTTCAATTTACTTTTGTATTTTTTTTGTCTAATGTGCTATGAAGAATTTTCATTGTAAAATCTCTTACAGTAACCAACTAAATTTCAATACAAATTGTTATGGTTGACTGAAAGAGATTGCTCATGTAGCAATAAGTCCGCCATATGTACTGTACATAAAAGTTAATAATAAATAAATAATAAGATTAATTGGGCAATTAATGCCATCGAATATTGTATTACTTTTTAGACGATATTCTTTCCATACTGACTATTAAATATGTAATCTAATTACCTAGTGAGTTATCCAAAAAATACCCTTGTCGTTTTTACGAAATTACTCCCATAAAAGAACTGTCGCAGATTCTATTCAACTAAGTAAATAACACTCAGTTTTTTTTTCATTATCCTGAGACTTACGCTTAAAAATTACTTTGGCAAACTTGAAGGCAAAACGTCGTTCTGTGTTGAAAAAATTATCAAATAAAAAGTCAATTGAAAAACTGGCGCACATTTCAGGATTTGTAACCTTTTGCTGGGATACATACACATAAACACACACACTCACTCACACATACACACACACAAACACACATACACACACACACACACACACACACACACACAAACACACATACACACACAAACACACACACACACACGCACACGAACGCACACGTAAATACACACACACACACATACACGGACACATACGCACATATACGGATATATGCATACACACGAACGCACGCTTTCACGTACACACACATACATATATGCAGAAATATATATAGGCATGGATGTCAATGTAGTTTGTGTTTAGTCACTAACATTTTCTTCAAAAACATTTTTTAAAACATTATTTCCCTTATTTTCATGCAGTGACATCAATTAAAAGGTGACTAACACGTATTCCAAAATTATTTGTTTGTATAATTTTATTTTATAATCCTAATTCTCTTAATTCCATTCTACCGTCTCCGAAACAGCTAAAGTAAAATTTGTGGAAAAAAACAACATAAAAAAGACTCGCTAAATTCAAAATTAAATTGTGTGTTTTGAGAATTCAAAATATTTTCACATCTTTGAAAATTAGAATGGACAATGCATTTACGCGGAAGAAAATAATATTTTTGTTTTTAAATACTAGAATAAAATTACTCTAAATATGTAAGTATTTGCATGTGCCTAAGGGTGTAATCAAACCTCGCAATGTGGCTTCCACTGACACTTAACGGGGTTTTTCTTAATTCAAATTTACTTGTCAATGTACTCCACTTTTTCTTATATTCGGAATTGGCGAGAAAAGGTGCTTAACGTTTATCTTTAGATTCATTGATATCATTGATATAGTTAACTGAGCAGTTAAGAATTTTATTTTTACTGTATTCTAAAATGGATCTATTTTGACAAATTTATTTATATAAGTGTTGTTCATTTAATGTTGAGGGTTTAGATTCCACCAATAATTAAAAACGCCCCTAAATTGATCTAAAAATGTGAACGTTATTGAATTTAAATATATTTAAAATAAAATTACTTATATTATGTATTTATACCAGATATTTTCATTTTTGCACCACCTTGATTTGTTACACCATGAGAGTCGATTAATACATATCAAAAATATGGACCTCCTCCTTTGATTAGTTCAATTCAGTCTATGATGCTATTTCTATTTCTTTACTGAAGTTGCGGAGTGTAAAAGCAATGAACGATTGGCGACGCTCTTTATAATCAGTAGAAGAAAGCTGGATAGATATTTCTTGCAAACTAGAAACTGTACAAATTTCGTGCTTAGATACATGGTTCTAGAACACGTTGATGATAGAATGATCGTCGAACGTCATCTTTATACACCGAACGCCTTATTTGAACCAACTCTAGAGTAAGAACCGTTTCTCACTCTAGAGTTGGTTCAAAGCGATAGGAATGATGGTCATGTATTCCAAAGGGACACATATGGTTGAAATAAGTGCACAAACATTTTGAGACCATTCGTTGTGTTCATCGCTAATAGATATATTTATATATATATAAATATATATTTACATATACGTAAAGAAACTATATTTCTTTAGTTGGCACAGCGCTCTTCTGTGATGGCGCTGTGAGTTTTGGCAGCTAATTCTGTCGGCAAAGTAGATTTTTATTGGTTGACAGAACTCACATTGTTATTCAGACTGTTTGGTTATATTAAAATAATTGTATAAAAAAGGAATTGACAATTTAAATAATAAACTTTAAATGTCGTTTCTTTGTTTTCAGGTAGTATAGTACTATTTAAGTTAAACTGTGAGATTATTCTTACGTGTACTGCCAGTACTAAAATAAAAAAACTTTGTTTTCAGAGCAACGCAGTAGTTTAATTGAATTTTGCAATTCCTAGTAAGTTCGAAGAAATTGTCTTATAAAACGACATTTCTAGTTAAATCAAGAAAAATGGAAAGACTACGCTTTAAATTTGTAGTACTGGGATCAGCGGACGTAAAAACTAATGTGATTTGCATAACCTCTATTGAGACACCCGACGGACGTGTTTTTGATGTTCCAGATGACCTAAAGCCAGCAAGTAAGCACACTGCCATATTGTCGTCAGACGTATTTACGAAAATCAAAAATTCGCTCAAAAAAGACACCAAACACGTTCAGTAAAGATTCTTCTAAATACGGACTTGAGGAAAATATATCTAGATAAAGGTAAAAATTTACAGTTTGGTGACCAGTATTTAGATGATATTACGGGAATGAAAGTGCTTTTACACGAAAATACTAATAGTGCTACGCCAGAAAATAAAACATTTAGAAAAAACTGCTTAAAGGTTTTTGATAGAAAAGTTTTCAAATAAGACATCGAATGCTGACCAATGGATTAGTGAATTTGAGAGAGAATGTGGAAGATTTGAGATTGTACATAATGAAAAGAAAATTGAGATTTTAAAACATCTTCTAGAAAAACAGTACTTAGATTGGTACAGCAGTATGTTAATAAAATTGACAGAAGATTCGGAATGGTCAGTACGGAAAGATAACTTTTGTCAAACATATGGAAATAAAGGTTGGTCCCATGTAAAATATGCATTTACATTTAGATTTCAAAATGGCTCGTTACTGAAATACGCCACAAAAAAGGAAAGACTGTTATTAGAGGTCAACAAGCACATCGACTCCCAAACAATGATAAATCTTATTGTAATGGGATTACCAGATTACGCAATGAATAAAATAGATAAAGAAACCATAAATTCAACTGCAAGTCTTTACAATGAAATTGGAAATAATGAACATATAGCGAACAAAACCAACTTCAGTAAGAATAAAAAAAAATACTTGTTAGATGTTACAGTGTTTCTTTATTGCCAACTGAACTAAAAAAAGATAAATCAGAAGTTGAATGGATCAGAGATAGGAAAATAGTATTTAAAAATTCAATAAAATCACATAACTACAATAAACAAATATTTGATGAAAATAGAACTCAATTAAATTTAAATACAGGGGATATGGTATATGTAGAGAATGGAAACAAAGTAAACAGAAATAAATTAGATGAGCTGAAGATAGGTCCATTTAAAATTGTTAAAAAAATATCAAATTAAATTTATAGAATTGATACAGGTCATAAGAAGTCAGAGTCGCATCTCTTTCACACCACAAAACTCATACCAACACCTTCATAAAAAAAATCAAAGGAAAACTAGAGACAAAATTTTGTAGATGTCATTATGAAAAAAATTACACACTTGAGTACTTAATGTTTTTTTTAATAGAAATTTTCTGCATAGATATAAATAACTTAATAACTTAGGAAAATTAAATGGTAATGCCTTCTCTACAATAGAATCACTAATGTAAAATTGACATATTGGGGTAGTCTCAGTCAGTAGCCCAGCGGTTTAATTAATTATCATTTTAATTTACTCATCTTTTGACCTGGTCTACAAAAGAACCAAGAAAATAAACTGCCTATACGGGACTGGGCTGGTCAATGACTTAATTCACCCCAACGGGTACATAAACATATTTGTCGTGTGACCTTGTAGCGAAAGACCAAAAACATCTAGTCGTATCCTTCCATTAAAATACTTATTAAATCATTTTATTATTGTTTATAAAAAGACTGTAGTTAATATTCTGAAAGAGGTTGTAAGCAATAGTTATTTTATATAAAAAAAAACTATTTTCCTACAAAAAAAAACACAAATAAGACTTAGCGACAATTTAGTTTGGTTTAATGTATTGTAAAACTTAGGTTTAATTTTAATTACTTTAGTGTAAAAATGAAAATGGTGAAAATATTTATTTAATTGGTACAGCGCTCTTCTGTCGGTAAGCAGTGATCATGTACTTATGTACCCCATAGATGGCGCTGTGAGTATAGACAGGTAACTCTGTCGGCAAAGTAGATTTTTATTGGTTGACAGAACTCACATTGTTATTCAGACTGTTTGTTTATATTAAAAGAATTGTATAAAAAGGGAATTGACAATTTAAATAATAAACTTTAAATGTCGTTTCTTTGTTTTCAGGTAGTATAGTACTATTTAAGTTAAACTGTGTGATTATTCTTACGTGTACTGCCAGTACTAAAATAAAAAAAACTTTGTTTTCAGAGCAACGCAGTTGTTTAATTGAATTTTGCAATTCCTAGTAATTCCTATATATATATATATATATATATATATATATATATATATATATATATATATATATTATATTTATGGATATTTTGCAGCTATTGAATCAAATGCATCTATATTGCAAAGTATGCATTAGCTTTTTCCTCAGATGATATTTTTATTCACGATCATTCAGAAACTAAAGAAAGACATGTAAACCAGCTTACCACAAAAGAAGTTTCTACATGACATTGGGTAGTGGAAGTTATTAATGGGCGATTCAGTCTTGACTTGAACTTGTTCAGACAAGCTTATTTCAATCGAACACTCAATTATTTATTGTTAAGACTTCAAAGTATCGTCATTACTTAATAATTTTCGGAACCCATTCACCCTAAATTCTATATATTATAAATTACAAATTGGCAATCAAATCCTCTGACGAATTACTCCTTTCTTGCATAAGGAGTCACGTTGGAGACCGCCAGTTGTAACAAATGGAGGAGCTTCCGTTCTGTCAAGAGATGATCTTGTTCTGATTGTTCCCGGCATACATCGCATCAAGTTATTCCGCAGGTATCGTTCAGATCGGGCGTAAAAATTATTATGTAATATTGAACTATACGGAGAGTGACAGTTCTGTGTTCTGTTCATATGTTCATTATTATTGAACATGTAAAAAGAAGCATACACAACGCAATGGGATGTTACATGGATGTCATATACATATTATGGTATTTAAGGTGCACCAAAAATGAAAATAAAAATATTTTATTTCCATCATCCGAATGAAGCGTTTTTAATAAAAATTGGTTTAAATTAACATCACCAATTTTGGGCACGAGGATAGAACTGAAAGTATATGGCACAAGCGAGTTGTAATGATGATAATATTGAATATATTTGGCGTTAATTTTGTAGAAATTCATTATTCACAATTAAATGAAACTACGTGATGTCGTATTATTTCTAGTTTCTTTAACTTCTTTACCACGACCTAGTTTTCTTTGTATTACAACATCTTCAGGTGGGCTGTTAGTAAAGATTTATGATAATAAAATTAATGAAAATACGGTAATATAAATTCTTCGCAAAACTAAACTCTGATAATTTATTGAAGTATTCCTTTTGAATTTGTCGATTCTTTTTATAAACTGGCGGCTAATTAAAAATTGTACGTACAAATTTAAAATAATTTTGAATAAAAAAAAATCCATTTGATGATATTTCATGATTTTTGTTATGAACCCCGATTCCTTGCTACTGTTCACAATTAGTTTAATGAGTTCCAGTATAGAAGTCCCAATCTTAACATGAATGCTATACGACTCATGATAAAGAATGACACAAGAATAACCTATAGTAAGAATCAGGCCAGTATAAGCATGGTATAAGTAAATTACAGGAAATACTATATGAACCCTTGGATATCGGGAAGCTTCATTCTAAATAGATGATTAACGATTTTACCGAAGCTCAAAAGTAGCGCTGAGTGATTGTTGTCGCGAAATATTAAAAAAATTAGACAGACTTCACTCAAATGCTAGATTTGACATTGTCATGATGACAAAATTTGAACACGCAGTGGATGTTTTCGTCTGAAGAGATGCTTAAATAAGTGAAGAAAGTACCACGTGTGAAAGGACACGTGAAAATACGGTCACTTCGTTCATCAAATGGATGGGTTTATTATCCAGCAATGTTTATAAAAATAATAAAAAGTTACCGCAAATTAGTATGTTAGTAACTATTTGCATTTTGTTTTATAAAAAGTTTCAGAGCAACGCCCTCACAGTAGAAACCTTCTAACAACCATAATGCCTCTACTCACACAACGAGTCATAAGACCGAACATTGGCGTCATTCGAGTCTTCGGTCTAAAAACCAGACTACATCAAGCATAGAAGTTATGAGTCACCAAACATATAACCCCAAGTTTCACCTTCGATTTTTCCAAGGATAAAATATAAATTGCGAGGAATAGGATTCCTGAAAGTAGCGGTAACTGTCGAACAGACGTTCAGTAAAGAGTGGCTCGACTTCTCAGTGATTCCCTCGAATAAAATGATGCGTTGCTTAAAACGGTGACTATTTTGGAAAAAAAATAAATTATAAGCTTTTTTGTTTCCCCTACTGATATTCTAAAAATTGTTATTGTTACATATATTTAGTAGTCATTAGTCATCATCATCGTAGGAGTATTTCTATTATTTTTATGTAATGAATATTGTCCTAACTTTTATAATTAACATTAGTCACGTATCCTTAGTAAATGTTTATTTATTAAATCAAAATATGTTAGAAGGTTCATAATACGTCCTATTTACTAGAGAATATTAAATATTAGCTATTGATAGATATATTCCTCCTCAGTAATCGTACTACAAAAATCATCATTAAACGGCGACGAGGGTTAATTCTATGACATCCGTTAAATTTGTAAGTGTTCTAAAATCACTATTACTTACTCTATCCATTAACCTAAGTCCCACCATGCTACTCTGCACTACTCTCTGGATTCTTTGTAATTATTGAGTTATTTCTTTGGTGGGAGTCCAGCTATGACCACTATTTTATAGAGTAGCTGTAACAATAGTATCTAAGGTTTTTTTTTCTTATTTTAATCCTTATATTTATCCTTCTGATTTTCGATAAGTTTTTTTGATTCGTAAAGGAGATTTGGTATTATAAAGACACATAGTTTTCGACATAATATAAAATATTTGATTATATTGTTATGAGTCATACTTTTCTATTTGTCATGCATGTTCTGCTTTTGTTCATTTCTTTGCCACATTTTCTACTCTACGTGTCAAATGATTCTAACATAGATTTGAAGCATTCCCCGTTTATTTTTGTACCTATCGAATTCAAACTCAAATTACGGAAAATATTATCTAATAAGGCTGTAAATAAATTAAAAGATATTGTGTCACCTGTCGTACGCCGCATTCAATTTTGAAAGATTTGCCATGTCTTTTCAATTTTCTTTTCAATCTTTTTCAACTGATATATAATGATTCATCATATTCTGAATATTTTTCCAGAATTTGAGCTATACTGAATATATGATCATTCCTAGAGTATTTTGGATTAAACACCAACTTGTTCCTTTGGTTGGTTAAATTCTCATATCGGTATTGTTCTTTTTAATGCCATCTATGTAAATAATTTGTATGTCGTTTGAAGTATGGTAATGGGCCCACAACTGCTAATATTTCTGGGTCATCGTTCTTACATAATAGTTTTATATTTTGGAGGTTTACCAATCAGTTGGAATGTTTTCCTTTAATAAAATACTTTTAAACGTGTATATAAGTATAGCAGTAGTAGATTCTGCCAGAGTTTCAAAATTTCATTTTCGATCCGTCTTCACTTGGAGTTTTCATTAATTTGAGCAAGTTTATAGCCTTATTTATTTGGCTTTCCATGAATAATAATACATATTTTTTGTTTCCATAATTCTGGATGATATAGGTATCTGCATGATTCTAAGTATTGCTGTATAATTTCTCGTAAAATTCTAAGGCAACACCCACAAATTTTTCCCTTTGGGTATAAGTTCCGCCTGTAGATATTTTCAATGAGGCTTCATGTTGTAGCGGTTTTTATGCATCGCTGTTCTCTCTTTTCTGAGTTATAATTTTTCAATTCTTCCCAGATAAGAGCCAATTTTTTTTCTTTAACATTTCCTTTAATCTTCTCGATTTTCTTGTATAACGGGATAATATTTTCTTTCAGGTTTTGTTTTATTTTTCCTAGTTTGTAGTAACATTCTACAAGCGTTGCAATATCTGGTGTAATATTTAATATTTATTTTTTTATTCCAGATTTTATTGGTAGATATGATAATTTTAATCATCAAAAAATATGATAATTTTTAGTTGCAATATCTGGTGTAATATATAATATTTATTTTTTTATTCCAGATTTTCTTGGTAGATATGATAGTTTCCTTGATAATTTTAATTAAATTCAAGCATGTTTCTTGTACTTATTCAATTTTACTTAATGGCAGTTTTATTAATAACTTCACAAGTTTATTTTCATATATTACATAGTTGGTGATTTTTGATGAGCTTGTCATGAAATTTATGCCTGGAGTAATCTATTTTATCTATTTATGATACGATGAAACCATACGATTATTATTATCCAACTACAATAAACCACGTATTCCCAAATAAGGACTGTAGTTTGGTTATAAATAGACCAATATTGATATGAATTTTTTGATACAAGTTTGCGAGCAACAATTTTTCAATATTGAGAATACGATTACTCTCGTATTCTCAATATTGAAAAATTACTATTATTTTCATATCATTAATCAGAATATTTCCTTTTGTCTCATTCTATTAAAGGATGCAGCTTATTCCTTATTGTTATGAAACTCATTTGTAGGTTAGCGGCAATCAGGTACCATTAATAGACAATCTGTGAAGAGGAATATCTTTAGTTTGGCTTTGGGGAAAATCAGCAGCTATGAATCAAGGCACATTTATGAGAATTTCATAATGTTGAGAATTTATGAGACCAACAAAATTTTTGTCTGTACGGTGATGCAGCCGAAAAGACGATAATAAAAACAAAAAATATTTTGCCTTATTTTGTAGCAGGAATGTCAAATATAAGTATACTGACCCTTGAAACTTATTCCTATAAAAATTATACTTTTTCACAAATGTTTTCAAAGAGTTATCTGAAGTGTCGCCCTTCCTATTTATCCTTCTGGTTATGTATTGGGTAATATTAGATAATTTATACTAATATGTATATATACTGATGTCAAGGTTGCATGAAAATTAAGTTGCATCCAAATATAAAATAGTATATATAAAACATACGAACTACAGGTATTAGATAAAATCTGGTTAGAAATCAAATTGTAATGGAGGATATAACAGAAAGCAAACCGGAACAAAAGACAATTATTATCAATAAGTACAAAGGCAAGAACCGAGTTGATTTTCTTTTCGTTATTGCTATGTAAAATTACGTAAACCCAGTAGTTGAGAAGCAGGACTCATGTTATACTGATATACAGCCATAAAATTGTCTATGATTATATATATATATATATATATATATATATATATATATATATATATATAATCAAAATATATTTTCAATTTAATACTGATACTTGACCTTGACAACTTTATTTTTATGAATCTAAAATTTTTAAATACCAACTTTTTTAATTCTCTCTTCAAATTTCATTCTTGGAACCGTCAGATATATTATTTTTATTGTTTCATAAATTTATTTTTATATTGTGGCAATACGTTAACGTAAAACTCACTTTTACCTCGTGTTGAAAGAAATATTTCAAAATTAAGTGGTAACTGAATCTTATTCTGTTGTATTATACCATTGCATTTTCTTGGGCTTTAACTAATGATTAGACATTGCATTTTCGTAGTTGTAGTTAGTGAAGAATAATTCAGAATACAGTTACCAATGCCGTATATGTCTATACAAACCCTTGCGAAATAACCCTAACTCCGTGCCCTATTTTGAGTTTTTATAATAAGCTCTTACCATATTTTTTGTTTTTTCTGCTACATACAAACATAAAATTACTTAAATTATAATGAAATAAGGTATTGCTGGAAAAATGGCGAGTACAGTTTCAATATCACTTTTTTAACATTGCATGTTCCATAAAAGAAGGCTTCATAAATTTGAATAAAAATATCGATGACTTTCAAAAAATAATCTCTGGAAATAATGCTGCTGTGGGTGATTTTTCACCACACATTATTTCCAGAAATGATTTTTTGAAAGTCATCGATATTTCTATTTAAATTTATGAAGCCTTCTTTTATGAAGCCTTCTTTTATGTGGCTTTTTTCAAATTTTAGCCACTTCCGAATAATTCATTAATTAGAAACTTTTTTTTAAAGAATGGCGACATCTCTGGATAAAGTTTTTAGGTTTTTTCTCATTGCCTTCTCATTTCATTTTCTTGTTCTCTGCGGTGAGATTGACATAGAATAATGTAGTTCTTTACTGAATTAGATCATTTTCCTGTATTTGTAATATTTACCTTGAAACCTATGATTACCACAGAGCACTAACAATTAAAATTTAGTAAATATAGCCAGTACAATTAAAAACAAAACAAAAGAATGAAGAAATAAGCTTACGGATATTCCAACTTATTTGAATCTTTAATTTTGATTATCAGTTACAAAACTGGAGGGAAATGGTGGAATATGTAGTTATCATTCAAGTAACTACCTTGTGTATATATAAGAGACTGTGAATACTAAATAATAATCTCCAAACGTATCTCACTACTACAGTGAGGTAATTCAAAGAAATAGAATGAAGTGTCACTTCTTACAGTATAATTTTGTATTATGAGATTAGTGGGATCAATAACATTATGAAAATTTTGAATGAGATTTTGAAATAGTAAGGAAAATAATTTAGGTTTTGAATATAATTGAGAATTGTAACAAAAATTCATTTAAGCCACAGCTGCTGGAGTAATAATTAATATGTAGGAAATACAAAATAATTTATATTGACAGATTTTTTGCAAAGTGTAAGTTAAAAGAACTCCTCCCCATAGTACCGATAGTTCCAGCTTGCTCGAACTATAGTTTTGCAAAGATAGAATTCAGGTGTTAGCGGTAGCAAACTTGCGATCGCAATCTTGCGATCCTCGTCGCGTAATATGTGGCGACCCATGGCTACGGTTTTATACGATCGCGGCTAGTGCGACCGCAATCAGAACGAACGAGATCAGTATTGGTTGTCGTTACTTTGAATTATAGTTGGCTTATATTATTGAAGTTATACTTCTTTAGACGCGTTAAGAAAAAATGATGAGAGTGAAATTTTAAGATTCGTCACACAAAAGGTACAGTATGAAGTTGCAACGGTTGCAGTCTCGAAACAAAAGCTATTGGCACCATCGTCGCCTCTGTTCACTGTTTTCATATTCATAGTATTTATCCACATGTTTCTAGTGTCTACATTCACACACGTGTTTTAGTTTCATATAAGTGCGATTTATATATGTGCTGATAAATTATATTCAGTAGTGATTTAAATTCAATATTTTGCTTAATATATTTACTATTCGTAAATATTAGTGAAACAATTGTGTTTATAGACTTTTTCAAGTGCTCCAATATAATTGAGGTTATTTTTCCGTATGTATTATTTAATGATGCCAAAGAAGTATAACTTCTCACGCGCGTACATAAGTACACGCATCTTTCTTTTTTCCTATTAGGTCGAATGGCGAACCATGTCAGAAAATTTAACAAGATAAGGAATGATTTTTAAATTATTGTAAGATGATGAAGATGATATTATAATTATGTTACGATTACTCTAAGCAAAGGTAAAAAAGAAACAATGATTGGTATGACCGTCAAAATCGAATGAAGGATGCTGCCAAGTATTAACAGAAAAATATTTACTAAAACTACTGGAACATATGCACTTTACAAACAGGAACATTTTGACAATTTTTTTGAAATCATATGAAAAAATCATATAAAAACTACATACATAGAAAGGAATTCTGCAGCTGATGATTATTTATTATAAAAAAAAACATTTAAAAAAAAAATTCTCACCAGAAATATGTCGAAATTTGTACATTACATTGTTTTTTCTCACTATATTCACAATGAATTTATCGTTAGATATTACAAATTTGACACACATACAAAGGAATAAGGAGTTAATGAAATTAAATCACTTAAAATAAACTTTTAAAATTACGTTAAAACAATGTAATTTTTAACAGTATTAAACGTGAAATATGAAAAATTACCAATTATACCAACTTAATAGGTTTTACTATCTGTAAATCTTTAATTTATGGTTCTTGTTTTTAATTTATGACTATCAACTTTTGCATTTGCCATTACTGTAAAAATATAATTATGTTAATTAGTTTTCAAGATATAAACTTATAATGTACTACGTATAAAAAAAATACAAATTATATGTGTAACTAAAATAATTTCCGGCCATGGCTAACGTATTAAACAAATTGTTTAAAGAATAACTTCCATACAAAATTTATATTTCCAAAAAAAATATTTGTTATAAGTATTTCGAAAGTATAAGCAAAATCCTAGCCAGTGCTGGGCTTAATTTATAAATATGACAATAAATATTATCATATTTATTGTTGATTATTTATTGTAAATTGCAATAAATCTTGTCAACATTAAACTTTTTAAAAATGAAAAAAATAGTATGAGAATTTAAAATATATTTAAAATTTAGACCACAAAGTAAAATGAACGCCATAAAATATCCAAAAATGATATATGCGATAATACAAATAGACTTTATAGTTTCTTCAATGTTTAAGCAAAATGTAGTATATGTTTGAATTGACAGATTAAAAATAATATTAAATTTTGATAATTAATTGTTGTCATAAACACTTAATAATTCATAACAAATTATCCTTTTTATTGTGTAATAAGTGGTTAGTGATAAAAGAATAACTGAAATAATTGGAAAAAATGGTTAAAATCTGTTCAATCGCAAACTAAACCGTCAGGTACAAAATTTTTAAATGTTTTTTCTATAATTAATAAGCATCATCTGCAGAATTTCTTTCCATTTTTAATGTGTATACTTTGATGTGATATCAAAAAAAATATCAAAATGTTCCTGGTTGTAAAGTACATTTATACCAAACTACTCAAAAGTATACTTCGTAAGCATCGCAGATTAATGTTTTGGTAGCTTTAATTTTGCACTCATTTTATCAAACCAAAATGAAAATGACAGAAAGTTATAACTAGACAAATGTTCTTTTTCACTTTAAAATTAAAAATTAGAAAATAATTTGTACTTTTTTTATCCTTGGTAAATCCAAATTTCTAGTACAGTCATGAATCGTTGATGTACGCAAATAAGTTGTTCAATAGATGAAACAGCACTAATTAGCAAATACGGGTTCGATGCTGGAGTTCTAAATACTCGTACGCCATTTGCTCGCTGTACTCGACACGAGTGACGCGGCGTGACTGGTTTTCTCCTTTGGCCACGGTCGCGCACGTCGATATGTGATGCACAACAGTGAGTCTCAATCTTGCTGTGGCGCCCGCGGTTCGCAGTCGCTATGGCCCAAATGCCACCTTTAAGAATATTAAATATACAGTGAAGCTCCTTGCAAATGTTAGTGTACTTTGCTAAAATATGTTACAGCTATCAATATTTTGCAATAATAACTTCTATTTTCAAAAGATTTATATGTTCTTCTTGTGGTAATGTATTATTTGGTCGATTTTCATACTTTACCTTTCAGCAAATATGTCAACAGATGGAAAGGGGCAATACATTTGAATGATCCATGATCTAAAATTGTTATAGAGCTATCAAATTCGTGACGAAAATTATCGATTTTGTAGCCAACTTTCGATTATCGTGAACTGTTTATTCGTCACTTTAATTATTTTTCTTATTAAATTATTACAATATTGCTGTTGGAACGCTTCAGAGTTTTGAAGTATGAACATATTTTCAGAATGCCTCCTTTCTTCTATAAACTTCTTTCCATCTTATCGTACAGATAGGATCCAATACGTAATACGTCTTATTCCTATTTTATCGCACAGACAGGATTCAATACGTACGATGTATCTTATCTTATCGTATTGGTAGGTTGCAATAAGTATGAATAGGTAACTTCATACGCGAGCCACACTTTACATGTTACGAGATATTTAAAGCTACGAAGTTCAGGATTCTGGTGATCGGCTTCAAATGAAAGACAAACACTATGCTCTATTTGTTGTATATATTAAACATTTTTTTTTATGATTTGTTAGAGAAACAACAGATTATAAACGGAAAAAGTGCACCATAGTGAAAGGTGCCATCTTTACGTGATCGAACCTCCATATATGAAAATATCCCCGAATTATAATAAAGAATAGCAAGAGCTGAAAGAACCATATTAAGAAAACTAATGTTCAATGCTGCAAAGAATAGCTAATATTCATTATATACACTTTTACGAAATGAGGCTAAATTAGGCCGGTTGGTAACAATACAGTAGATTTAATAATCACTAAACCAATTTGAATTCCACTGTTTCCATTACTTATAATTTTATAAGCATGTACGTCGATAAATTAAGCTTCTTATCTTTATACCGAAGCAACTTAAGTCATAACCTTAGCAAGTTTAGAAGTATCGTTAGTTGTAGACTTTAAAAACTAGCAACCTAAAGTCCAATCAAATTATCCTAAAATTTTGGTTTTTATTGGATTGTGAGTGAGTGTAAATTTTGACAAAAATTTACACTCATTCATAATGTTGGTAAATTAATGAAAGTTTTTTTAAGGGTTTGATTTGGAATAATTCAGCAAGTTGGCGCGGCTGTAATTTTATGCTGAATTCGTCCTCTTTACGAAAAATTAATATTTTACATAACGCTGATATCACGGTAAAAAATATTATATATTTTATATAACTGTCTATACAGCAATATTTTGGTATAATCAACATCTAAGGTAATATATTTTGCAAAATTATTCTTTAAACCATAGTTTATATGTTAATATATTAAATATAAATTTTGTAGAACACTAAATCTTCTAATTTGTTAAAATATATTTCCGCTTATTTGTAAATTATTGATTGACAAGATACTGTGTGTCAAATGCAGAAAATGAAGGTTTTTAAAAATTTCACGTTAAGTATTAACTGGGCGGAAATTATTAAATTAAGATTTCGTAAAATAATATATTTTCCGTAGTTTATATTAGGAATTTTATTTGTTATATCAATAGTTAATTAAAAATAAACAGTTTAAAGTCATAAAAATAGTCTATTTTTCAAAATATCTCATTAAATGTACACCGTAAAAGGATCAGCTGCGGTCTGCATACTAGATAAACAAAATATCGATAAAAAATTTGGTCGAAATTTGCGTAATAAAATAGTACGTTACATCGGGTTGGAAAGTTGCGAGTCGCCCTTTTGGACCTTTCGCGAGAAATACTTTAGAGATATATTTTATTAATTTTAGACATATATTTCATTAAATATAATCATTCGCAGCTTATAATCAGCTTATTTTTCTGTGAGTAAAATTATAATACTCGTTGGAAAATAAGCTAACGCGAAACGTGCTCAGCCATTCAAAGGTCCTTAGTATGCGATTCACATTTTTTGGTATTTCTTGTTAAAGTGTTTTAACTAAGAATTTGTCTTTTTAATAGATCTATCACTAAATAATTTTATATATTCAAAATTTATTTCCAATCTTTTAAAGAAAACTACTGACGAAACAAATCTATTTATATTAAATCCGTAATTTTACCACGGGAAATTATTCTTGCACTCAATTTTATTATAATAATACGTATTATTCTTGTATCACTTCTGAACTCAAAGCTAAAACTTACCATTTCTGATTCTTAAATATTAAGTTTTATAATGTGCGGACATCAGTTAACTTTAGCTAAACTATGAATAAAATGATGGAGAAATAAGTTGTAAACTATGTCGAGACGCATCAGTAAACAGCGAGTAAATCAAAAGAGACGATAATTATAGTTTGAACATTATGTATGCAGAAAAATAGATGGTTTTTATTGCACGATGAAATAATTAAACAAGATGATGTGCAGCGTAGTTTCCTCTCTCTGCCATTATCTTACATTAAACCATGAAACTTGATAACTTGACATTATCTTACATTAAACCAGTGCAGTCATCGATGACAAAGCTAAATAATGTAATGATGCTTGTTTGCAAAAGTATAGATTGTGCATTGTCAAATCGCAATCGAGAATAAATTGCAAAACAGATGTTTCGTTAAGTTATTTTTTACATACATTATTTCAAAACATACATCTCAGTAAAAATAATACTAAAAGCAGGAAAAATTAATAAAATTTTACATAGAAACAATTCTTTCTAACCCTGTCCTCGCATAAAAAGTAATCAATTTTTATTGTGGTTTAGTAAAATTATTAAAATTTCCACAATTTACTTACTTTTATCGTCACTTTGATAGGAGAATTAAAATGTACACATTATCATAAATTTTTAACAACTGACATCAATTACTCATTGTGTTGAATGTGTTCTAAATTATTTGTTCAAAGCATTAATGGAACTCCATACTTAATATGCCTTTAGTTCAATGTTAAAAAATAAATTCGCAAAAATATGAATAAACCGGTCTATCTATTATACATGAGGTACCATAAATTTAATATAATAACCATAATTAATTTAACCATAATTTAATTACCACAATTTAATTATGGTACCATAATTTAATTTAAAATAATAGATAACCTTCATAATAACTGTGATAATCCTGTGTCATTTGTTCGCTAGCGTTCGTCTTTACTGATTAATTTATCAATAAAATATTTTTAGCGTCATACAAAATAGTTTTGCCATACTATCAATATAATAACACACGATACGTGGTTCAGGACATATAAGGTTCGTTAAGTATTTTATAAGAATTATAGGTAAATTCTGTAATTTTGAACCCAATTTTTCATTCATAAATATACAAAATACTTCAGTATTATAATGTAATATTGATTATAGTAACCAGTTACTATAGTAAGTAGATTTCTTTTGTTATATATTTTGTGTTAGACAGAAATTACTAAGAGTTTTTAGCATTGTGCAAAAATATTTCTTTCCTAGAAAAATGAAACTACAAATGAAAAATATTCCTGTTATAAAATGTGGTATTAGAGAAAGATGTACTCAAATCACAGATGTACTCAAAGAACAATGCTCATTTTTTAAATGCTTTCCGAAAATATAATATACATACGATAATATCAAACGAATAAATTACATAAAGGTTACATTTATGTTTAATATATCATTAGTAATTTTGGTCCCCCTTACATCTTAACAATAATACACCGGAACTATAATACTACGTGAGCATAAAAAGTTAACCGAAAAAATAATCATAGAATAAGACTTAATTGAATCATACCAGTAGAATTAAAGCCAAGTCGCCCTTGGACCGTATCATAATTTGAAACACAAAGTGGCCTGGCCAATAGCCACAGCCCACTCGTCAAATCGATGAACAACTAAATGATAAATTTTATACGAAGACTACACAAAAACATTTTAAACTATTAATGCGTTAATGATTTTGTTGGGTTTAGATTAAAAGTAATAGTTTAAACCAATGTGAGATTAGGTAAGCAATTTGTTTAACTTTACGCTATATAAAATGATAGATGCGTTTTTTTTGTTGATCTTACGTTTGGTATTTATTTATTTCAACTAGCATTTTATTAGGAATTATTGCACTTATATTGGTCTAAATATTCCTATCTAATTTAAAGAAAGGGAATATTGATTTTCACTTAGCAGTAACTGGTGGATAATTATATGAGATGTTAATATTTTTTAGTTTTTTAATCCGGAGTTTTGGATACATAAAATATTAATTATTATGATTAATAATCATGGGTGAAATATAATGAGTTTTGTAAATAGTCATCGACTGATGGAAATTATATTCATATCAACCATGTTTTAAACGTCAAATTGGTTTGTTCACAAATATTCTCTTTTAGAGTGGAATTGAGTATTGCAGCATTCATCGTTAATATTGAAAATCGTAAAAGTTTGGCTCTAGCGTCAGTGTCATTTTATTAACATACATTCGTATGTAGTTAGTTATCATGCAGTTACAAATAGATATGATATATCTAAGCGTAACTATATAGATAAAGTATAGCTTAAACCACCATTCTAGAAAGAAAATTCAAGAAAGTTCAAAAAGCGAAAGGCAAAACAATTTCGTCGATAATGATACAAAGAACCTAATCATATAACAATGATAACTATCAATGTACCACCAATACACGGAACTCGTAGAATTATCGTATTGATAAATAAAACTATTTACACGTAAATACGTCGACAGTTCCTAGAATGTAATTATAAATTTACATATATTTCAGAACTATATTGTACTTACAAGAATGTAGGAATGATGGATATTGTCTACTCGTGTACACGACAATTTTCAGGAAATAATTAAGCGTCTAATTATCTTGTTTTTGTTGTATTTTAGCTATTAATGTAAAATGTATAAATATTATTTCACTATGATTAAAATAACGTCAACGTGTCAGTCCAACGGAATTTAATAATGCTAATAATTCACACATAATAACATATATAGAAATGTGTTAAAACAAATCAAAGTAGAACAGTGCATTGAATACAAGAAACTACGGGGAAATTAACTATGAATATTAAGGGAAAAGCAAACTATAGATATGATCATAAAATATAATTTTCAATGTTAATTGGTCATTAGTTATTATTAACCCGGTATCAGTCAAGGCATAATAATATTTTTATGAATAACATAAGCTAATATCAAAAATATTTTAAACATGCAAAGATAATGGGAATTAGTGTTAAAATAATAATTTACATTCACTAGGAAAATTAATATTAGATAATAAGTATAAAGACAATTAATTTTTTCCTGCGGCTTCATACGGGCAAGTGTATTAATAATTTTACAAAATTGTTCTTTAGTACCAATTCCTGTTTCTTAAAATTATCTTTACGCCATCAATCTAATAAAAAGTAACTTTATTGTAAATTTTTTCCAATTTCTCTTCATTACGTATCGAACTGTTATATTTGGTTCTTACTACGTGAGTGCTAAATAGATATATATCTTTCAGAAAACCCTTTAAAATTTAAGATATTCCGAATTATAAAGCAATTCCTAAATATTTCCTGAGTGATAATTTAATTTAAATTTATTTAATTATTTTGTGTAGCAAACGGTTAAACAAAATACGGTATATATTGACGAGTAAACGTCTTTTGAGGAATATTCTGTTAGGAAAAATTAAAACTAAATCTTAATTTTTATTCACAACTAAATTAAACTATGTAATATAGTATTATGTCCACTTCATTTAAATTATTCAGCACGGCCTAAGTTTCGTTGTATGACATCTTCAGGTGGGCAAATTGAAGAGAATAATTTCCCATCTAATTATGTTGTCATGCAACGAAACCCAGGTCGTGCTTAACAATTTAAATAAAGTAAATATAATACTATATCACGTAGTGTCATTTAGTTATGAATAAAAAATGAAGTGATTATGAAATTCTACAAAACCAACGGCAAATATATTCAATAAATTTAAATCCTCATCCCAATAAAAGTTCTGTTCAAATTTCTTCAGAAGTTTTTGCTCAGTGATACATAAACAGATTAGAAGAAAACATCTCTAACAAACCCCATCGATTGCGATTAAGAGAGAGTTTCGTTCAATTTAGATAATTTAACATTTTAATTTTTGTTATGTTATGTTTTTGTTATGTTATGTTTATTTTGTTATGTTTTAAAATAACAACATATGGAATCATTGCCATATTTTTCCTAATAACTTTGTATAGTAGTATAGATTATATTAAAGAAAACTCGCTAAAAAGGGTGTAAAAGTACTAATTGGACTTAAAATCAACAGACCCCGATAGTCGGACATCCAAAATACAATTTTCACTGGCTAACTGAGAGGCAAACATCATAAATATAATGTTATCAAGCTATATTTGCATGCTTCTCCTCTGTAAGGCTTAGAATAATAGTACATGTTGGGTTGATCACAAGGCATACGACTTTTGACTGCACGGCGCACCGCCGCGTCCCGGGTTCGAATCTCGGACGCTCGTCGAGCGGGGCTAGACTGGTGTTCTAGTTGGTTGGAAGAGATTGATCTCGTAGCAATAAGTCCGCTATATGTATCAATTTGATATATTAAAATAAATAAATAAATAAATTCCAACAAGAAATTCTTGAGTTTCTGATTGCCAGATATTTATGATACATGTAATATTTGCTCGAAACTATTTCAAGTTATGCCCGTGTGAATGAAACTTTAGCTACTTCAAAACTTGGAAATAAGAGATGGAACTTCGTAAAGAAACTTTTATATTATTTTAATAAAACAGCTCTCTGTAGCCACGGACTTTGTGAACTTTTTTCCTATAAAAGTTTTTTGGATTAAATCGACCTAAGGTAGATTTGGTGTCTTAATCTACTGTACCGGGCGTGATTAAATAGGCGTTCATATAAGATATTCGTGGAGGTATTCCTTTCATTTTCAAAATTTTTTTCTTCACTAATTTAAAATTTTGTTCGGTTTCTTACAAAACATAGTTAGAAAAAGTTCCATACAAAATACCTTTATTAAAGAAATAAATATTTACAACTCTTTTGACTTAATTGCCAATACTAGTAACAGGAAATACTAAAAATTCAAATTAAAACTGAAATCAAGATTAAAAAGGTAAATCCAGAGTACCAAAAAATTTTAATCAGATTGAGTAATTGGTTGGGTTTAGGTTCAGCTTTACATTTGTCAACAAATTGACAGCCCTTTCTTCATAATAAAATTCAAACGGATTTTTTATTAAAATAGTCTTGACCGAAAACTTTTCTATTAACAAATTAATTTTCTGTATATACTCCTTCATTTAAAAAACGAATACAGACAAAATATCATTTGTGCTAAATTATGGATATTATTTCATTAAATATAAGTGATATTAACGTCATATAAACATTTGTGTGATGTTAAACTATATCAAATAAATCTTACTTCTACATTTATTGAGCATTCCGCTAAATTCAATCAAATCCATTAAAATACCGAATTAAATCTTTTTGATTAATATGTCACTACATATTTTGAAAGGAAACAACGGAGACTATATAATATCCTAAGAGTAATAGTCAAGTTATCGAAATAAAGTAACGATTACCACTATTCGATCAAAGATTTCTGTTCAAAGATAATATAATAAGTGATACTGGGTTGGTAAATAAAGTTTTTATCCACGAATTTGGGACTTGTCTAGAAAACTTAGCGAATAGCACATAATTTTTTCTATAAAGTGTAAGAATGTCTATCTAAAATATTTACAGAGAACGCACTATATAAAAAACCAATAAAAGCAGACTACAAAAAAGATAGAAAAATATCGGATGTTTATCATAATAATTACAAATATTTACTCTAATTGTACAAGTAGAGATAGACTTTGAAAATACTGAAATATTTATGAACATTTAAAGATAAGTCAGAAAAGGAAACTCGCTCTCATCGACTCAATTTATAATATGATATCATGAAAGATATATGCTAAAATAATTTGAGAATTTTCATAAATGGGAAACAATTTACAATCATTGCATTTGCGGGTTATATGATTATCTGATCAGGAAGCTCATGAAATATATCAAACATGCGTGACGTTACATCTTGCTAGTAAAAAAATGGTTCTAAAAGTGAATATGGAAAACATAAAATTATGATTAATAACACGCAAAAATATATATTCATATACAACGTACATTTAGAATTTGTAAAAGCACATATACGCCTTCGAAAACCCACATGTCAGAACCAGTAACAATATTGCAGATATTGACAGAAAAGTTAGGAACCCCTCGAGTAAATTCTAAAGCTTGATAGAAGATCTAAAATGCTTCTTACCGGTGAATCTAAAAAAATCAATTTGCATTCTTTGCTCGATGCTGACATATGAATATCAGATTTGAAAAAAACACAAAAGAGGCAAAAAGCAAAATTACTACGTCTCAGTGAGTCATATAAAGAAGTATTCTCAAGGTGAGATTTATGGCCAAGGTAAGAGGTACGATAATATGGCAGAAAACAAAAGATTTCTATCTTTGCTAATAGACCACCTGAAGATGTAATACAACGAAACCTAGGTCGTGGTAAAGAACTTAAAGAAAGTAGAAATAATACTACATTACGTAGTTTCATTTAATTGTCAACAATGAATTTCTGGAAAATTAACGCTAAATATATTCAATTCTTTTCATTAAAGTTGTTTAATTTATTATTTAGTTTTCTTCCCATCTCACTTCTATTAAAATATTTTCATTTGTTTTTTTATCTCATTTTTAACTTTTATTATTTACTTTTCCCTTATTTTTATCATCCAAATTTTTTGTCACACGTTTTTTTTATATTTTCTTTTATATTACAGTTGGCTTTATTTTATCTAATGTCACTTTATTTTTATTTATTTTTAACCTGATATTAACTCAATTACATCATATTTTCTCATTTTGTCTAATTATTTTTGATTAATTTTTTTAATATCTTCCTCAATTTATATCGTTCTGTTTATTTTCACGTATTTTCAAACTCGTTTTCAATTCATATTTACTTTTTTTATCAATTCAGCTTAATTTTATCCTTTCTTTATGCTTTTCGTTAATTTTATCTCATGTTAGAACAATTATATGTCGCTTTGACAATTTTATCTCTTATTCAGTTCATTGGTAAACTATTTTTAATACACTTTTATTTAATTTTTATCACAATTTTTCTCTTTATTATGTTATTATTATTTCAAATTAAACACTTTTTTATTTTTTAATTAACTTTATCTTAATATCAAATTAATCGCAATCATTTATGTTTTTAATTTCCTTGTATCATTTTTATTCATTTTATTTCACTTTGTTTAATATTCAAGAAAACAATAGTTAAAATAAATTAATATTAAGATTAAATAGAAACGAATGGAATGAGAAAAAAATGAGAAACATGTAAAAAACAACTATTATTGTTAAATTATATTATTGTTTTATCAAAACCCCATATTTTCCTACAGATTTTTTAGAAGTGTTGGATATGTGTTAATACTAACAGTAAAAATTTTATATTATACATAAAAATATGAACAATTAACTATAAAACAGAAAAAACATATTAATTAAATTTGAACCTAAACTCAAATTATCAAATGTGAACTATCAAGCAAGTCCATAATGGCATTCCTAAAGCGGTCAAGAGAGCTGAAGTAATACCAAAATTTGTCACCTCTTGTAATACTTTGTTATAAGTGCGTGAAAAAATGAACGCTGCATGATATTTATGCGTGTTCTAGGTAAATGAAATAACTATGTCTCCGTTCTTTCACGTAACAGACGGGAGTAGAAAAGCTTATCAAACCTAAAATCGAGGGGTTATTAAAATAATTATCTAAAAATCCAAATAAAATGCATGATCAAAAGCAATCACCTTCGAAGTTGAAGTAACTTACATCCGATAATGTCCATTATCAAATCTGAAGTAAACAAATAAGGAGAGTAAACGTAAATTTTTTATATAAAAATAAATTAAAGGTTTTTAATACTTTCTCTGGCATAAGTATATAAGTTGCTTCATATGGAAACCAGATGACTGCTTTGGTTTCAGGGATACTGCGGACGAAAAAATTAAATAAGTTCATAACAAACCTACTGTTGTGGAAAATTTGAGAATGTCGCATGACAAGCCCTATCATCCTGTAGGCCTTCTAACTAGTTTCAAAGATATGATTGTGAAATGTTAGATAGTTATCCATAATGACGCCCCCGCACAAATGATATGCTTTTAAATTCCGTTCAATTTAACTCATAATTTTGCATTAACGGTACACGTCGGTGAGAAAACTTCATCATTGCACATTTGCTCACATTAAATGGTAATTTGGTGTTCAGACTCCATTGACATACTAAGTCGATATTACTTGAAAACAATTCATAATCATATTGTTTTACGGTCCAAATCGTTGACACACAGAGGGCAACTAGCAGTGCTGACAACTGAGGGAAAACCATTAATCAATATGAGAAGTAAAAAAGAGCTTAAATTTTTTGAACTTTGTTGACTTCGAGTTCAGTAATATATGGTTTTTATTAGAAATTTTCAAAGTGATATATTGCCTTCGAGCCCAAAAGTAACTCTTTGGGAAAAAAATATTAGGGTGGAAAACATACCAGACTCCAATATTTTCACTAGTAAAATGTCATTATCGACTAGGTCAAATGCCTCACTAAAATCAAAGTAAACCGCATCTCCTTGCCCTCCACTATCTAATTTCATAGCAATATAACCAACAAAACTAGTAAGATTAGTGATGGTAGACCGCTTAGAATGAATATCATTATGACAATCCTTCAGCTACCACTGAACTTGAAGATATATGCAGCGATGTAAAATGGTTTCAAATACCTCAGCAAATGTTGATAACACTGCTATAGAACTATAATTTTTACGTCAAATTTAGAACGGAATTGAGAATGGGTATTACTCGGAAAATCTTCCAAAGGGATGGATAAATTTCGGAATTGGCGGATAAATTGTGAAAGATATGTTGGTAAGTCGAGATAATTTTTTTGCTCAGGATACAGGACCAATAGTCGCCGCAACTTTTGATGTTACCGAGCACAAAAAGGAAGTACGATAACCGAGTCGCAGTTTTATTTCAGTTTATCTCTGCCATAGCCTTTAAAGATTGTTAAGGAAGAGACTATATTACCGTATCCTAATATTTTCATACTCTTATCTAACTGGAATCTTTCTCACATGGATAAATTTCATATACAAAATGTCAGTTATACAGAAACCTAATTTTTCCAAACTTAAAAAGATTTGTAAATACAAAAGTGAATGACGGGCAATTGCATTAATACTTAATTTAAATTTACTATGTTACATTCTACTCATATTTCATATGTTATAACAGATTTATAATATTTGACAATTCTTTCTTAATAATATACCATTTTATACAACTCTAATATCCCATTTATTTTCCTTTTATGAGTGTAAATTTACTATTGTACCTTTGTAAACAAATTAGCACGAGTAGATTAGTATACACACAGTTCAAGTTTATAATATGTACATAAAGTTTTTCCATTACGAGGAGAAATGCAACAAATTAAATATGGCTGTGCCCCAAAATTTATAGAAACATATTGCACATATATAAAACTACAAGCCTTCTTAATCATGAAATTAATAGATAAAAATCGTTCAGCAGATATGGTCCAGAATTTAAAACCGTTTAAATTTAGAGGTTTTTAAAATCGTTGCTTTGACACAAATATATACTTTAACTTTAAGTAATAATAAAACTAAACTGACTAAACCTATAAAAATTTTAAAACACTTTTGTTTGAGTGAAATAAACTACACGCACAATTATACAATCTTCTTAACTTTTATATTGAAAGAACAAAAACACAATCAAATTTGTATCGAATGGCAACTTGTTTACCAATTAATGTTGCCAGAATGAAATGTGTATTATTCTCTTATTTAAAAATATCAGAAATTATGTACAGGCCACTCTTCTTCTGTTGTCATAAAGACATCTTTCTAATTTCTTCACTTCACGATAATCAATTATTCTACAATATCTTTTCATAAATATAATGGAAAAACCTAGTTGTGTAGTATATATTTTTGAAAAATCTTTCAGCCCAACTTTTACCATTAAACAAATTATTCCTAATGAATATAAAATTTAAAGCTGGCTGTTTAAAACTTTCTATTACAATACGAGGAAGATATATTTACAGCCATCGAAAGGCAGAAAGCAGATTTCATAAACATAAAATATTTTACTGTTATTTATGACTAACCCTACCCCACAGTTTCACTTGCTTGAAAATCGGATTAAGAATTTTTTTTGCTCTCATATATTGCTTTTGATTATAAATTATTACGATACCAATTTTTTTTTAATAATTCGTTTAATTGATTTTACGCGATTGATTCATAGAATAAGATAAAGACAGAAAAAAAAGGTTTTCCAACTTCCACTATCATTCTATATTCTATTTCAATCGCTCTCTTTAAAATATTTTACATATACGGAATTTATTCTCTAATAATTTCATTATTTTATGTATAGGTTATGTCTATATCTTAAATAGAAAAAAATAATATAGGTCCTTTTAATGATAAGCCATAACTGCAGTATTTTAGAATAATTTACATATATACTACACAATTCCCATTTATGAATTTTGTAATTAACATCAACAAATCAGATATGATCAGGAATTTTATTAGCAGTTTTACTCTGGAAATAAAACTATGACTTTAACACATTTTTCAGACATTTTGTTATCGTTATGTCTTTGAATATTAAAATTAAAGTAACTCCTGTTATTTATTTTTATGGCAATATCTTTAATAAAAGTTAATATGGATCTTGAAATGGCTATTTTTGACTGGCATGTATAACGCTGGCGTGAAAGAAATACAAACTACATTTGTTTTCATAAATTATTAAAATTAAAACATTAGTCAAAATATCAGCTGATGGCTAAATATTGTCTTCATATCTTGCCTTGTCAATATGCAATATAAATTATTTTGAAAATTGTGTTCTTGACTTTTTCAACCATCTCGCTCTAAAATATGTTCACAAAAACAATAATGAACTTACTTTGTTTAATATGGTCCTAAAGAAATAAGCTTTAACTAGTTTTCTTTGAAGCATGGAACATTATCAAAATTAGGACGATTTGCATTATTATTCATGAGAATGACTTTTCTTCTATTTCAATTATTTTTTAATATAAAATTGATTTAAATAAAAAATAAGATATATTTCTTTGAAAGCCTTGGCATTAATAAATAGGAGATTTAGCATAAAACAAAATTCTGGATTATAAACAATTTTTGAATGTATTACGCGTCTACAAATATCACTTCGCTAGGGGAAAAATGGCACGTCTAAATTAAATTTAATGCAAATCAATACCATTGATATCAACACACGTAAGGAAATTATATATTTTGCTTCACGCTTTGCATTTTCGTACGAAACCTTCACAAATCCTAAATGTTTGATTGAAATATTTTAATTCTATCGTGTTAATGCACCACACGCGCGAATAATAAAAATAATATTTTTATTTTCATCTTCATCTCCTTCAGCCTGTGTTGTCCACTTCTCAAAGTAGGTCTTTATCATTTTCCATTTGTCTTTTTGAACGAGCCGCTTTCAATAACTCACGTTATTATATTAATGTCATCTTGCTAGCAAAGCAGAGGAAGAAGATAACGTTAACTAATTCGTGATATATTTAGTACACAATTCTTATCAAGGAGAGACATGGAACACTTTTCACATTAATTATATACACCTAAATATTAGCGTAGAAACTTGGCGACTGTTTAGAAAGTTTTACATGAATATATCTCCTAAATATGAGCTAATATTGAAGGTTGTCACGGAAAACCTATGAGAGCTGACATTCAGTCTTCACAACACACTATTACAAGATGTTGTGAAAATATTAACCCTTAATTTTAGCGCTTAAATGAGTCACATTATTTTTGTTATTTATAAATTTAACAATATTGAAATAATATAAATATTTTGTGTGATGTGAATATTCTGAAATAGCTGAATATACACAAAAATCACAATAAATGGTAGATACACTTTATTCTAACTAAATGCATAAAATGTTTATGAACTCATAGGAGATACAAAGTATAATACCCATGTTTATATCAATTATAACAAAAATATTTTTTGGAGAAAATCATTTTAAAAATTATTATTTTATAGAGTGAAAGTTGATTCTTGATTGTTAAATCCAAGCCGACTTTATTGTTCAGAAAGAAAATATTATAACCTCATACTTATAAAGATTTTATTAATTATGTATCTTTTATATTGGGATCTTTGGGAGATTAGTCAATACCTTATTCTCTACAACCAAATGTTACAAGAATCGCATTTTTTTAAATTGATTAGTTTTACACATACTATCACAGCGTTATGCTCGTGTCGACTCGTAGAAGATATATTTATCAATATGTTATTGAAATTTAGTGATTTTCATAATATTAAATAAAAAATACCTAAAGAAAAATATTAGTTTAAAAATCATGCACATATTATAAATGATTTAAGTTTACTTTAATATAATAATAAAAGATCTGTCCCATGTTAAACAAATTATAAAGCTAAAACATAAAAATTACAAAGATGTAACGTTGCATAAGAAATCTTTATTATTAATCTCTTGTTGCTCTTGCAATACATTCTATGAAATTATAGAATACAGCACATGTTTATATCTAATGAAAGTTTTGTTTCTCCAATATAACTTAATCATTTATTATATGTATTATATATATTACAATATTATATATTAAAAATATTCATTGAAAGACGTCGCTGTAAAAATAATGATTGTAGACATTCAAAAACGATTTGTGATATTTAAAATGTGAAAAAAGTTCCGTCTCATATTAAAAATAACTATAACGAAAAGAATATAATTAAATGTTCCATATAAAATCATTCGTTCATCTTCTGTTTTTGAAATACACTCCCCGAAATTAAAAGAAGATGGCACATATTCAAACAATATGCGCAGCTAGTGGCACATAATATTAATATGACTTTGCTAAGCCAATAATTCTTTCAATTTCAGCAACATTCCCGGCTAACGTTTTATGATTTAATAGATGTGGGCTAGAAATTTGGAACAATCTTTAAGAAATACTGGTATACTGTTACATTTTTCTGAGCAAACATATCTTGCGCATTAAAACTTCTGTCAGCCATGATTGAATCACTTTTATCGCATATAGTAGTCAGCATACTTCTATCTACCAAATGCCGATCGCTGGTTGAACCGCCATATGCTTCAAAATATATGAAAACCTCTAGTTGCGTGTAATAATAGTTTTAAAATAAATTCTGTTTTTATAAACCCTAAAATCCACCTGGTGAGATATTTTATTGGAATGTTTAAAAATAGGTATTTCTGTTGTGTCTAAAATAACTATCGTATATGGGAATTGCTTAAATATTTCTGGCCTTTTTAACGATAACTTTACTAGGCCATATATTTATTTGAGACCACGTATTATACAAAAAAAATCACATGTAATAAAAATGTTTGAAAAAGTACTTTGTTATATACCAAAGTTCAAACCCAATTCAAAACCAAAACGATTCAGAAGCAGTTTCACTACGTGAGAAAATACTTATTACAAACATTTAAACTTATAATTACACAATCACGATATTTTAATTCATTGTACTTTGGACATAATGTATGAAACACAAACGTAAATTTTTATAGTTCTTTAAATCCGTGACGTATTTGAATATGATTGCTTGTTTTTGAAAATTATCGGAAAAAAAATGTCCAGTCTTCATCTAGGTTTTAGTCGACATCGTGGCCATAGTTGATAGTTCTGTTTGAACTGGTAACTCATTTTATTTAATAATAATTTTACCTTTCAAAATATTCTCAGATATTGCTTTGTCAACTGATTGGGATTGACACTCTCGCTTGCAGATAATGACAACAGCCCGATTTACTCTTTGAAAATATCTTCCCGTTCGTTCAATAATTGCCCCCTCATCTTTAATCAACAAAAATATAGAAGGAACACAATTTTTTTTAAAAGTTAGTGTAATTGACGATGTTATTTAAAACTTTTTAAAAAATAATACAGAAACTTACGGATAATATTTATCTGTGTATGCAGAATTTGCCAAGCAATTTGTGATGGCTTGAAGTGCCTTTTGTACAATCTTAAGTAATCTGATGCCAAAAATTATTTACGTTTCACTGCTTTTTACCAAAGTCATTTAAGTTTAGAGTTTTAGGAAATTAATTAAATATTTTTTCTTTATAGCGAAATGCTTCACAGGTAATAATTTTTTTTAAATTTATTAATTGGACACACGCTACCATAGTAGGATGCTCGTATCGATAACGCAACATGGTAAAATTCAAAGATAATTTATTTTAAATAATAATTTATTTTGCGAAGTCATAGATAAAGTCTGTACTTAAATAAATTTTAAACGTTATACATTACCATTACCATTGCAATGAAAACCAGATTTTTAAATGGAAAACAGTATGTATAAAGTGAAATCGTTTTTTCTTCTTAAATAATGTGTTTAGTGCATATAACGAGAGTTATATTAATTCTCGTATATTTCGTTACCTGTAAAAAATTATAAGACATTTCCTTTCACATTTATTTTATCGTTTTTATACGACTAATTAATTTTCACATGTCATTAGATCGATAATATTCACCGGGTTTTCAATTATATCAAAACCTATAATACATACACTTGTTATGTTAAGGTAAAACTCAATTTCGATCTATTTAGCCTCAACATCTAAGCAAGTAGCAACTACCTTACGTTTATTTGGTCTATTTATCCTGAGTTGAAAGGGTCGCTTTTATTCCGTCACCGTCACAAAATACCTCGCTCTCGTAAACTTGCAATTAATCCCTCACTTATCTCATGTAATTTCTCATGATCTTGATTGTCCTGATACTCTCTTCGGAAAATCTAGCCTAAATAGAAGTCGATGAATGAAATAGAAGAATGATGAAGTAGAAGAAGATGACAGCGTAGCCAGTTTACAAAAAAGAAAACAATTATTTCTTTTTCAGATGCCAAAAATAACTTAAAATTGTGATGAAATGTTAAGTATATCCAAGACAATTACCCTATTAAATATACTAGTCACTAGGGTATAGACTAGTTGCTTTGAAAGAGTTTATTATATATATATATATATATATATATATATATATATATATATATATATATTTATATATATATATATATATATTAGGATGATTCGATAGAAAACATACCAGGATATTTATTTTTTTTATATTTGTATTTAAGGGTCAAAAAAAGCATTTATTTCTAAGAGTTTATTAATACCAGAAATGAGTGTTATACATAGGTTTTAGGGAAAATATTATACTAAATAACAATAACTATCGTTCTTCTAAATTATTAAGTAAAAAGAAAAGAAAATAAAGTAGATTTGTCTTATTACAATTTGAGTTTTTCTGCCCATATTTCTTAATTAACAACATTAAGTATTTCTTCTGCTCTTTCTCATTAGAATGTAATTTATTGTACTCTTCCATCAATGCAACACCACTCTCAGCTATTTTATTGTACAATTTCTTTAGCCGATTTGAAGATTTCTTCCTATTCCCATAGGTCAGGATCTTTCTGAATGAACTTGCAAGAAATTCCAGTGATTTTGAAAAAAATTATAGTGTTTATTGATAGGAAATTTTCGATGTTTCAGTTTACGATTGCATCATATTCCAAGGATGCCTTAAATCTTTTAAAAATCATAATTTCAGGACCATTGAAGGCTCCTACAGCTGTTACAATAACACTTTCGAGTAAAATTTCTAGTATGTGATGCCGGCATGCAAATCAAATCAGTTCCTTTTACATTTTCTGTTCTGGAAGAACACATGCTCCGTGTATTCGTCCTGTATTAGATGCTGTTGTATCAAAACACATACATTTTATTTTATCATATAAATTCCACGATAAAATAGTCTCGAAAATAGATAAATTCCTTTCCATTTGGTAGCTTGGGACGCTTGGTCGGGAGCTGGTCGACTCCTTTTTCAGATAGCAAGATTGGTAGATGATCTACTATTTCATGTCCGGTTATGTCCTCCAGCATCTTTCCATCCCAGTGCACAGTAAGTGTATTTAGTGGTTGGAAAGTTTAATTATGGCTTTAATAGACTCAGCAATCTGCTTTCTAATATCCATTCTTTGGCGACATATATAAGAATTGCTAACGTTATATTGTAATACGTCATAGCCCAGACGTTTGAGGGAAGAAGCCAAAACAACAGTTGCTTTTCGGTTAGTCAACTTAGCGACATCAAGAATAGTAGCTAAACTAGAATCTAAAATTCTTTTTCGGCCTCGTTTCTGTGATATAATAAAACCATAGCTTGAATAGGGCCCTGGCTGAGGAGATATAGGATGACTTTGACTTATTCCACTTTCATTCCCTGCAGAAAAAACTGAAGAAGACAGTAAATAACATTTCTCAGTTAATTTCTTCATTGCTTCTTTTTCCTTTTCTATCATCTTTTGCAACTTAGCTTCTTTTTGTAAATGTTTTTTAAGTTTTTTCGCATGGCTTCTATCTATATTTTTCCTGGAAAACTCATTTCTCTTTGTCTTAAAAGAAATTGCTTATCTTCTTCAATAGTTATCATATTAAGGGCATTTGAGTAAGCAATATCAAGCAAAACATTTAAATTTGATTGCCATTTGTTTTCTTTTTCTTTTATTGCTGCTGATCGTTCTGCTTTATTTTCTTTATTTTTTTTAAATTCTGCCATTCTTTGAAATATTTAAGTACTTTTGTGATAACATGTTATTTTTCTTTGGTAGGAATAGTTACTTTTTGCCGTAATGTCATCACATAACTTGCTGTTAATGACGCTAATTCTCTATTTGTGTTGTTCATTACGTTTCTATAATGAAATAATAAACACATAACTTCTTTCACTGACGATAATTTTGTTTGCACCAATTCGGAACGAGATTGTCCAATTAACCATATTTCAGTCCTTTTTCGCGTTTTTATAATATTCGATGTCATTTTATAAATACAAATACGAGAGTAAAGCTAAAGTAATAACATTTACAATCACACACAATCACTATGACTCGCTCGGTCGTCCCTGAATAAGTGTATAAAAGAGCAATGGATTGTTTATACTAACTAAATTGTGGATATCTACAGAGAGCACTGAGGTGCCGACGAAGTGAGTAAATAAAGAACTGTTTACGTTAGCAACTAAATATCGTTATCAAAATTGTATAAGTAAACCATAGCTTACATCGCAATAAGTTCTAGATTTAAGGTAATTCTTTAAAATCTTATGAGGCGGTAGCGACCCTTATATATTAATTAAAAAATCCGAAATTTACGAATTATTATTATTTTGGTAGATAGAATCATATTATGGGTTGAGAGTTAAAACAATTAAAACTTGAAATTTATGAATCACCCTAATATATATATATATATAATATATATATATATATATATATATATATATATATATATATATATATGTATGTATATATATGTATGTATATATATATATATTTATTATTCAAACTCAGAATTAACCGCACATGATTCCTATACTAAATAAATAAAAACAAATTCATTTGCAGACTTAAAAATTGTTAAGTGATAGCGACGAAATAGGGTAGCGCATATTTGTGAATTCGAATATACTAAATTTATGGAAAAACAAGAAGATTTCTCTATTTAATTTTATCCGTAAAGTTTACAATAGGTAACACATTTTAAATGCTAACTTTATATGTTTTAGAACGAAAACACTCTGGAAAGTACCTGACTAAAAACTTTTTTCTTACCCAGTTAAAGGGATATTAAATGAAAAGTTACATAGAAGAGACCGAATTTGAATAATAATTTGTGAGATTACCCATATATATTATTAGTTTTGGTTTTTTATTTTTATGAAAGATAATAACAATCGTCTTTTTTAATCCATGTTATTGAAATGAAAGTAATACAATAATAAATGTTTACTTTTACAACTAGACGTGCATTAAAAACTCAACGTAATTAAATAACAATATATATTTTCTCTATTTCAGTGTTTAATTAACTAGATAAACAAAAAAAAATATGCCAGCGGGAACTTAGATCAAATATTTTTACTTGTTTGTTATTAACAAAATATATAAAAATATAATAATGAATATATTTGGCTTTAATTTTGTAGAAATTCATTATTCACAATTAAATGACACTACGTGATGTAGTATTATTTCTACTTTCTTTAATTTCATTACCACGACCCAGGTTTCGTTGTATTACAACATCTTCAGGTGGGCTATTAGCAAAGATTTTTGCTAATAGCCCACCTGAAGATGTTATATTATAACGAAACCGTCGTGGCAAAGAAATTAAAGAAAGTAGAAATAATACTACATCACGTAGTTTCATTTAATTGTAAAAATATAATATAAATGTGAAAAAAAATATAAATATATATAATAATGAATATATCTCTATATATATATATATATATATATATATATATATATATATATATATATATATATATATATATATATATATATATATATATATATATATATATATATATATATATATATATATATATATTGCAAGGGCTAAGTAAAATCTGATCAGACAATTCTAACGCAAAATATATTGTATGTATTGTAAATGTAAGGCATCGAAATAAAAATCGAAACTTGATATCAGTAAATCATAAATTCATTGTTGACAAAGTATTAAAAACATTAAAACATTTTTACACAGAAAATACACGGGTACTTTCCTCATTTGTTCCCTTCAGATTTTATGCGTACAATAGGTACTGTCGGATATAACTTTTTTCAACTCTGATGCGGATTATTTTGATGGGGTATTTTTGTTAAATCAATATTTTTTGATATGAAATTGTATATAAAAACGTTACCAAACCCGAGGGGTTATTAATTAGATGGTGACCCCTCGGGTTTGGTAACGCTTTATGCTCACGACTATTACGTGAGAGGACAGAGTCCTAATTTACTTCATCTGCCAAGAGCGCGCACAAATGTTCTGCTTTGAGTTTGCCAGTTTTTAATGCACTTATATTAATGAACGAGATATAGCGAGAAGCAGCTAATTGATAAGTAAAATAATTGATGAGTAAATTAATAAAACTCGAATACCCCTGTCCGAAAATCCATTAGTAATAATGTGCAAAATCACCCAAATCTATCAAAAGCCGAAATCTTTTGCTTAATTCAAGTAGGTATTTTCAGATTCAATGTTATTAACTGAAAGTCATAAATACACTACAGACAATGAAAACTAAATAGTAATCTCCAAGCTGGACAATTCAATAAGTATACTATGAATATCTTAACAGTACTAAAATATTCAGATTTACGCAAATATGTTAAATTAAGAGTTTTATGACATTTCTCCATGATAAATTTAAATTTTTTAGTTCAAAATTGCATATAAATTAAGGAATTTATAAAAAAAAATATTTTTCTATGTACAGTAATATAACGTCTTTTCATTCTCACAACGGTAATGTGAAAATAAGCGTATTAGCTCTATAACGAGATTTCTGTCAGCTATTGTGGTCGGTATAAAAGAAATAATTTGATTTATGCGTATTAAAGAAGAAAAACTAATAGAGTTCAAAAAAGACAATTCATAAATAACAAAATGGTTAAGATTTTTCTACTTAATTTTTGAAATAATCTATACACATAAAATAAAGTCATAAAAATAATATTTTGAAGTGACACTTGTGAAATCCTAAAAGGTCCGTAAACGAAACATCTAAAATAGCAGAAACGAATTTCAAGTGAAAAACTTCTGTAAGTAATATTGCCTGGTCTAAGCATTGCTGCTAAGTGATAATAGTAATAAATATTTCAGTTTCCAATTTAGATTGTCTACCCTTGAAGCACTATGTCTTCATTCCTTGATGGACGTTTATATTAACTGTACCGTATATGTCTGCACAAAATCAGTGTAGCTACGGTGATGTGATCCAGATGTTTTAATATGTGTCTCGCGAGAAAAGCTAGGTATACGCTGGTTATGCTGTATATATATAATCAATAAATTTACTTGTATGTCTAAACAAACGTCCATTTCTCTTCTCATAACATGCAAAAAGTATGATGAAAACGAACAGATATCAAATGGGTGGTCGAGCGAAATTTAATACTATAAATTACACTAAAAATATTGAAACTATTTATGCAGAAATAAAATAAGTAAAAATGGAAAATCTACAGACAAATAATTAACACCAGTGCATAAAGGCTTTGAATATTATAATAAATTATGCACAGATAAAATTGTTTACCCTAAGCACAATATTATTTCGCCACTGGCTTTTAGTAACCTAGTAGTAATCAAAAAATATTGGACGAATAATAGCAGTCTCATAGTGCGAATTCTACGTAGTAAGTGAGCTTTAAGAAAAGTTTTGTCTCTCAGATAAATAAGTGTGGAGGTATCATGGTCAACGTTCTGGCTTCTTTTTCTAGCCTCATTTTCCTTTACGTATTATCGTTATGTAGAAAAACAAAAAAATATTTAATGCATTATGTTTTACTTAATATTTCAAGAATATTTAAATCAAACTCATTTAATTTAAACATTTGCGGTTTACTATTGAATATTTTTAAATCAATGTACGGATAAATATAAAATTACTCCGTCTCTACTCAAATATATATTACGAATACAATTGTCGAAATAAGTTATTAATATTAGCTATCAAAATTGTGACAAAAATTGTTTTGTGGTAAACATTCGAAAGTAGTCATCTGTTTTCTCGTCACATAGATTATTTCTCGTATCTTCTCGACCTACTTTCTAAACAAGAAAACGTTCGAAATGCATAAATATGAGTATCTTTACATATAGCGTACGTTTCACCCTACATTTATTCCTGTTCATCATATATACAAGAAGCAATATGAACGAGCGGGGTGGTGAACTTTATATTCGAGCCGCACTTTACTGTTCGAAGCCGTATAGGGCTCTTGTGATGCAAAACTTTGGCAAACGATTTCAACGACGACGTAAAAATTATGCGTTGGGTTTTTTTGTAGGTAAGAAACAGTTTTATTAGTTGTTGGAGACGCAGTGAACTATAAAAAATTCAGACAATAAATATAATAATAACTAATATTTTTGGCACAATGTAGAAGATTGGGTATATTTATTTTACGCAATATCACGTATGGCGTCGAGTGGAAATCACAATGGTAAACTTTCATGACTTCGTCACAGATATTTTTCTTAAGTTTTTCACCGCACTTTTTTCTTTACGTTAATTTGTGGTACTGATATAATTTAAATACGTAAATACGATATATATCGAGACCATAAAAATTAAGAAGCTCCTACCGTTATCCCATTGCTTTCGTCCAAATATCAGACAGAAACAACTTATAGCTAGCGAGAGCTTAAAATGACCATTCAATTAGCATACTAGTTGAATGGTTATTTAATAATGTATTGTTACAATAACAATTTTATTTAGAGAATAAAGGTAAACACTTTAAAAAATTTAGAATAAATTACTATTTTTTCTAAATTTTTAAACATATCTCATGTCTAATTGATCAGTATATTCCCTATTTTGTTTGATAGGTATTTCACGAGTTATATCAAATTTATCTAAATATTTTGCCTTAACTTTGTTACGGTGAAATCTTCCATCTCTATTATTGCAAGACAAACTGGGAATCGGGAAACTGAAATCCATTTCAGTTATGAAAACTAAATTTTAACTAGGGAGATGATTTCGATTTTAATTAGAAAGCATGAACTTCAGCAACAAATGATTTCAACAAAATGAACACGTCATTTTGTTGCCACATACATTCAATCATCAACAAAACCTGACAAGCAACATATTTCAAGTTGCAAAAAGTAGAATTCAACATATATGTACATCTCTTGAAATTTTTAGTTTAATTTAATTAAAATTATTTGAATGTTCTTATGACACTTTACCAAATGTAATTTTATTAACTTTTCCAAAACTAGGGTTAATAAATTAAATGATAAAAAATGGAATATTGTTTAAAAGTCATTTCTTAAATCGAACTTAAAGATAAAGAACTTTCCAGTAATATCCCACTTTTGGGGAACTTGTAAAAAAAAATCTCCTCATATTACATATATCAATTTTTTTACATATATCATGTTTTGCTATCCACTTAAAATATTTCATGTACATTGGCCTAAAACAGTAAAAACTGTGATATTTCAATAGACAGACGGATGAACAGATGGATATAAATTAATTTTAAGAGGTCTTTATTTAATCATAGAGCTCTATATCAATATTAAGTTAGTTGACATTAAAAACGCGTAATCGAAGAAATTCGCTCAATTTTTATGTATTATTAAAGCTATAAAAATCTAACTTATTTACAAAATTAAAAATTGTTTACCGTTTGGTTTTGGCAAAATTACTCCCAAAAATTGCATAATTAAAATTACAAGAAAAATAATAATTTCACCACAATTTTAATTTTATTTAAAAAAGATGCATTGAGCGATTGGTCTAAAAAACTGGGTCAATGTAAAATTATTTTATATTAAAATTTCGAAAAAAAAAAATTTGTTTTGGTATAAATAGCTCTTAAAAATGATACAATTAACATTATAGGAAAAGTAATCATTTCAACACACTTTATTTAAAACGCGTCGAGTGATCTATTGAAAAAATTAAGTCAATGTAAAATTTTGAAAAAAAATATATTTATCATTTAATTTTTGTAAAAATCGCTCCCAAAACTATACAATTAATATTAGAAGAAAAGTAGTAATTTTACCACAAGTAATTTTGTTTTACTTCAGCCACCGTTTCTTTTGTCCAATATTGTATTTTGGTCTAAGTACACCTTTTTCTCCAGCTCCTAGTTACCGGCGTTTACGTTAAAATTACAAAAACTACCCTCTTTTTATCTCCCTTAACCAAATACTTTAGCCTCTCGTTCGTACGATGGTAACTCCTACCGAGTTACCATCACACCACACAATAGGTCTTCTCTATAATTGAAAGGGTGTTAACTTATCTGGTAATCAAACGGAATATTTCTACTTCTTTCTCAAAGCATGAAGTTGTTTTTCCATTGCAGTATAAGAGCATAAAAATATCCCTGCCACACAACGCAAACTTAATCTGCGACCTGTTTCAATAAGGCTTTTATTTTTTTCTAAATCAAGTGTATGAAGTCGCTTTGGATGAGATTTATTGAACCGGTAAAAATTGCCCGCTTTGAATATTTGGAACCAGGGCTTAGCTATGTCGTAAGAGGGGATACCTACACTTGTCATTGTATATATATTGCGTGATGCTTCGCTAGTTTTTCGCACTAAACGACATTCATGAAGGAAGAGTCCTCTAAGTTCACTTCAAAATACTTTAATTTTTAATTTATTCTTTACTCGCCGATTACTCAATTGCAAACTGAATAGATCTATATATATATATATATATATATATATATATATATATATATATACTATGCTATAGCTTCTCCAATGCAAACTAGAGCGTAGTGGTAAAAGGACTTTAATATTGGTATTAATTTTTCTATACAAATACGCCTACATAATTTCATCTTCACCCAAACACTAGAAGGTTAAAATTATTAAGATTATAATTATATTTTATTTTTAACTACTTATTATTATCGTATCAGTGGAAATCGACATTTTTTATGGTTTCTTCAACTAGTTTCTGGTGGAATTTTATCGTGAACTATATCTTCCTCATCGATATAGCTTATATATTCTTTAGGATGGTCCTTTATATTTTCATAATATTGCGGTACTTTTTTAATCATCCATATATCTAAAATGAAATAATTTTGAATTATTCTTTCTACTATCTTTCTTATTTTAAAAGATTTATTAATGTAGTTAATTGTAAAATTTTCTACAACTAATATAAGTGTTTATCATTTTATATCTTTGGGCTTCATTCTTTATGTATTTCATATATTCATTTTATGGAATATATGTATACTCATATTAGAAGACAACCAGACTGATCTTGTATTGTCGCACGCCCAGAAATGTAAAATAACGGATACTTATATTTCTTGTAGAAATTTTCGCATAATAATTCCCATTTATTTTTGATCCTAATATTTTTTTTGATCGAATTAAATATTCCATTCCTCAGTCTTCCTTGATTTGATTCGTCAATAATTTCCTTGGTGCTGAGCGCTGGAATTTCCAATATAAACTGGTGGCTTTGAAACTGACATATAAACAATTTTAATAGTGTAAATACTTCTTCAAAATTCTTTATTTTATGATATGGGATCCCTATTAAAAACAATATGTTGGGCAATTAATTTTTTTTGTGCAATTAATACTCCGGTGTGATCTCTGCTATAAGCGAGGTAGGAAATGCAACGTCAACACATCAATGTCATTATCATCAACAGACGCAACTCCAGTTACGAAACAAAATATTTCACATTTCCTAGCTAGTTAACTTTGCATTGCTTATACGTTAAACATACAGATTACACGAGGTGTGTCTCAAGTATAACGGGACCGACTTAGTACCACATAAATTTGGCAATGGGAAGGAGTGGCGAGGGCGTAGGTAGCGGCCTTGGCCTATTCAAATTTGCATGACAAACCCTATATATACGTCATTCAGTGGTGTGTAGCAGTTATTTATGTTGTTTTTTTGCTTCCGGTTTCATTTTCATTTCAATTTTGACTTAGCGTTTTTAGTCTATATATTTTGTTACATTTACATTATTTTCTAGACATTATGTATCTACATAATTATCAAGACGATAATAAAATTGTTGAAAAAGTATGACCCTAATTCCCATTTGAAATTTTTTTTTTCAACGATGGAGCTGAATAGATTATTTTGAAATGTGAAATAATTTTCCTAGGTTTAATTACAGGATATAATTTGCAGGTGTTAGTATAGTATTATATATGTATATATTTTTGTTAGTATAGTATTATATACCGATGATTGGTATAATATTTTACAAAGCAATAAAAAATAAATTTAAACACAAAATTCTAACACAAGGCTTTCCAATACTTTTCACACAACCTTGGCCTAAGTTAGCTTTTATTTAAAGCACGTATTACTGAAATATTTAGAAGCAAAAACATTTTTTTTATGTCAATTTTATCAAAAGTTTCTTCTTTTTTCGCTCCATCATTTCTTGACTTTGTGATCATTTTTATCTTTATCGATAATACTAACTACCACCATTAAGATTCATTATTTAGTAGCATGTATGCAAGATACCTTAGTATGGAATACTTGGTTTCAGAAAAATGCTAAGTTTAGGAGTCGAATAAAGTGGCAAGTTAAATTTTCTAACTAAACTAAATAAAACATCCTCTTAATATTTTCAGATTTAAAGAAAAGAACATATGTTTTAGAATAACACAGAAGGTTCAGTGAAGGACGTGAGTGGAAGACAATGGATGTATTTACTATGTTTTTTTTAGAATCAAGAACGTATTTTTGAACCAATGAGTTTTTCAAAGAACAACAGTAAGCCATCCTTATTTTAAATAGGTTTTACCAAAGCTGAAATAGAGTTCAAAGAATAAGATCTCGAATCTTTATCTTTAGTTTCATTCTTTATAAGGAAAATACGCCTTCGTACCTCCATTATGAATACTTAAAGTTTTGAGTCATTTGAAGTAGTTAAGAAAAAACGAAGTGAAGCTGAAATAGTTTTGACAAAAGATGATCTGTTTCGCCCGATTAACAATGGAAAACAAAAACATCTAGCTGTTTGGGTAAAGAAAGGGGAATATAGTTAAGAAGCAAGTCATTAAATTTGGAAAAAAAATAATTTTGTGTCATTAAATGTGCAATATAATTTTTGAGATGAACCTTGACTGATTCATATAAGTACACAGCAAACGATAGTCAATATATGTTTAATTACCAATGGTTAAACCGAAAACAAATCAATATTTATTAAAGCATAATACGAAAAAGTCGATCCAAGTAAACATAAACAATTTACGATGAGCTTAAAAAAATAGAAAGATAAGTATTTCAATAACTTCATATTGATACTGCAAGGAAATGTGAATAATTTGTAATAAACCAGATTATAATTTTAAAAACCAAGAGACTCGGAATTCTATTAATTTTAATTATGTGTTCTTAAAGCTAGTAAAAAAATGGGTATATCCTAAACTATGTTACATGAATATTCCATGTAATTTGATACTGAATCCTTACGGGGCGGCGTAAAAATGATTTTGGTCACATACTTTATTTAATAGTTTTTATTGGCACAAATATTTCTCTAAAAGAAGGAATAATATAATTTCATAAAAAAATATAATATTCTAATGTATGAATGCAAATACCCTTAAATAATTAAATAGAGATAAGATCCCAGTCAATAATTTAGACTTTTTATTGCAGATATTCAGTTGAAATATTTAAAGAGGTATGGAAGCTATAGAACTTAATTGCAAATATGTGAATCTTTACTTCATCAACTAAGAGCCAGCAGTTGGTCAATTTATAAACTCTACGAATATATAATGATAAAAAGAGACTAAATTTTCATCTAAATTTAAAGCGAAACTGAAGAATAATAACAAATATATTTGTATTAAAAAGAAAACAAATGAGTAATAATTTACTGCATTCCGTAGAACTTTTAAATATTAATAATGAAACATCGTTCGATTTCCTTAATCTATGGCCCTTAAGGCTATGTTTAATCCCTTGTTCGAATTTCTATGTAATTTCCCTTGCATTTGATTGTACTGAGGTCTTCGTGCGTAAGAAATGCCCGAGTACTAGAGGACTAACAGCCTCAGTAATAAAGTAAGACTAACAGCCTCAGTAATAAAATATTAATAATGAAACATCGTTCGATTTCCTTGATCTATGGCCCTTAAGGCTATGTCTAATCCCTTGTTCGAATTTCTATGTAATTTCCCTTGCATTTGATTGTACTGAGGTCTTCGTGCGTAAGAAATGCCCGAGTACTAGAGGACTAACAGCCTCAGTAATAAAGTAAGACTAACAGCCTCAGTAATAAAATATTAATAATGAAACATCGTTCGATTTCCTTGATCTATGGCCCTTAAGGCTATGTCTAATCCCTAGTTCGAATTTCTATGTAATTTCCCTTGCATTTGATTGTACTGAGGTCTTCGTGCGTAAGAAATGCCCGAGTACTAGAGGACTAACAGCCTCAGTAAAGGAAAACTTTAAATAATAAAAGAAAAACAATTATTTTGTATTAGAAAGTAAAGAAAAATAATTATTTTGTTCTCGAGGATGTAAGTAATTTGAAAATATTTAAACATTTTAAAATTTTTCTGTTAATAGGAATATTTGAAAATGTATTTTTCATATTATTAAAAACAAGTAATATGATATAAAATTAAGTAATACTTGCATATATAATAATAAAATTAATTACTAACCTGTTTATAATAGTCCACTCATGAAATAGGTTGAACGAAAAATATTTTGCACATAAAATATGTTGAAAATTCGGGGAAACAACTTTTTTCTCCTGCCTACCTCATTAATTTATGTGTTTAATAAAAGATTACGGAGAGGAAATAAAAGATAACAGAGAGTACGTAAAAAGTAGTAGCTTTTGTTAGTAGTTTACTTAGACGTTTTGTGAAAATTTTGTTAACAGTTTGTAACTTGTACACGCATTTATTAAACCTACAAGTAATTTCCTACAATGAAGTAGAGGAAAATTTAAAAAAAAATTAGTGCTAAGATCAAATATTTTCATTCTTAGCATTAATTTTGTTATTGAAATATTTAGAAACTAATATAAAGATAATAATATATGTAAACCATAAAAGCTAACCAAAGTCTGTGTGAAACAAATTTGCAACACAGAATGTGGCAAGAAGCAAACCGAAATAAAAGGGATAATTAATATCAGTAAACTTTCCTCTTTGGAACCGAAGGGTTACAGACCTTTGTCAGGAGAAGGAGTACGTAATTACACATTTTAGGTCGCTTTTATTCTTTGAACAACTTCAATTTGATTTCGATAACCTAAACTTGAGACGCATTTTTGATGAGGGAGTGGGGATTATCGATTGTGGCATCGCGTCGCTACGAATAAAAAGGTAAACACTCAAAGGTGACTATTTAGGGTGAATATTATGAAAGGTTTCTATTCATTCCTTAATTTGCAAACTGAATAAGCTATGTAAGTAAATAAATTAAAATAGATAATTATAATTGTGATCTAGCAAATTTTAAAGAATTTGGAAGATAAAATGAATTAAAATTTTGTAGATTTCCCACGAGTTTCAAATTAGAGCAAAGGATGGATGGATAGCTGACCTACAGAGAGAAAAGCAAGCACTATAACTACTTATTTACTGAATGCATTTAAATTATAATTTCGGAATGAAATATTCACTTATGTTTATTGTTATAATATTAATAGATTACTTTTGTTCCCAAAACCCCATAATTATATGCATACTTAGCGATCATTCGATTGTTGGTAAGACTAGATGTAAGATCAAATATGCCAGCAAGCATTATTTGTAACCCAACAATGTTACCTTAAATCTATCCATCAAAGAAAGTTTTAGTACTGTGCGATCAGGAAACCATTATCATATTGGTATTTAGTTAATTTTTTATATTTTATAAAAAAAAATAAAAAAGAAGCTAACCTGATGGAAATGAAAAACAAAGCCACTTTTAAATAAATTACGCTTACTTTTCTTCTCTTCTTATGTTTCAATGTACACAAATAAAAAAGAAATGAAACAGAAATAAAGAAAAACGATTGAGTAAAAAGCGAATAAAGCAACGGTTGGAAAGTTATAGCTGGAAGTTAGAAACAAGCGAATAACGTTAGATTTGGAAAAGTATTCTGCAACTACGACTCTAAGTCTTACTTCGCTTTTTACTCAGTTTATTTTTACTTTTTTTTTATTTTTGCCTTTTGTAGTTTTACAATTTACTTATACAATTTACGTGCAAGTATTATAAGCAAATAAATAGCAATGAAATTTTAATTTATTTCATGAGAGCCTAAACATCATGACTATATTATTATACGACTAGTATAAATTAATGTTCTGCTTTAACTATTTCTAAATATCACAACTTGAATGACTAATTCTCTATTTAATGAATTTCAAAAATTATAAGAGAAATTGTAAACAAAAAAAAGAAATTTTAAATAACTTATTATACATTCTTAAGATAACTAATTATACATTCTCAAGATTTATTTATTGTCAGTCATTTGGTCACACACACACGTATATTTGTTTTAAATTTAATTATTAGGTCGAATACTTTTAACAGTTAATGACCGCCATATTGATTTTAAGGTGAAACATAATACAGAGGAACATGAAGGAATATGCACCAAACAGGTTAAAGTCAGTGGACATTTTCCTAATTTTTCCAACATTTTCGTACTACATATCAAACAAGACCAGCATAAAGACGAACTCTTGATAACTAGATAGCGCTGTAGTCATGAACGCAGCAAATATTACATCACAAAGACTGACTCCAGTGCCTATTTATTTGCATGATAAAATTATTATGAAGAGCTTTATTATCATTCTGTTTGCACGTAACTACTAGTAAATCAAGATATTAATTTTTTTAAAAATTATTTTTTGATATTATTTCAAAAATATTTTGCAACCATTTTATGCTGATATTACATACCAAAATTCTTTTTGCTTAATGCCTTAGCATGAGTGTATATACACTTAACAATTAAAATTATAATTTTTTTGCTTACGTTATTTATTACTTTAAATAATACTCTGCTGTTTTTTCAAATTTTTTTTAAACATTTTGAATAAAAATTTTAAAATAATGAGATTATTTCCGAACAATCGTTGTTATCGATGGCTTTCTCTCTCTCTCTCTCTCTTTCTCTCTTTCTTTCTCTTTTTCTCTCTCCCCCTCTCTCTCTCAAGTGCATACAAACACAAATAACACTACATTTACGGAATTAAAATTCGAAATTGGCATTTTGGGCGTTGAATGAACACATGGGTGCCTGTATATATCTATACATTTTACCTGCCTATTTGCTGATATTCTATTTGTTTCATGCCTTTTTATGAATCTATACGTACTTACCTATTACTTCGTTTTATCACTTTCTTACTAACGTCAATACAAGCTACATAATTTCAAACCCGATGTGGTTGTTTCTCACCACTGTGGGATTCTGTCAACATATTCTCTCTCCATTGTTAAAACTTGGCCATAAATTTTAATCAAAGGACTCGTCAGACAAATAAAATGACCCCAGAGTCCCAATTAAGATTTTTATCAACGTTTCTGCTTTAAAAGATTCCCAAAATGAATCTTCTCTTTGTCATTGAGGAATTCTTGTCACTACATTCCATCATCAGGCCTTGGCCATTACGTGTGATAAAAAGACTCGTCAAAGCAAGTTCAACAAGTACTAAATGTTGAATCTCCTCTTTACCATTTAGGCATTTCCGTCATCACTTTTGAGTTCCATTGAAAGAACCTAGCCACAACTAAACAAAAAATTCGTCAATAAAAGTCAAACTAGCGCAAACACTATGAATATTTTCTTCATCATTGAGAAGGTCCCTCTACCGACTTTGGGTTTCGTCATTACAATCTAGTCACTTTTTGCGAATAAAATTGTTGGGAATTTCTTTTCTTACCCCGGAACTATTTGCTTTTATATAAAAAAAAATACGTATTAGTCGAATTGAGAAACTTTTCCTCTTTTTGTTTGAAGTAAATTAAAAATATGTCGCGCGGCAACGGCATTTATACCCAACCAAGAAAAATAGCGTAAAGTTAAGTAATTTTAAAAATATTTTTCTTATTAACTATTAATATATTGGTATTTGAACATAATATAACTTAATATTCATAGAACATTTATTTTAGTAGATTTTTTGGCATAAAATATACATTTATAAATCTTTTCGTACAAAAACAATACCGGGCAAATTTTTACGGGGTTAAGTTAGGTTAGATTGAGTATTAATCCGGTAATTTAACTTTAAAAACTTAAAAAGAAAATATATTTCATTTAAAATTGTTTAACGAATATAACTGAATACATAGAATTCGAATTGATATTGAGGAAAAATTAAACTGAAACGATTCAATATTACCCACAAAAAGGATGTATTTTTGAATTTAATAAATATTCCTTTCTGTGCAAATTCAGAATTTTTGTAGAAAAATTTTATTGTCATGTATTCGCAATAAAGCAATTATAATAAAAGAAAAGATTAATTTTTCGTTTGCGTATATATGTATATATATATATATATATATATATATATATATATTCATTTATTTACATTATATTTATAACATAGATACCCATTTAGAATACCCATTAGATAAAAGATTTTCAAGAAGGTACCCAAGAGGAAATTAAAACTTAATTATTCTGTCTAACTTACTAGTTCATTAAAAATATGAAAGATATAGTAATGAGATTTAATTCGTTTTCTCCAAAGGGATGAATAGATAAATTTCTATTTATTTAATATCTTATATAATTTGGATATTCCACTGATACAACGGACGTGTAATTTTGAAGTCGTGTGTTTTTCAAGAAGGGTTTTTAAGTACAAAAAAGGAAAACTATTTATATATAAACAGAAAATATTTTTTTAAATAATTGTTTTTTTGTTGAACATGATAATTTTAATACTTTTAGGCTTAAATGTCTTTGGATATATTTAAAATCATGTACTTATGGAGATACCAGTACAAAAAATAAATCGAAATCTTGATGAAATCTATTAGTTATACATTCGTACCATACTTAGGTTGTAACTTTTTTGTTGGCCCTAAAAAAGCGAATCCTCATTTACCGTTATGAATTTAATAAAATCTGGTAAAACTTCTTTTCTTAATATTTCTTAGGTGTTAAAAGCATAATTTTTTATCTGAACTAAATTGATAATGAAAAAAAAATCAAAAAGATTCGATGATAACCATATATGAACCATTTTATTAACACCCATATGGCTAAATAATTTTCTGAAGTATGGTTCTTGGTCTACATATTAAAAGATGCTCAAGGAAAAAGATAATTATGTATATAAAACAATATTGTCCAAAGTGAAAATAATATAACACATATTGTAATAAGAAATCATATAAAATAAATAAATAGAATTTGTCTTTTCTAAAATGCAAACTATTATCGTTTATTTTATAATTGCGTTAAAGCATATAACGTACCGGTGCTTAATTATTTCCATTTGAAAATTACTTACAAATTAATAAAGAGATAAACATAAAACCTACCTCATAATAATTAAATCCAGTCTAAATGCAATAAATTATTACCCTATTTGACTGAATCACAGAAGAAAATGAGCGGTTTGTGGTAGACTTTTAAAAATTATTTATTCAACACACCAATATTTTTATCACAATACAGTATAGATTAGGTCAACCGATCAAAGAAACACCAATATGGATAGCTTTAGAGCTATCCATATTGTATATCTATCTAAATACACATGGCACATTCTATAAATTCAATCCTGGATATAAAATTGAATTGCACGTTTTGGATAAAAATTGAATTGAAAAATGAAAACAGAAGAAGGGGAGTAGAGAAAAAGAGAATGTTAGAGAGGAACGGCGAATGGCAACAACCCCCCTCCTCCTTGTCTAGGGAGAGAGACGACGAGAGATGGATAAACTGACAATGACAATGACATGAAAAGAGAAAGAAAAACAACAAGAAATGTCATTTCCAGCATGCATAGTGGTCATATAAATAAGTTCCAAACCTACGTCGATACAAAAAAACTTTCATTTTTATTTAATTGAATATCTTTCCGAATCGCCTCCGTTCCAACCTTACAATTTTTCCTGTTACATCACACAGGAAGCCATAGGTTGGCATGAACATTTTTATTCAAACCGCACATCAAGGGTTTAAACTTGTAGCCTTTGTTATTTAAAATTATATTAGACGATATCGTCAGCGAAGTGGAAACTATGTGTTATATGTTGTTCATAGGCAATAATAAATATGAAAGTTAAACAACAAAAACCTAACTACGGAAAAAAAACTGACGATAAAGCATGAAATAAGAAAATATTCCTCTCAATAATTGTTACAGCCTGAATTTTTCGTTAATTTTAAGAAAACCTGGTTTCTAAAATTTTTTTTTATTATAAATTATGTATATAATAATGAATATAATAAATCATATTATATATGGATAGGGCAATGACTTAAATATAGCTGTGGTGTCAAAACATGGTAATAAATCTTTCCAAATTTGGAAATTAAAAAGGACTATGTGAAAATATAACTTTATTTGGCCACACTAATTTAAGGTTGCAATAGTAGCGATAGGCTTCCGATAAAGATTATTTACCAAATATTAGGTTGGATAAATCTTTACACATAAACATTTTGCCTGTGTGTTTATGCTAGCAAAACTCGAAAAATAGTCGGCGATTGACTTAAAATTTGACACAACATTGTCTTTGAATATGCCCGTGTTTTTATTAAAAAAGGTTTTTTGGACTTGAAAAATAACTTTCGTATCTAATTTCTGCAATATTTTGAATTAAAAAAAAAATTAGTAGATAAGGTTTTCGAAAGCATCTAAATAAATTATCGAAATCATGATTGAGCAGAAGAGCCATTCTAGTGGCTAAAATGTCGACGTTTATAATATGAGCAACATCTTTCGAAACAGATTCGCAGTCGATTCTGTGTCGAACCAAAGAGAAGCAACGAATTCTTCAACAGAATTTCTTAATTCTTTTGATGTTCCCGGATTACCTTCACATATTCTAAATTTGAAAATAGGAGTTCCAATTATATTACCACAAAACATCAGTCGGCCAAAATTACGCAGTGGTACATGATTAGTAGTTAAAAAATTAATGAACAATCTATTTTAAGCAACAGTTCTTTTTGACCTCATAACGACAAAGACGTACTACTCCCACAAATATAAATAACTATTGTTCTTCTAATGGTCAATTATAGGTCGCATGCTCCAGACTCGGTGAGTCACTTGATATTTATATTTTTTCTGAAAATAAACAAAAAATGTAGTCAATCCACTAGATTTATAGCCAAATATGATTTTTTGTGAATAACATCTTTTTTCTTCGTTTCCTTTCATTCCACATAGCCACCGAAACACATTGCTGGGTATTGAATTGAATGAAACATTTTCTCGTCAATCTCGGTTTTATTAATGTCTTATAATGACTTTGTATCATACGTAATACTTTTGCATAATGCTTATGTTTACATAATAATATTTTTCAAAACCACAAACACCTGTTATTTACTATACTTATTTGATAAAGCATTTCACTAGTCAAAAAGTATATGATCCAGGAAACGAATTGGAGACTAAATTGTTATTTTTTCTTACGAAAGATTTTCATTTTTTTTTATAATTTAGTGCCATGATTATTTTTCAGATTTACCCTTCAGATAACGGTGTAGCAGAACAATATTATTTATTATCTAATGATGTTCTTGCTGAACCTAGAGCAAAAATGGGGAAAGCTTCTTCTGATGGTGAAACAGAAAATTTAACTCTTTAGATTATCACTTCATCCAAAGGACAGAACAGGATGAAACATTTCCTCTCCTTAGAAACTGCGAGATTAATATGTTCTTTGGAAGTAGACCACTAATCACTTGGCAGCTATTCTAAATAATAATTTCGACATTAATAAAAGAAAAGAAAAATCAGTTAAGAAAAGGGAAATGGTAAGAATCTGCAGAATTATGATAAATAATATGTAACAGAAAATGATAAAAGAAAACATGAGAGAAATTGAAGTCCACAAGCACTTGCAGGATAAAAAATATTATGAACGTTTTCCTGAAACAAAAAGGAAATAATGTTTTAATGAACATTGGAATTTAGGAAGCTGAGATCAAAGAGCAATATTTACAGGCAGAGCGATTACAATATTTCTCAAGAAAGTACAGAAAACTCATAGAATAAAAATCAACATGGATTGATATTGTAAATATGAACTAAAAATGAAAAAGGAAAATGAACCAATTTGTAAAAAATGCCTATTCAAAACTTTTTGGAAGACTAGAGGCTTTATCAATATTGTGATGGAAAAAATACTCTACAGACAGAATCATTCTGTTCAACCTGGAGTATAATCACCACTTAAACAAAAAAATCATGAGAAGTATTACTTTAGCTAAGGAGCGTATTTTATCATACCCAAGCAATGAAAGTCACTACTGCGGAAATGTACTAACAGAAAATATTTATCGTTAGATCTTTCTTTCGTAACTTAGTATCTTAGTATTTATAAAGAAATTTGCTCAAATTCAATTTCGTTGAAATTGTATATCTAATATACGTTTAATTATTCCTTACGGTTAAAACAATAAATTAAAGATATTTATCCACATGTAATATATTGGAAACTAGGATCCCGTTAGCAGAGGAAGAGGAATATTAAATCTGAAAGTTGAGCTTGCTGGGAATCAATCACTAGCTGGAAAAGCTTATTTTGAAAAAGGAAGGACAAAGATGAAGGAAAGTGTAACTAGTCAGTTGGAGCATATTTGTTTAATATTCAGAAATGCATACTCATCCCTTATTAAAACTTCCATTTGTTTTTATAAGAGATAGTTATGGTCTTCCAATCTAATAATTTATGATTTAGGAATTGGCAAAACTATTAAAATTGTATCGCATTTCGGCATTTCCTTTAAAATTTACCGCCAGAATATTAAACAAGTCAAAGTTGGACAGTTATGACGGTCGAAATAAAAATGACACAGAGGCAATAATGTGCATATACTCATTAGATCTATATCCAACATTAGAAACTATTAATCTATAACATGAGCGGATTTAGTCACGTGACTTACTTAAAGTCCTTTCCATAATTGGGAAAACAAAACAGAAATCGCAAAATTAACCATTTTAGTGATTGAGTATGATTTGTCGTATCTCTCAAAATTAAAAACGCCTTAGCTTTTGTAACAATATAGCTAGATTCTTTTTAATTTTGCCGAATTAAGTTGGATAAAAGGTCCATTTATAATTAAGAAAAAAATTATTCCGGTCACAAATTTTTATGGCAACGTGCAAAATGACTGCTGTACCTAAATCCATTTGGTAAGATATTGTTAAAAAAAGACCTTCACAGTAAAAGTACTTTTAAGGCAATTAACGCTCTAAAAAGACAAATATAAAATCAATAATATTCAGTAAAAGTTGTACCCAAAGTGCTCTTACCAATGAGTAAGGAAATTTAAGATAGATTCGATTACTCTTAACAGTTTCCGCCTTTTACGAATTTTATGAAACACATAAAAACCGATAACAATAAACCTAACAATGATTCTTATTTAAATGTGGAAACGTTGATTTTGATGAAAATGGAGAAAAATTACCTATGTTTTATTAATTAGGTGATTAATGAGTTTTATGCCACCTAAATAAAATCATTATGAAAATTATATCTTTCATAAATGTTTACATTTGTCAATACTCTCTTATTATCAATCTTGTTACTTAAGTGTAGACAAAACTTTTACGTGAATAAATTAACAAAATTTTGATGAACAACTAATTGTAATAATATTAATGGTAATTGTAATAATATCCCGAACGCGTTAACGCTAAAAAAAATCCCACAATACGAAATTTGTCTCGTGGCTCTCATGATTTTTGACTACTATGCATCATAGTTATCAAGAAAAGGCATAACGCGTTCTAACCGTTTCATATGTCTTGTATGGCTATGAAATATGACAAGTAACCCGCCTTTCTGACAATCACCATCCATGGACGTTAAGTAACAATGATGTGATGTTAAGAAAATTAAATATTATTTTTCATTATCGTTTCTTCATCTTTTAACATTATCTTGCATGAGTTGTTAATAAAATTATTAAAATCTTGCGTCAAGTTGATAACAGAATTATAAGGTATGTTGCAGAGTTATTTATTTTTACAGGAACTATTACTGTGCATATGTTGAATTGCAATTTACGTTCTTTAAGCGATATCTACATTTTTTACTAATACAGTATAATTTTCAGAGACACCTTAAAAACTCTTGCTGATTTCCAGATGATAAAATACCAATATTGAACAAAGGGATAAAGAAGATGAGGGTACTTCCAGAATGTCAGTAACGTCCTGTAATTGTAAATTTATAACGAGCATGAAACCGAGCAAGAAAACCGTCCGTGTTTCCTAGCTGATATACACCTTATGGATTAATGCTCATAACAACAGTTAAAACATTTCTGGAAGCTGTACATCCTCTATCATTATATTAGGCATATTAACACATATATTAGGTATATTAACGAAAATATTGAAACAAATTTAAAAAAAAAAACTACAGGAAATTTTGTTTCTCATTTTTCTTGCTTTCTCCAAAAATAACGTGAATATATTCATAACATTCTGAACACGTGGTTTCCTAAGGTTTCATTTTCACAAATAACACATGTTATTAACATGTTATTATGCATGTTATTAACTTTAAGTTATTTTTATTGGTCGATCCTTATATAATTCCATTATCATTTGTCTTTTCTTATACTCTTACATTACTTCTCCAACATTTTAATTGTTTAATTTCTCAAATTTTTTAACTGTTCTTCATCTTCATTACTATTATGATTTTGTTAACCATTCTTTTTAGAAGTAATAACAGTATATCTTATTTTTACTTTGAATAAATTGCAGTCCTTCTGACCATTTCTGAGAATCATTGTCAGCCATCCAAGCTACTAACATGTAACACTTCTTGATTAGACCTCTCGACTGAACCTTGACTTCCAGAATGTCGAGGTTTTCTACGAAGATGTTTCATTCCGGGCCATATTTTTACTAAATTTTTAATTATTCCATTAGCAAATTCAGGTCTATCGTCGCTATGCAGTATTCACGAGGCATCACACAAACGAAATATACCCAAAAGTTTATATGCTACTTATTTGCCAGTTTTGCTTTTAAGTAGACAAATATTTGTAAATTTAGTCAAGTGATCTTGATAGTTTATGATAAATCAATAACCTACTTCTAATTCAGACTGCATGTCGCTTATTCTGACATCTGCAATTCATGTAGTCAAATAGAATTGTCTCGCCACTAAACCTAGGATTATGTATGTTTCTTTCAGTTGACATTTTTCACATAAAATTAGATATGAGTTTATAATTTGATGTATAACATTACAGTGTTTCTCTTTAAAATCAGCTCCAAAAATTACAACAGAAACAATAGTGAACTATAAAATATAGATATTGACTAAAGTTTGAGTACAGGGTGCTGAGAAGAAAATTAAAAACCATATATTTGGAATAATATACAATAATAATTGCAAGAAAATAAAAATTTGGAATATTTGTGTAAAATGTTTAATGAAACCGAATAATTGCATTATAAATTCAAGTCATTCACTTTTTTGGTATTTATTGCATATTCATTTGAAAATAGTGCATATTCTATAGTAAAACATTAATAATAAAAATATTTGTAAATACGGATGTTACAGTTTGAAAAACACTACCAAAAAAAACCTATAAGTAAACAAGCGGTTAAAAAAATCATCGCGTGGAAATAAACACGAGTGTGCCTAAAGAAAAAAAAACATAAATTATATCAATAAATTGCGAACTATTTAAGATTAAATTTTATTGTATGGTACGGAACCCTCTGCGCGCTAGTTGAACTAGCACTTAGCCGGATTTTTAGTAAATTTTGGGGCAGAAATAAGACAAAATGTCTAAATTTCTTCTTTTACTTAGTTCTTGTCCGTTTGTGTCCGACGTTAGTAGGACCTTTTCCAGAGTTTCAAAAAGCTCACCTGCCTTACAAAAGAAGCAAATATTTGAATCAAGAATGCTGTCCGATTCATTTTCAATGAGCTTTTTCAGAGTCGACAATTTTTAACATACTGTATCGATTAAGATAACGATACTAGTTTGTCGGTAGAGATTGACATTTTTTTTGAGAAGCTGAGCTTGTTTTGTTTTTTGAAGTTAAAAAACTGGGATCAGTACTTGTCTTCATTAACTCAATTAATTATAAAATATGTTCATTTTGATAGGTATGATTGGCGTAGCGATGTTTACACTCCGAAATGGTGTTCAATAGTAAACAAATATTCGACGTTTGTCGTCAAATCGTGGTTGTATAGCTAATTTTCAGAATGTGTTATGGTTTTTTGACAACTTCAAGGCGTAGTGGTCAAATATCACGAGAGCTACGGCACCAATTTCGTATTATAATCTTTTTGAGTTACACACATTGCGTCCTGGCGATTATTATAAGTTTCATTATACGAATAACGTGTTCTGGATATTTTAAAGAAATTACAACGCGTTGAATATGTACTTTTTCTTGGCTCAATGAGTATTTCGTTCTTTGATCCTAACATATACAACATATTAGGATAAAGTAGTATTAATTGAAGAGATATTAGCAGTTAACTACATATCTCAACATTATTTACAACAATCCATAAGAATCCAGCTATATGTTCTTCCTTAAATTAATACATGTATTTCAACGTCAGTCTTATTTTGTTTTGGGTCATAGCAAAATTCTGGTTCATAGGATCAAATAAACAAATATGAAAAGAGAAACAGAAGCCAAAATAATGAGTTGCCTGATGTGTAATACTTATATTAATGTAGAAATACTCCGTAATGGTCTATCTACTGTAAACTAGGATGTAGAAATATATTAGCTTATCAATTTTGATACTTCACTTTAGACATAACGAACTTAATTGAAGCGATCTAAGCTTGATAGAACGTGAGCTGACAATTATTTCATCATATTACTGAGCCGGTAAAATACTCCCATGAAGAAATAATTGTATCAGTCTTCAGAGGTTACATTTTTTAATTATTTCTAGTCAAGATAATTTCTAAGTTTGTAGCTTTAGACTATTGTATTTTAGATCGTTCTTGTAAATAAAACTTCAAATTGTTGACTTATCGGAATGGTTGTTATTAAAATAAAATCATACTTAAAGCATTGGGTCTTTACTTCAAATAAAATTTATTACATCTTTTTTTTTATTTGTTTTCCTACAGGATATAAAATAGGATTTGGGAAAGAAAGAAATTTAACCTACTTCCTTTTTATATGCCGTAATCAAGTGGAAAGAATACATATTTTATAAATTGGTTATGTCCGTTTGCCCTATTAGAGAATCATTACTTTTAAAAGGGGTTACTACAAAATTTTACTGTAAAATATAGTTCGATTTATAAAACATATTAAAAATAAAGAAAAAATATTTTTAGTTTTTTAGGGAGTACTTACGCATCAGATTGATTGGATATAAAAAGTAGTAAGAGTATTTAAAATTCTATCGAAAGTGTTAAATGATATTTGTGATCTTCTTCGTGGGACACAAATCTCCAAAACATTTTTATTTCTAAAGAGAAGGTGTATTTTAAAATCTGTTATCATTTCAATTTAAGCACAGAATATAATATATTTATTTTCTAGTTTATTCGATTATATAGAGGTACCAAATTCTCTAAACGATTATAGAATTTTTATCGGTTTGTATGATGAATCAATAATCACATTGAACATTTATTTTTTTAAACTTTCACTATTAATATTACATTTTCACATTCTTAAGATTATAAATATATTGATTCTTCTTAATAATTTTATTTACCTTGATATAATAATTTATTTGTTTTGCTTGTAAAATTATGCAACTAAATGAATGCTATTTTTGCCAGTATTCCTCAGTCCTGACCTAGACTTGACCTTGCGAAAAGGAACTCTGTATTAAATAAACTTAGGTTGACATGATTTAGGAGAATATTGTTTTATATATTTAAAGCCTTATTTTATTCATGACCAATTCATATCTTCACCCTTAACTTATCTTCTTTACTCTAGTTAACGTATGCTAGCTCGTAAATATAAATTATCCATCAAACGCCTCGGACTAAGGTGAGGTCTCCACTCGCAAATATGTATAATTTATGCAATTTACTTCTGTATCGTTTTACACCACTAATGAGTAATGCGTCGACAAATAAATATAATTATGAATATATATATATATATATATATATATATATATATATGTAATTTTATCCACCTGACACTCGTAAATTAAAAAAGAAAATAACCTTCCAAAATAATAGAAAATTTATTTTATACATTGCTGAAAGCAAAACATGGAAATAAGGAAAATATTGGTTTAATAAAAACCCTTTAATATCAGACAACTGGTAGTATGCCTATCATAATTGAATAAATAAATGCTTACCTTTGGGCTTTTAACGATGATGCATCTTATTTTTCATATATCACCCTTACAAAGTTTAGAGTAGTGCTAAATACATGGACAATGCTTCCCCTGAGTTTTGTGTGGATATCCAGTAATTCATGGCAACTTATATTTAGTAGATACAAATAAATAACAGGACATCGACTCATCTTAATATTACATTTCTTTACCTGCGTTCTAATCGGTAATAGGTAATGAAGTGTAATATTAAGAAGAAATAAGGTGACGATTCATCATATATGTTATAGTGTTACGAGTTATCCCTTCCTGTTTCTCTCCAGTGAAAAGAGGGAAAATTATATTAACATTATAAAAGACTCGTGGAAAATTATTCTTAGCGTGGGAAATAACTAATTACTTTAAAATGCACAAGAAGAAATAGCAGGAATTTTCAAAACAACAAAATATAATAATATCTAAATTTGTCCACGATAAATTTGTTGCCTTAGATACTTTGAGGAAAATTTCGTATCATATAAAAAGGTAGACAACCAACACGAAGGTCATTTTTTCTTTTCTAATTAATATTGTTCAATAATCACAGATTTTACAAAGTATTATTTTCACACGCTACGTTTTAGTTTTACTCTGCATTCCCATCTTAATCCGCGAAAAGATTTGCGTGGCAATTTCATATATATACCTAAAAATATCTCTTTTTCATTTGTGATTTTATCAACCACCAAAAAATTTATATTACTAGTGGAAATATTCGTTTAAAAAAGCCATACATGCTGTAACTAAATTAAATAAATATTCAAATAACTCATGGCTCAGTTATATCATATATCGTAAATTTGTTCACTCGAGCCCCAGAAATTTATTTTTTAAACGCTGGAAAAGAAGTGAAGATAAAATAATACATTTCGTCATCATTACTTATTTAATTTTCCTTTTAGTTTTCGAATTCTACATTTCTATCTCTTATATTTCTTTTCATTTAAAAAATATTATTTTAGATACGATGCCTAATGTTTTGCAATTCTTCAATCGTCATTGAAGATTTTAAAGGTATTTATTATTAACTTGGAAAATTTTCAATATCGATTATGTTTTAATGTATCCAAAACACGTGGAACAATAAAAAAGTATAAATAAATTGAAATATAGACCGAATATACGAGAATTATTCCAAGTATTCTTTATTCGTAACAGGAATTCATAATATTACATATAATTATGCTATTACACTATCGATCATCAAGAATACATACAAGAAACAACTTTTACAAATAAAATTGGTGTATCTGTTAAGGATTTAAAAATTCTTACTTATTTCTTGGCGGTTATATTGTTTACACGACACCTAACCACAAACAGTTTTTAAATTATTTTTCTGGCCACTCTGGCTGAATACCTATTTTTTTGTGATTATAAAACCTTTTATGGGATTATAAAACAATTGTCATCTTAATTTGTTCTCTGTTCTATGTTGATATCTCCCGCAGTTATAAATGAAAAGTAGCTAACGAAATACACAGCGTTAAGAGGGCGAAATGTGATCAGTAAATTTCACTGCCAATTTCGCGTATTTTTCCCATTTTGAAGACGTCTTTACTATAGGAACCATAAATGCCGATTAAGTAGAACTGTTTGTGAATAACTTCTTAAAGAAATAAGTAATCGAAAAGAAAAATCTGTTTTAGGTGGTTAAAACAATCATATATTTCGGTTAATGCAAAATAATTAGTAATAAGGAGGTCATAAAATCTAACAATGATTCTACCCACATAACTCACTCGGAGTTCCTTGATTTTTTAAGACAAAATATGTTTTTGCAAGTTTACTCAAGAAATACACAAAAGAAAGACCGTTTGGACATTTCTGAGGAACAATATAATACGCAGATGTGCAGATTTGTATTTTATTACCTAAATTTTTAGTGTATTTAGGGACAATCTAAGTATTTTACAAGTGGTCTAAAACTTTTGGCCAGCAGTGTACCTATCGAACGTGATATAGATGAATCTTCTCTTGCAACTATGTGGTCATTGGTCGACAATAGATAATATTTTTTAACCATAAAATATGAAACAATGGTGTAAAGACAAGGAACCATTTATTATTATTTAAAAATATATATTTGAAAACATATAATTATTGTCATTTTTATTTAAAATGATTTAATTAGCGCCAGGAATTATAATTGGTTTATGCTTGCAAAAATGTATTTATTACAATGGCATTAGCGTTAACATTTTTTTATGTTTCTCAACGGGCGAAGATGGTGCTGGCGCCTTTATTTTAAAATGTGTAACAAGCCATGAAGTATAATTCTGAAAGTGAAAAGTAAAATTAGGAATGAATTTAAATTAGTCTATTATATTCGATTTTTTCCTTAGAACTTCTTCGTCTTCATTTTAAAAATTCTACATTCTTTTTTTCGTTTTATATAATTTTACAAGAGCAGCTCGTTTCTAGACTAGTTTTTTGGGTTAATTCATCTTTGAGTTTCTGCTGAAATAAGCCGTAATGATAAAAGTAATCCGACTTATTATAATTGAATCAGATCTGTATTTGGTAACTGCAGTTTATAATTAAATAAGCTTCACTGGTAAATTGCCTATCTGTGTAATTTAATTTACGAAGAGTTTGTAAATTTTAATGTATCAAAAAGTTATTAAAGGTGTCATTGATTCAAACTCGTCTTGTTTAATTTGAATGCAACTATCGAAATATTCATTGAATCAGCCATTATCGCTTTTATATAACGGCTTGATATATGTTAATGTAAACGGTGACTCTCCTAGTCGGTGATTGTAATAAGTTTGAATATAGACTAATATTGTTTTATGTTATTTAGATATTTTATTTGGTAGGACTAATTTGTCCGAATGATGTTTGTGCTGTTTATACTCGTACGGTACATATAATGGATTTTATTATTGAATATAAAGTTTATAATTTCTTCTCAAATAATTTTATCACCTACTTAATTATACGGTTGGATATAATTTTTCAAATAAAAGATTTTTTTATATGTTCTGGTTGTCAATATATTAATTTAACAACAATGATGACTTGGTTAAATAAGACATTCTTACTACTTAGAAATTAAAATAATTTCTCTGTGTTGCGTTAAATTCATGATCAATACAGATAAAATTATTTTTTTAAATGTTATCGTAACGAATATCAATATGAATCATTTGATAAACTTTGATTCGCGGTAGGTGAAAATAACCTTTGAATTTTTGGCGTTTCGTAGTTTTATTTATTGTATTATGTGAAACTGTTTCATATGTTGCAATATTTACTGAACAATGAATCGAATCTCAGTATATTGCTTTTTTAAAAGCAGTCGTTAAATAACTCCGCTGTACGTATGTGTGACGCAAAAGGATCTATGATTTATTCGATTGCAAATTCATACACTGAAGTGTAATTTATTACATGAATCTGAATTATTTAGTTAGATATTTATCACTTATAAGATCCACTTAAATTTATTTTGATCACACACTTTACATAGTTCCCTTTTAAGAAACCTACAGATATCAAGGTGAACCATATAATATGATATAACATTAAAATAATCCACAAAGATATAGTAGACAACATGAAGACCTGCAAAAAATTCCACTGTATATAATGCTAATTTCTTCAGTCGAGCTTTGACCTGCTGCTTAGTTCGTGTATAAATAGGAAAAAATTATGAAAAAAAATTCCGTGAAAAATCATTACGAATTGTTAAATATTTTAGTATACACAGAATACAATAAATAGCTTCAAAATAAAAAGCATGTGAGCTGCAGTATATAGCCATGTGTTGCTATTATACCATGTCATGTTTTGTTATACTTATATTCACACTTTTACTTATGTTAAAAACATAAGTAAGAGTATATATATATATATATATATATATATATATATATATATATATATATATATATATATATATATATATATATAACTTAGACTATATGAAACCCCAATAATATTTAAATTGTAAAATTTAGCAATGAAAGCAGAACAATTAAAAAAAAGGAAAAAATTCGCTTTTTAATTTGTGTCATTACAGTTAGAACCAGTTGCTATGACTCGTTTTCTGTTACAAAATTAGACCAACTAAACATTTTTAATTTAAAGAACTAAAGCAACACTAAATAAAAATATGGATTGTACAAGGTAACTCGATGGCAGCACTAGTTGGAAAGACGAATTTCTTAGTGGATTGATTATTTATATTGTTAACAATAACATATTAATTAGGAATGATGCATGAATGGTAAATATTTTTATCCAAAAATATACTCTTGCCTTAGCACTTTGATTTGGAAAAAAATTTCGATGAATGTCTCTTAATGCGATTCTCTCAAAAAAAAAATTCAAAAATATGTATTTTAGAAACCCGTTATTTTCGTCACCAACATTTGACTGTTTGTGCTGAAAAAAATGAACTGCTCGTATAGTGCAAAAATTATAGTAATAACGATCTTACTGCCGTCAACTATAAAAAAAGGAATTACACATTTAATCACAAAAGGTAATTACGAAGTAATTACGTTACATTTTAATTTTCATGTAAATGTATTTTTTAATTTTTTTTCCTAGAAACTATCAAATATTTCTGAAAAGCAACAAGATTAATTTAGGATTAAAAAATTACTAGTTTTTCAAAATATTAAATTTTTATTTTAATAAATGTTGAAACTACCTGCAATTCTATAATCTAATGTAATAGCGACATCAAATCAACAAATATAATTTAAAGCTTTTACTTAAACCAGCAAGAGTTTTATTACTTGTGGCGAAAACAGAATGGTTTTGCTCATTTTATTAACATGAAACATATTAATTCCTTTCATTGAAACTAGCATGACAACTTGTTGAATTAGTTAAATACAAACGTTACACACAAATCGAACTGATTTTAAATTAGTTTCTGGGGCCATTTGAAAATTAGTTATGAGATTAAGATGATAAAATTCATACTCAATACGTAAGTTTACATAAATACTGATATTCACGTTCATATCCCAGCATATATTTTATTGCCAAACAAATTATTTATCCTATATTACGTGTGATACTGGCTACATCTAGTTGAGGTGCGAAAGCGAAACATACATTCTCATTATTGATATCATGCAAAAAAATTCTTAGCTCAAATTCGAAACGATTCCATCCTATAACTGAACTGGACACAGATTAATTTTGAGACAAATTGATAATATCTACATTCATAAAGGGTGATAATATAAATTATATTTATTAAGGAAGTGGTCATAAATTAATTAAGTCACTGCATTTTCAGTCACAGAATCAAAGTTCTCCGGGAAGGGAGTAACTAAATTATGACTAACAACAATTGTACAATAATAAATACATGTCACAGCATTGCAGTATTTCAGTTTAAAATCGATTACATAAAATGTTAAAAGAGAATTACCCCCGATCCTGAATTAAGGATTGTTCGGGGTTGTTAGGGGTTATTTGTAAGTTCAATGCAGTGCCTGATTAGTGAGATATGAGAACCTAAGCAGTTTGAATGTGTCGTCTTCTTCACTTCCTCCATTTCTTTAACAACGTGTGTCAAAACTTAAAAAAACGACTTTTAGCAAAATATTTTAACGTAAAATTATTTTAGTCAACTTATCATGATAAACTAAATTGATACAGGCAACCTAGTCACTTGTCTTAGACATGTGAAAATATTTGAGGCCATATATTTCAATGAAAAAAGTAATACCAATATTCATCAATTTTTTTAATAGATTAAGTATGTACTTAACCAAAGTAGTGCAAGTTCTACTCCTTTTCTACTAATTTATTTTCATATTATGGTATAATGAAAGCGTAATTCGTTTAGGATACCTATTAAATGGTTAATTTTACTTCACATAAAAACACAGATTCTTTTTGTGATGTAAATAAGTAAAAAATATTTTTAAGTTTTGTGCTTAAATAGATAAAAAAATCTGGCGTAATACAAATAAATAAAATTGAAGTGTCTGTCTGACATTTTTGATTTGTCACTTAAATATTTTTCCGTTTGCATATTCGGTTCCTAAAATAAATCTAATTTAAAAAGTTTTATCTGAAACTATTGAAGTTATTGGCTTAAATTTTATGAGAGTTTAGATAGTAAACTTAGGACCAATTTAGTTTTTATTTTATCATGATATCTAAAGGGCGTCTAAATTTTAATGATGAAAACTTTACACAAATGACTACCATATTTTCTCCCGCCAATAACTATCTATGTGATAAAATAACTAAAAATAATGTCTCTTTTTTTTGCTATTTCCTTGTATATATACATGTTGGAGTTTTGGTTATACTATAAAATGGTTAGCTAATATTATATATTTAGTACCTACATGTAATTGTAAAACCATAAATATATATCGGAAACCCCATAAAAAGTATAAAATAGACTTTAAACATCTATTTTTGTATGAACAAATATGAAGTAAAATTTCCGAAATAATGAGGCTTTAAACACTAAAATATAGAAATAACTAGACTAAACAAAAAAACTCTGGTGCTTTTGTCTTTTCCCAGGCATGTGGAAAGATTTTGGTGCATTTTTCGTTGTCAGAAGTTACTTGTGCATGTAAAACGGATATTAATAAATAATATATACGTAGTCAATTTCAATGGTTTTATCATACAAACGACAACAATATATCAAACGTTAGAAAATAATTATAGATTTCTAGACTATAAAAAAATAGTGAAGCGCATTTATTTCCAGGTTAAAAAACCTTGGTGTATTTATATTATTACAAAAATTTAACTACAAGTATGAGAGTCGAAGAAGACAATCAGAAGTTAGATATTATTTTCCAGCTCCAATAAATAAAATTGTTCTTCCAAATGCACTAGGTGACCCCTTAATATTTTCAGCGTACAAAACGTAAAGCTTTGTAAATGTTTGTAATGGTTTAATTTAAAAGTTTTCATATACCTTATTTAATTTTTATTTTTAATTACTTGATTTTATTTTCATACATTTATACGATACAACGAAAAGTTACGGGAGCTTGGCTTTGGCTTCGTAAATATAGATAAATATTAGATATTTTAATTGAATTTAAAAAAAAATAGAAGATTGAACTTATAGTTACTAGTTACAATTTGAAGGACCAGCAAATCCTCAAGTCTTACGATTTAGGTAGGTTGTACCACTATAGAATTAGGACTAAGGAGTTAAAGCGCAGAGTTGAATGACAAAGTCTATGCTCGATACCAACAATAATAAATTAAGACAAGCAAATCCCCTTACTTTATGATTTAGGCAGACAGTACTTCGCTACATCAGAAATGAGGAGTTGAACCAATGAGTTCAGTGACAAATACTCTGCTTGAGAACCATAAGTTTAATGTAAAACCAGTACATCCTTGAATCTCAGAGTTCAGGCAGGCAGCATTAGGATTTGAGGATCAAGGGTTGAAATTATCATTATATTTTTTTTGTCTTGGGGATTCAATACGTGTGAAATTTTCATCAGATTCAAATTATTAAAATTAGCTGAATAGTTATTCGCAAGATGAACAACAACAAACGGAAAGCGAAACCAAATAAAATCGTTTAAAAGTATTGATACCGAATGGAATTAACAAAAACAAAATATTAAAAAAAAAGAAGAAAGTATTCACAATAAGTTTAAAATTATCAGCATGGCTATAAAATCCATGTTACTGTAGACTAAAGTGAAATTTGGGTCTTCAAGGCCTTTTGAATGTGTGTGTACTCTTCCTAACTTTTATCCGCACATGTTTGAAAAATGTGAACTAATTAGTATAATGATATTTCGCAAGTACTTAAATGCAACTTTTCTTTGTTCAGCTTGCATCAACCTTCAAAAGAAGCAAGGAAATAAAAATGACATTAATGTATATATCAAAACAGACATGTTTAATAGCCTCTATTTGATATTCTTACGATAACAAGGCTATTGATCCTGTTAAAATATAGTATAATTTGTAAACACATATCTTCTTTTAATACGGAACCCGAATTCGTTTTAACATTACACACATACATTTTATGACATATTCCAATTTATTTTATTTACATTTAACATACATACAAAAATAATACCCAAGTGCGCATCGGAATACATATGATTTACGCAGGTGTCTATATTTCCTATATGTGCTAGTACCTCTAGCTTTTTTAGATTATTTATCTCAAGAGTTGAAAAATTAAAAGAAGTTGAGGATACATGATACAATTTTTTGAAGCTTAACGCTTATTAAAGGTAGCTTAAAAGTACATGGAAACTCACTTTCGTTTTCAAAAACCTATCCAAAGATATCCCATTCGGCGTCGGTTGGTGGTTTAAGAGAATTCACTTTCATTTTACTTGTACATACCTATCGAAAGTTAATATTTATTTCTAATTGTAATCATGACATCGATCTATTTTTGAAAAATTAAACGTAAGAGTTTAAAAAAATAAAGGTAAGGAGACGTTTAAAACAAAAATTCGAATAAGACGTTCAAAGATCAAAACAAATCCATTTAATGTTTCTTTAGGAAATATGAAAGGAACAATGGTATCCACATAATTTAAATAATTTTATACTGACGGAAATACGAAATAAAGACTTGTTGTTTATGCCTCAGAAGCCAAGTATTTTATTTGCGTTTAAATTCAAGGAACTTTGACGAATTCTAAAGCTAAGACCTAACCTATTTATTCGTATTGAGATTTTTGTTAAAACTATATTCTCATTCGACATATTTTTGAAATAAATGGAGTAAGGACAAAAGAAAAATAAATGTACCACTCAAAGCGTAGCCGCAGGAACTTTTTTAAGGCTCTCCTATCGAAAAGTAATGATTACGATATAACCTTTTTGTATATCAGGAGAAAAATGAGTTTAAAAAATGTTTATACATGAATAAACATAATACGAAGAGGCCACTCCGAGGATAGAAAAGAACAATTAATATCTTGTCACACATGGCTAGTACATTGTTTTTTTTATATACTAAGAATATTTCAGTATTATTTATATTATTTCCAAAACTTATTAATATCAAAGAAATCAATAATTTTTTTTTCCTGATATTGTTTAACAATATGACTCGTCTTTATAAAAGCGATATATTAGCGTTGAATATGATTATCATAAATACCATCGCGTACCAGCTATACATAATTGAAAAGTGGGCTTATTAATTTCAATTCATTAAATATTATGTGTTTAAAAAACGGTATATTGTTTAATTTTCTGATTAAGCTTCCAAAATATTTATATTATACTTATAAAGCACTAATAACTTCAGCACCGTACAAACATAGACACACACACACACACACACGCATATATATATATATATATATATATATATATATATATAAATTTTTATATATATATATACATATATATATATATATATATATATATATATATACATATATATATATATATATATATATATATATATATATATATATATATATGTCCTTCTCTTTTCGATCATGTTAATGGAATTATTCCCATAGAAAAACTTGGTAGAAATTTCTAGACAACACAATACTTCCTTCGCTCCTTATGTGTATATAAAAGAGACTTACTTAAAATAATTCGAATTATGAATATGTTTCCACGAATAAAAATTTACTTATATTCAACAATTAAGAAATTTAGTTCTTCTAAGTTACTGTAATATCGTGAGAAAAAATTACAATAGTGTAATGAAAAGTTCATTCATTTATAATGATATGATAGAGCACCTTATGTAGTGGGTCTACAATATTTACAGAATAAAGTAATATGTTCCATAATTTTTTCGTATTTCAACATTTATTTACACAACAGCAATGCGTTCATGTTGCGTAAATGTGTGGGGCATGACGAAGTAAGAGAATAAAATTATGTCAAAAACATTTGAAGCGAAAAAAACTTATAACTTTTAAACTTAACTATATTCAAAAAATTTGTTAAATATTAAATTTAAAAGGTAATGATAAATAATTTTAATATGCTACAAATTAGAGTTTATTGTACAACATAAGAAAAAATAAATGTTCAAAAGAGCCAGTTGTAGTTTATTATTTATATTTTTTCGTATTTTTATTTAGACATTATGTAGCTCACATATATTTAATAGTTAGAATAAAAATAAATTTTGGCCATAAGGCATGGCATCACAAAAGAAAGATTTAGATACAACATAAAACAGAAAAAAAAGTTTATTTTTATATATATGCCGACAACAGAACTCAGGTTTTTAAGTTGCCTATATACAATTAAATTAGTCCATTAATACCTTTTTACTAAAGTTTGGAAGGGCCTAACAGGTCTCATCTTTTAGAAGTGCCTCAGAAACTAGTTTCTGTGTATACGTATGAATGTACTATCACTAGAAACACCACATATTTGTGAGATTATATACCCTCCAGAGTAGGGGCTATATTGGCGCAAGAAATTGTAAAATAAACAGAAAACCGGCTAAGTGCATATTTACACGTTAGTTAAACTATTTAATTACATCCATTTTAGTGTTTAATAATCTTTCAGAATCGTCAAAATAAACCTAATTTCCGGTCGAAACTATTTAATGAAAACATCTCTAATTTAATGTATACAAGATGACCTAAATAGTGGCGTACAAAAGTTAAATATACAAGTTTGATATTAAAACTTATCCGAATTAACCTTATTAAATTGGGCGATTTTTTTTTGGGCTGTGGAAATATTTTTAGTATTTGTAAAAAATATTCACCTGACTTTGATTTTATTTAATACTTTGTTATTAGGATTTTAGTGTTGCTTTATTTAAAATGTTAATTGGTGCTTGATTACTGAAAAATAGTCAGTTAGTTACTTACAAGTAGAAGTTTACAATTATTTTTAATTATTTTATAGAAGTTTACAATTATTTGTATTAAAACGGTATGCATGAGAAGAATGGTCGCAAAAGTTTAGCCAAAGCAAAATTCAAAAATAGGTAAAATGACTACATGCTAATTTAAAAAATTTCTACAGGGCGTAGCGTTTTTTATAGTTTAGTAATATAGTGACCGGAACTGTTATATAGAGAATCTCGGGTTCAAATCCTGGACGAGCCCAATTATGTTTATGTAAAGCTTTTAACGTTTTATGCAATACACCGATAAAGAACAGTTGACCGATTCAAGGCGGAATGAGCCAACCAGACACAAAACTGACCGAATGGCAGACTAGAGGCGTAGCTGATCGAATTAAGTCAGAAAGAGCGACAACACCAAAGCTGGCCGAATAGCAAGACGCGTTAGGCCATCATAACATTTTAACGCGAATATTTTTACCTCTTTACGAAAGACTAGCGTTGTTTAAAATATTAATTTTTGTTACGTAATTGAATAAACATAGTTTTTATTATTTCAAATATCCGTAAATGTTCTACAAAAAAAATATGTATCCTATAGGCAGATCTGTGCATTAGAGCACGCCTTGTCTTCTATTGTCTGTACATCGAGCGTGCAGTTAAAAATGTTTATAATTGTGAAACCAAACATATGAAATTCGATCAGCATGGCTTAGTTTCCTTGTAACAGCCAACCTTGTCTCAGCAAAGACAAGTGATAGTTTTAAATAGCATTACATGTCAATAATTTTATTTACTGAAAAATTACCATATTGCTAAATATATGAGAACCATTCAGTCCGAATTTCACATTATAATCCCAGTATAATCAATTTTAAATGAATATAATATAAATTAAATTTTTTTCACATTACCTCGGTTCAAGTTAGCATTTTTGATATCTTCTCACTATAGTATAAATGGACACACTTTATAAGAATTTCCAATTTAAAGTCGAATATAGTGTCAAATGGCAAATGTTATTTTTGCAAATTTGCCTATTGAACTTCAACTGTATTGGACGTATTAAAACTTATCATATAAATGTCATACAAAAAAATAAAGGTAAATTAATAATTTTTACCATGTGAATGTCAGCTAAAGAGTTGAAAATAATGACATAATATTCAGTCATTATTTTCAACCCTTCACGCACAGTATAGGATTTAATTATATTGCCGTAAATATAATTTCATTTTGTAAGAAGATTAGCCTCTTAAGTTCACTAATTAGACAAATCTTTATAATTCACGCTATTTATCCATGAACTTTGGCCTTGTTTATCAAATTTTAAAAATGTTAGTTTACAAATATCAATCGTCAACCTAAGCCGTTAACCCTTGTATAATAATCATGTCTTAACATTCAAAAAGAAAATGTTTTTGAAAAATCATAAAATACACCTGGGGTGTATAGAACAAATTAAATTTATAACTCTAAAATGTTAAGAATTAACTTTTATTACTTTTATTTGAGGAAAATATTTAAACGCTTCTGTCATCGGATTTTTTGTTACTCTGGGAAGAAAATGAAATATTCTGATAAAAACAGATTTTTGTAAATTATTTTTAGATAAAATTATTTTTAATTTTCCTGTTTATAGTTTGATAAGACAAGTAAAAAAAATTAATAACCTTATGATGAAATGTCAATTTTTTTTAAATTTACAAACTATTTCATGAGAGTTGAGCGAGGGTAACATTGTTTCTAACTGGAAAATAAAACCAGTTGTAAACATTTTACCTTTACAGTACGTCAAAGAAAGGTACGATATGACGTCATAAATTAATATCACATTATGTGTTTTATATTATAATAAACTATAAGAACAATTTTTACTACTTATTATTGTGTTGCTAATTTTATATTTAAGTTCGTCTACTTTTGCTACAAATTCCTTTTATAGCTAGCAGAGATTGTTTTAAACACTCTTTTCTCTTTTACACATATAGATATATATTTAAAAATATTACTAAAGTAGCTGCTATTTACTAGATAACTAGTAACAGGTGAGAAACTTACAATTCGCACACTTCTTAAATTAACGGTTTAAGAAAACACATTTGGTATCTGCATTGGTTTTGTACAAAGTTTCTTTTCAACTAATTGGCAATACTATTTAATAAAAATATATATCTCTACAGAAATAATGTATTTCTTCCGAGCTACTATTCACTCTTAAACGAACTGAAATATTCTTGAGAAAATGCTAGAATATATTAATTAGTTAAATTGACGATCGAATTGATTTGTAATTTGACATATGTAATCTTTTAACAATACACTTAAAAATTAATAATTGTTCGCCTGAAGAAGAATAATTGTTCGCCTCTTATCAAACTATAATGAAAAAATTACCAGAAACAGCTGCCAAAAATACTTTGATTAAAATTAAAATATATCAATTTTGGGGGATAAATGCGCGTTACTTATAAACCATTTTGACACGTTCTAGGTTTTATAAACGTATGTTATAAATTGAATATAAAGAACACAAATTTGTTCTTAGTATTTTAAATAAATTTACTGTCAGTTATTTCATTATTTAGTCTCTTTTAAAAACAATTAAATTATATATTTCGACCATGCAGTATATCATACATCTCTTAGAATGAATTGAAAATAACTGAATATTAAATGGCGCGGGTTCATTGTGGATATATTGCAGATGATATTTTGTCAAACTATACCTTGTTATGCTTACGTCGGTATCATATTTATGGCATAGAGAGGATTTTATGTACATATGGTTGTATAGTAATTTTTGTGCAGTACTTTTATTGGAAAACTAGGTGAGCTTAATAATATTCTAAACTCATTATTTCGAAAAACTACTGTTAGAAATTATTTTACAATTTTTTAATGAAAAACTCTTTATAAGTAAGGAGTTAAATTGCCGTAGTTTTAATACTTCATAATTAGAGATTAAACTACTATTTTTACTACTTATTACACTTTAAAACGGGACTCCAATATATAATTGAACTAGATTTCTAATTACTTATTTTCACATGAATTAAAAAACAAAAACAATGATGGGAAATGTCATTACACTACGTAGTCCCGATCATAACACGTATCGTAATTCGCTGGTGTTGCTTCTGAAATTTAAACAAAAGTCTTTGTAAAATAACTGGTCACATATATAGAAACTAAGTAGCTGGTAAGGTTTATAAACTTTAAAAGACAAGGTTAAATAAAATATGCTGAATTTGTATCAAAGTATTCAGTATCATATTCTAGAAATTCTAAATTATTTAGACTGAAGTAAGGAAGTTGACAGTACAGCTATGGTACATATGTTTTAAAAAAGTATTATAATTCCAACTGTGTCTTTTGTTGATCCGTGATCCGTTGTTGCGTATTGATGCGTTGTACTAACTTTGACTACGCTAAATATGCTTTTCTTTTTCTTTTGATATTCATTCATCATAGCCTTGCCAGAGACTTCCTGGATCTCCAAAAGGAGATTCACAATAAATGCCTGACGCAATGATATGAATGATTCTGAAATCCATTGTATTCTTGGGTGATGTTTATAAATTATTTCGACTCCAATAATAGTCCAAACACTCTATTTAGACGAACACTCCTCTTTCTTTGTATATACATTCCTATAGACGAAAAACAATAATAATAATTTATTTCTCAGAATATTAACTATAAAATGAAGCTGCTTATAGCAGTAACAGTTATCAAGGCACAATGTTAAATTACAACTAAAGCGAGATAAGTAGAATTGTTTATTGTCGACTCTAACAGATACTAACCTCTGCAATGCCTTTAGAAATCCATGTTTTTTAACACTTTACCTAGATTTTGTTTAATGGGCATAAGAATCTTATATAATTAAGTTTAGGTACACTTTTCAACCATTCTGCTATTATGCCTTTTTATGTCAAAATTTTCAATTAGTTTAGACACAGCCATCTTGTATACAAGTGCGCAAAGGGGAGACAGCACAATTGACGTTACATTAAACTCTTACCATATGCCGCCAAGTAACGCAAAAATAATGTTTTGAGTTGCTACTTGTAACGATAGTATTTATGTAGTTTTTAAACTAAAATCCCTAATTTTCGATGCCAATACATTTACACCATCGACTTTTGTCTTATTTATATATCGTTTTCCTATATTTGGCAATGAAATGTGTATTGTTATTATTAGGACATATTAAAGGAGACCAATAGTAGAATTAATGACTGTCTGAAGTAAGAACTTGTATGTCAAAGTCCTGAATTATCTATGACAGCATTTAGTTCAGAACTTTGCGTAAAAACTAGACTGGTGAAATGAACTTTTCTTAACTCTGTCGTGTTTAGAGTCGTATAGTATTTGCAGTAGTAGTTGCTTGTCAAAATGCTATCTTCGAATTAGACTTTATCCGTGTCAAAGCCTAAAAACCAACAAAAAAGTTGACAAAAACAACCTCTTTATAAAATTGTTGTAATATTATATAGGTAAAGAAGATGCTACATTAAACGTTACGAAGTAAAAGGGACGCTTACTTTTTCCAATTTCAGTGAATTTTTAATATATTTGGCGTTAATTTTGTAGAAATTTATTATTGACAATTAAATGAAACTACGTGATGTAGTATTATTTCTACTTTCTTTAAGTTCTTTAACACGATCTAGGTTATAATTTTATTAATAAAAAAATATTTTTAAAATATGAAATTTCAATTTGTCAAAAACAAATAAACTGATCAAGAATTCGTTGTAATAATAATGCAAGAAAACATTAAAACTTAAGGAGAGAAAACGAGAATACCTTTAACATTTTATATTTTATTTCAAACACTTACAAGCGACGCGAAGCTGTGTTGATATCTACAGTTTGACATTAAATGATGTATTGAATAGTTTTTCATTATAAATGCAGCTTTTATACACATATAAGTTAGACATTTAATTGATTGCATTGAAATTATTTTATGGGGATGCTTTTTATAAGAATATTCTTTCATTTATGTTTGCGCTCCAGTTAGAATTGAGAAAAATACGCAACATTGGTAATGTAAGACTATTTAATATTAGCATGAGATAGCGCTTAGGTATAAATAAATTTACAACTTTGATCATACGGAATATTTTAAGTATTTGTTCTATTTGTTCATCTTTGTCGTGACTTACATACGAAGTTGCCGAACACAATTATTATTTTTTTGAATATTTCTATAAATATAAATAAAACCAAAATTAGATAGAAGTTATATCCTCCTAATTTTCTAATAGTAAAAGAATTAGCTCAAACCCGTTAAGTGTTACAGAAGATTATCTCTTGCATATTCACAAAGTCCTCTTTCTTCATCATCATATTATTATAGATTAAATCAATCTCGTGCAGTCAGGAATAACAACGTAAAAAACAAATGGGATGTTTTATTTCAGAAAAATGATGTAATGAAAATGAGGTATGTTGTATGAATAGATTTATAACTGTGAAAATAAAATAAAAATTAAATTACATAATTTAAATATAACGTGGATCATTGGCAAAGATATAGAGCGGTTATAATAGTAATTATTATTAAAAAATGTTGCAATTCTTAGCACTTCAATATGACAGAATGGTGTTTAATAAGAAATAAATCTAATATTTAGGTGTTTCTAAAGTTTTTTAAGAATTTTTATAATTTATATGAAAAAATTAAAGTTACTTTTATTTCATAATTATTAAAAAATTTAGTAGTTCCTTAATGACGGCAAACATTTATTGAATTACTTAAAATTTGAATGAAATTGTAGATTTTGCAACTAGTTCTTCTTCCAATTAGGTCAAGTTAAATTTGAAAATTTGTTGTCAGTAAGAAAACTACTTTTTATCAACACCTTGAAGTGTTGACTTATCGTGAACAAAACTAACCGCAAGGCTGGTTTTTTAAATAACATTTTAAATTATTTTGGTTATCGATACTGTAAAATGCCATATTATCCATTATTCCGTAGTGTCCTCATATTTAGATTCGTAGACTAAAATTTATAAAACAAAAATTGAAGGAATATAAATCAGATTCCGGAGACACTTGGCTTTTTAGCAGTTCTTTTAAATTACTGATGTTGCTGAAATGATATTCCACTATGAAATTATAAAGTATAAGTGACACGTTAGCACTTTATAAAATACTGATAGCATATTTACACTTACTTTCTGCCATATCTTTGCAAGTACTCCCACGAAGAACTAGACCGCATGGATCTTATTTCCAAAATGTAGAACTAATTCACCGTTGGATGATGCCAGTTTGTAATATTTTTTAAATAATTTAAATGTAAATAAATTAATTAAACTTGATGAAAAGATACTTAAACCAAATGGTACTAATATATGAAAACGGTAACTTAGAAATCACACTCACAATTGTTACAGCAAACGTGTATACATTTGCTGTAAGATATAAGCACAAAAAGAATTTATGCATTCACTGCCCCATGCAGCACCATCAAAACATTAACATACTACAAAACACTTTTCATTACAACATACACGTTAAGATTTAATTATGAATATGTATTAATTTTAATGCGATTATTAAATATATTTGCATACGAAATACATTTGAAAATGGTGAAAATTTGCTATCACATGTAAATTGGATGATTACTTTCTCATAATCAATATATGTTGTATGCCAAAATGTTTCGTAATAAACAAAAAAAATATTCCTAAAATTCAGAGCATGTACAAATTAAACACAATATTTTCACTATCGCATTACAATACATTTAAACCTACGTATTTATAAATATTTCCTAGCGGTAACCGAAGCACATGTTCACAAAAAGGGACACAAGGAAAATTAAAAAAAATCCTCATACCTTGAAAAATCCTCATTCGTAAATGATTATTTTCTTTAATGTATTAGATTCTTGTAACTAATTATAGGAAAACTTATTGCTTTCATTTGATAACAAATCAATTCAAAGTGTTGAAATATAATTAAGTTCAATTAAGGTGTGCATTGAATTTATTTTCATGAAAATACTTCGTAAATTTGCTGCTTGTTATTACTGGATGCTTATAAAAGCCATGGAGTTAAAAAAAATATCATTTATTAGGAGAATCTGTCTCGTCTAAATTAGAGACTGATATTATTAATTAATTTCGAAGACCACAGGTAAAAAATTATACGTAAACGATATTTAAAAGGTATGGTTGAAACTTAAGGGATCTTCATGTATAAAAAGAGAAATGCCGTATTAATATCGTATTGTATAGATAAATAGATATTAAAAAATAAAGAATTACTATACCACCCGTTAATGCTACCGTAATATACGTGATTTTAGTTCATAAACAAAATTAATACAATTTTATAAGTTTTCGTTCACAAGCAAAGTATACGCGTAACCTCAATTTTGTCAAGCTGAATGCAGAAGATACTTTGTTTTTAAATCGCGATAACGTAGTTTAAATATATCTTAAATATCAACTCTGTGTTTTTGGCGACTCATAAAATCAAATCTACAATCTTTTTGTCGCAAATTATGTACACTTTTTAAAATTAACCTTAAAATAATTCTTTAAAGAATGTTGCCCCAAAACTAATAAATATTTATCTTGTATAAGACTTTCTAAATATATGAAATTTTCATTTGCTGGGTTGATTTTTAACTTAGAAAATACAATTAGGTTTTTTATAATATTTATAAAATGTTATTACGATAAATAATAAAAAAACGAAACGGATAGTGAAAATGTGGAAAATTACGAAACTGAATTTAATTCCGAGATACTCATTTCTTACTAAGAATTTGTGCAATATGGCTGTAGACTCAGATCCAAGAGAGGTTTTGCCGACCGTCATTTTGACAAGTCATCGAATTCAATCATAATGTGAACTAAATGTTATAATATAAATGAACTAAATGTATAATCATAGCGCATGTATTAGAAAATCTGTTCCAGAAATATGTCTATGTTGGAATATTTGTCTCTTGAGGTGTTTTTGTGATAAACTCTTTAAAGCAAACTTTTACAAACATGGCCTCATAATTTTATTAGAACTCTGAAACGAAATATTATTAGGTTTTAGGCTGTGACTCTTAGTGGTATGTGTTACACGAACACGCTCGGCACAATGGTATCGATTGAGACGCTTTTAAGACTAATTATTAAAGTTAATCCGAGCATGATTTCCTGTCTTTGTAAGTCTCTTGATACGGAACACGATTTAACCTTGGATATTGTTTAGGTTGGTTTTTGACTGAATTTGGAGAATTCCAAAATGAAAAAATATTGCACATATTTTGTGTAACTATTTTTTATGTATAAAATTTTTGTAAATTAGTATGACAAGCATAGACTAAAATAAAAATAAAATCCCTAAAAAAATTTTGTGCAAATTATGATAAAAAAATTAAAAATTGTTTTTTTCTTTGCAAATGATAATATTTAGGCATTAAACATGAAAAAAGTAAATTAGACCAATTTTTTCGTGTAGTTATTGATGGATTCCTGCTGTATATTGTAGACATATAGCAGCATAAAAGTTATTGATACAAGAAATAAAATTATAACAGCGAATTTTATACATTGAAAATATTTTAAAGGAGTTATATTTTAAAGGAATTTAGCGTATAGAATGATAATAGAAGCCAGAAAAACTTTTTTTAGCTAATATTTTTGTGATAATATTGTATACCCATGAGCAACATATAAAAGATAAAATTCCTAATTACACGCATACGAAGTCTTAAGGACATCTAATATAAATTAATGTTATAAAATACGAAGTAATGTTAAAATAATAAAACTACGTATGAAAGAGAACTTAAAAATTTGTTTGTAAATAAGAAAAAAAAATAAAACCTGTAAAAATTATTAAAAATGAAAAAGCCTATGTAATATCTCCATTACGATGTTTTGTGAACCAATCTGATATCAAGCGTCTTAATATCTAATAATTTATTAAAGTAATTTTTTTAATTTTACCCAATGTAAAGTGATAAATCTATAATATTTTATAATTACATACCACATGTATATCAAATTTATGTTTCAACATTTAAACTTTAGGTGTGCAATCAATAGTTCAATTAACATTGGATTCGCTATGCGCTGACTAGACCGGGAACTGTCATGTGAAATTAATAGGCTTAATTATATTAGAGGTGAAATGTAACACGCAAACATTTTAAGTTAACTCGGAAGTATTATATCAGACGAACATTTTCTGCCCTAGTACATACCCTTTCTCTTTCAACATTACCTCCTGCAAAATTATTGTGAATTTCATCTATAGCATGGTTCCTGCAACAATTATGACGATTATTTTCTTTTAATGATAAAGTAAAGTTGCATCACACGAATTCGCAACTCAATGTCAATAATAACAAACTAATAAAAAATTGCAAAATTAGAGATAGAATAATTTTCTAGTGCTGGAATAATAATTTCAATGACTAAAAAAAATTTGCTTTTTAAAAAATAATATATTTGAACCCCATCAAAGATATTAATATTTTTGAACTCCTATTTTACAGACTTTTATTTTATATCCCGCATAATGAACACGATAAAAACAATTTTTGATACTTCATTTGCCCCCTCTCTTTACAAATCGACCCGAATTATAGTTTTTATGTTTTATATCTGCGTTTACTAAAAGGTATAATCATGTCAATTTTTTTATCAGCTTCACAAATCAGCGTTCACACGATAAATGGCCGTAAAATACAGACAGACGAACACAAAATAACAAGTAATTTGTTTTTAAAATTTTGATAAAATACTAAAAGGGAATCATTGCAATTTTTAAAAAAATACAATATTGCACTTACAGGTGGATCTAAAAAATTTAAACCTTTAATACTTAAAAAAAATTATACATTTTTACGTATACAATGAAATTATAAAATATATCTCCGTAATATAAATACTCAGTTATCTGTAATACTCAGTAAAAGCGAAATATCGATTTAATACTTTTAAAATACGAGTATATTTAATAATTCTATATTACGCCTATTATAAAATGTCTACAAAACTTTCGTTTAGGACACGTAAAAATTGTTTTTCAATTTTTGCTCCCAATACCGGAAGTCTGTAAGAAATCTTATGTTTTCTCATTATTATCTGAAAATATAAAAATTAACAAATTTATCCACTTATTTACAAACCGGCACAAAATATTATGTTTTTCAAATGTATCATAGAAATATTGTTACAATAATTTATGCATAATTTGCATTTTATTGTAGCATACAACATAAAACTTACACTGTGTACAAGCCGTGTACGCGTTATAAATCTATGGCAAAAGCTGACGAAGAGCAACCGGATCTCACGCCCTCACTAGTTGCAAGCGCAAACGGTACTGAATTCAAAATATGCGCGAGCGTCGGAGATAGTAATCGTTTTTGTTTTCATAGAAGCTAGTATGGAAAATTCGCGCGCGGAATGCCGTAAAAACGGCAAATTTGACCTAATACAAAAGGTTTCATATTTATATCATAATTAAATCCATGTACAAGAATGTAGCTACGTTAATTTAGACACAGTGAAATGAAAATCGATATATCTTTATAATTTTGTTCTAATATGCGAAACAGCGGAGAGCCTTTTTGGTAAAAGAGGTTACTTCGAGATTTTTTTTTAAAGTTTGGAACATAACTTAGAAAAAATATCGTACAACAACGTAGTACAAAGGCCATTCTATGCCCTGGTATTAATATAATGTCTAACTTTGGTAGTTATTGAGTATTTTGCGAAACCAAACACCCATTTTCGCCTATTTGCGAAATCCGCCCCTTAATCTTATGAAATTTTTCAAAATGTATGTAGTATATAGCCACGATTATTTTTCTTCAGATATATATTGTTGAAAAAGTCCAACACATGAAGTTTTCTTGGAGGAATTTAATCATTAATTGTTTTGGGTGTCTTGCGTTACATTTGCTCTATCTACTTTCGAAATTTTTGTTCATTGGCCAATCAATCGAAATTTGTTAAGCTTGATTTAAAGACGTAGTAGAGGGTTATTTCCCGAAGCGCAAATTTATACTGCTTCGTAGCAGAATTTACAAAGGAACTATTATTTTTTTCGAAATAGAATCGAGAAGTTTCTTAATCCGAACTTAAATACTATCTGAGTTAATCCTATCTAAAATTTATGAGCTGCATCGAACTAAACCATATAATCATTAGGTTAGCGCTGAATGTCACACAGAAGGGTTGACTTAGGCATGGTAAGTTGTGTATAGGTTTTATTGTTATAGTTGACGCAGTACTTTGGGGTAGATTTACATTTGGAGCTGAAAACAAATTTAAGCTATTTCTGATTTTCAGAAAACGGACATTGGAGATCTGATTTCTTATATCTAAAATATTGCTTACTGCGTTGGCACTAAGTATTTTTCTTAAAAATGATATATCGTCACTAAATGATGAAAATAAAAAGAAGAATAATTATAAAAAAATTAAAAACATGACTTAGTACAAAAATTAAATTAAAAATAAAAACCGATATCGTGCTAATAAGAGGACAAATTATGTTCGTTGATAGCAATTTTAATAAAATTTGGGATATTTCTCCGATAACAGCAGTTTTCTTATTTTTTAATAAATAGGAAAACATATTAAGTCTAAGCACCCACTTCGTTTATTTGAAATGTAACTAAAATATCATACTATTTTTGCTGCAAATGATGGATGAACAAGAAGACTATAAATATACCATGATGTGTATTGCGAACAAAATGAAGTCATAATGCAACAAAGGTGACCAGAGAAATGTTTATTCAAAAAAATTGTCATGCCAATAAAATGAATGCCAAGTGGTTTTATTTGTTTGATAACAATCAATAATATTGTTGGGAAAATTTTTTTCAAGTTATTTAAGGGAAAGTTTTTTTCAAATTATTTAAAAGTAATTGTACTTGTGGCAAAAATTTCGTTTTTGTTTATTTTCCTCACGCAATTTATTTTAACTTTCAACAGTTCGCTTATTCCAAAAAACTACAGACGCACATATAGTAGTTTGAAAGATAATAAAACTTTGAAAAAGTTTTAAAGATAACCTTTTTTGAAATAAAAATGTATCTTTAAATCTTACATTTTATGTATCTACTTCATATCATTGACGATCAAAAGGTGACGGGGCTAGTATGTCTTTTGCCTTTTTCTTCGGTCTTTAAATTATAAGATTTTGAACAAATATTTTTTTTAATTTCATAATATTTTTTTTCGTACAGGTGCATACCTCACTGTAATAATATTTAACGGAAAAAATTAAATAACAGCAATAAAAGAAATAGGCGTAACAAACCTCCACCGGGTGCAATTTACACAGTAATACCTAGTTATTCATGAATATTAGTTGGATCATGAATGAAATTTGGATATGACTTTACATTTTTTATGTGCTTCCTTACTCAACATTTATTATTTTTATGAAAGCATCGGTGTGGTTAGTATACACATAAATAGTAGATTAGTATTAAAATTTTGAAAAAAGTAATTCGTTAAGTGTATTTTGAAATTTAACCAGGTAAAGTTGCGATACATACAATAGGCAAAGTAATTTGTAATTTACCAAAATGATGATTTTGGAATGAACTTTATTCAAAATTCTTTTTTGTTTTATTTAAATGATAAAACATGAATAAATTTCATACGATTTTATTTTACTAAATATATAAAGGCGGAAACTAAAGTTACAAACAAAACAGAAATCATATAACACAGAATAACAAAGCCCACTTCACGGCAATTGGTGCTTTATATCACTTGGCTTATTCCTATCTCATATTTTATAATCAGGTGTCTGTCGAGTGGAGGGTGGGGGTGGGGGGTTATTGAAGAGATAAAATGTAATGGATAATATTTAGTAATATTTTTTAAAATGGCGTCTTCTTCCTGAGACATGAACTTCTAAAATATACCACGATATTCCTCCTTCCTAATAATTTTTAAAATTTTCAACGTGGATTAATAAATTAAACAGATATAGGCAAGCAATATATTTTTCTTAGACATTGAATGTATGTAAAAATAATATCGATGTTTTAAATAGTATAATAGAAATAATACGCATTTTTAAATGTTTAAACTTTTTTAAGTATCAAAGTGTGTATGGAACCCAGCTTCCAGTAGTTTTACTCATATTTAACAGGTTTACTTTTCCTTGAAAGGGTAAATGAAAACTTTTTTCGGTTGTAATATTTTCTCACTATTCTTTACAGAAATCAATAAAAATAATTTCAGATGATCATATTATATTAATTTGTTTACAAAAATGTTCTGCTGGAATTACCGTTACCAATGTATTGCCCGTAGTTCTATTGACTTAACCTTTTTTCACATATACGGGTTTCAATACGTTTTTAATTATTTCCTTAAGACACGTATTTTATATTTACACTGTTTTAAACTTTATTAGTATGATAAATAAAATATAAAATAGAATGGTTTTTAGCATACACCAACAAAATGATTTTCCTTCAAGGGTCATTTTAGAGATAGAAAATACTCTGTGTCCACCTTTAAGCTTTTAAATAACTCTGAAAAATTTAGTTTGTATCTACTTCACTATAATTAGAAATATGAAATAGCATATAATACCATATTATCTTCATAGAGTGCTTTCAAAATTAACGCGCGAGTTTCGCGCTTTTCTCTACTTATATATATACATCCTTCGTAATATTACAAATTTTAGAAAATAATGTCAAATAATAGTAAAGAAGGTTATGGCGTATGTTTATAATAACCTTAACTTTAATAGTTTTTACCGACTTGCACTAACAACCAAAATTAAAAATTATTTATTTTTATACCACAAATAGAGGAAAATATTACAAAGCAGTCAATCATAAAATATTGATAACGAATATTTACTTAAATATTAAAACAAATTGTACATCAGAAAAAGTTCACAATCGCTTTTCCGATTGTTTTCAAATGAGAAGAGCAAAAGGCAAATTTCCGAATAATGCTTATCAATGATTTGAGAAGCGTCATTGTGAATAACGAAAAGGGAAGGAAACTTCATATTGATTCAGACTTATTAGTAGCAAATAAAACAATAAATAACTCTTACCTTAATGACAACGTTAAGGAGTTATTGTTGTTAAGGTCAAGCGTAATTTATTGTTTTACAAATATGACATCTAATGGTTATATATGTAACTATTCAACAAGGAAAGAGAGATGTTCGTTAATTTCAAATTAAATCCTAATAAGCGCATTTAATAGTCTATAAAGTCATAGTCGGTAGTTTAAATAATATAAAATTATAAATTTTTAAATCATGTACAATAATAACACGAAGTAAGTATTTAATATTTATTTGAGTATGAGCAAAATTGACAAAAATATTACCGAAGTTGAATGTTCACTACACCTCGCTTAGGTATTCCTACAATATTCTTCAGACACGTACAAATAGCCTTTTCAATGCACGTATTAAAAACACGTTTGATCCGCTTTAACTTTGGGGTAGTAACGCGCCAAATTAAGTTATGTACGTGTTTATCGCAGCAGATAAATGAGGTGGTAAAAAATCGATCGAGAAAAACAAAATGTACCCGATACTTGTGATCCTAAACAACCAACGTAATTTTAAAAGTTCTCATAAATTGTGGTATCCGGAAATTAAACAATACTCGTGGATTTGCCTGGAGAACTCCAGTTCCAAATATATATATTTTTTTAATTTCACGTTATATCATCCCTTTTATCTGCACAGCTTAAATTTGTTTTGAATAGTTCATATTTAAAATTTAAGTCATTAAAGGAAATGTGACGTTCATTAACAAAAATGTACAAGAAATTAAATTAATAATGTCAGAGTGAATAGTTACCGACAAAGTTTTGTATGGAATTAGAAATAATGTAAGGAATTAGAAATAATGCATATTATGAAAGATAAACCCAGAACGACTTACTGAAAAAAAATAAAAGTCAGATTTTGGATATTTTCATGGATTATTTACAGATTTCCTTAGATTTATTAGTCACTTGCTAGTCGCTATTTATAATTTTTATTTGGACACTGTTTTATTTGTTATTTTCAGGATGGCTTAAGTATATTAAAATACTACGCGTAATTTTATTGAATCGATATTGAGAACTAATACGATCCAAAGCTAATACGAAAAAAAAATCGCAAAACCATGTAGGTTTTGCGTTAGTATCATATAATATTGAGCTCTTTTCATTAAATTGCCAAAATTGGGTATCCTGTAATCTAAACAAAAAACAGTATTGTTCAAAATTTTAAACAGTAAATAAATAAAAAACAATACTCGTGGATGATGACAAATATTTGAGTCAATATCGTAAATATTTCACGGACAGATTGAATTTCGGTAGCCGAAAGAAATGAGTGTGTGAATCGGAAGGTGTGCAAAAATTCCATACCCTACCCTTCCACATAAAGGTTATAACTCAAATAATTCCTTATTTATTTGCCAAACAAATACTAGTTATAGTTAAAAATAATTTTAGCCTTATGGCGCATTTCCATACTAAGTTTGATTGAGATATATTTATTGGATAAAAGAACTAGAGTTGACAAAAAAAAGGTGAAAATAATTAAGTAAGAGCATTCAGTGACAATAATGGTAATGCAATAGACAAAACGGGGTAATATTAATGCAAATTGAGAATAAATGGTGAAATATTGTACAACTTTGTATACAATCCCACTTCACGGCACTTGGTGCTTTATATCACTTAGCTTATTCCTATGTAATATTTTATATTCACGGATCCGTCGAGTTGGGGATCATTGAAGAGATAAAATGTAATCTATAATATTTATTAATCTTTTCTAACACGGCTTCTTCTTTCTGAGACATGAATTTCTAAAATATATCACGATATAAGGAGGATGACGATAAAATTACAGTCGTTTGTAAATACAAATTATGTGCTACTCGTTCACTGATGTCGGATTATACATATATTTCTGAATATTCTGAATAAAACTTCTAAAACCGCCATAGAAACAACAAAATATTGTTCGAAAAAAATATATTTTATAATGAAATCGACCAACAAGTTTCAAGATGCATATTTATTTTAAATTATTTTCATTTACGTATATCTCTTTAATATATTAATCCAAGTTGAAAATTTTAAAAATTTTTAGAAAGGAGGAACATCGTAATATATTTGGAAATTCATGTCTCAGGAAGAAGAAGCCATGTCAGAAAAGATTAATAAATATTATAGATTACTTTTTATCTCTTCAATGACCCCCAACTCGACGGATCCGTGAATATAAAACATTAGATTGGAATAAGCCAAGTAATATAAAGCACCAACTGCCGTGAAGTGAGATTTTGTACAAAGTTTGTACAATATTTCACCATTTATTATCATATGGTTTTCTATAATATGTTATTCTTACGTTCAAAATCAAGTCATTTTCATTTTGTTTCTGGTCAAATTCCTATTTTCATTTTATCGAAGTATTCGCATTTCGATTTTATTGGACGCGAAAGTGGATCTGATGGTGACCAGGATAATAATATATACATCTTAGCCACACTCAGAGCTAGAAACATCAACTTTGAACTAGAATGTTTGGTTTCAATGGACAGTTCTACCATCATAAATTTAAGGGTTTAATGATGACCAGGATAATAATAACTGGCTTTAAACGTTATTACAGTTCGGTGCTACAAATTTGGGCTCCAAAACTCAATTTCATTGGACAGTTCTTAAAGGTGTAAACTCGAGAGTTAAATTATGACCAAAGTAATAATATTTGGATTTTAATCAAATTTCACCTAGAGCTTTGAAGTTTAAGCCAAAATTGTGGTGACTTCTAATAACCGTGAATTCAAGGATGACAAATGTGACTATGACAATTTAAGCCCTTATGATAGAAACTTTGAATTTAAGTTCAAATATTCAGTCTCGATGTACTATTCTCACGGCCTCAAACTGAAGCGTTTGATAATATTTGGGATTACATGTATGTATTTATTTGTTTTTAAAATTACCCATTCCTATCCAATGTACCCCCGCGATGACGACGGCAATAATATTACGAGATCTTAGCCTCTATTTAGCCTAAATTTAAGCTCAAATGTCGACAGAAAAGTTTCCATAAAATTATAAGAATATCTGGAGACACCCGTACGTATTTATAATATTTTAGCCATATAGTCTGTTTTGGGATGGCGCTTGTTCTATTTCGAAGTATCGAGGTCTTCTGAGCTTCTTAGTTTTGTAAAATTTATATTTTGTGGTGTGTATGATTCGACTGAAGGAATATTAATATGAAATACAATCTGGTCCATTGAGGAAAAGATAACTGGAAGACACCAGCCGAGTGGAGCCGATTGTATACAAAGGTTCAGTTTTGGCTCTTTGTGCTGCAAGTATTTCGACAACACACTTATTGAAAAGTATTGGCGACAGTGTACCTCAAATATTGTAAGAAGTTACTAAGGTACTGTCGCCCAATAAGGCCGGGCTCCCATGAAAACCTACAATCAAAAACTTGTACTTGTCATTGTCAAATTGAGTATAAATTTTGCGAAAATATGGGAAAATATCTAAAAAAAAGTGCAATATCACTCCTACTCTATAACGAAAGCAATCCTCAGCAATCCTCAATTTGTAAATGACCGAGTTTTGTAATAATTCTTTAAAAAGCTGTGATAAACTTTTACAAAATTTTCGGTAAAAACAGTCAAGATTTTTATGTTCATTCTATTTGATCTTTTTATTTAAATTTCAAAACATTGAATACGTATATGTTTCGCTATTTTATAATTTTTTGTTTCTTGAAGATTGTCTTATTTTTACTCTAACGCAGAATTCTCCTAGAGAAGCCCGCTTGTCGGATTATAAGAAGGCTTGGGCCTTTTTAAGATTATCGAATAAACACTTCGGTATTGGTAATATCCGTACCGTGCAAAGTATCCTCTCTCAAATCAATATCTTTAGGGAAACAATTTTTAGATCCTTATCACAAAGAAGACGTGAACCTACATCACCACCCCAGGAAATAAATACTCGATTCTGAAGAGAAATTTCCTTTATCAAAATTAGAAGAAAATACTGGAACCTTAACATGAAAAACATTTTTTCAAGAACTAATTCAGACCCTAAATTTTGCAATTGTTAATTCTAAACAAAAACGCAAAGCTTTATATTACGTTGACCAAAAGAATACTAAAAATTGAAGGAAGGAAAAGGTCTAAGAACAGCTAAAAAAGTTGTAACTTATTCAAAGGATAGAAAATCAGAGTTTATATCAAACAGAAACTAAAGGGTGAGCTGTGGTATTACCAAGGTTGCTAGATAGAACACATAGGACAATCATATTATCATGAAAAATATAAAAAGATGGAGAGAAAACGGGGATCTGTGTGTCCGTCGTTGATTTTTGTGATGAAAAATAAGAGTCGGTCTTCCCTTAGCATTTTTTCATAGCCTTAAAATTCTAATAATTTTACATCTGGGGTATTTTATTTATTTTTTATAGATTATATAGATTTTTGTTAAAAGGCAAAAAAATTAATTTAATTTCTTCATTAGTAAAGTTCGTTTAGGTATTATTCTTACACCCGAATAAGACCTACGGCAAATTGTTATTAAAAATGAATGACTAATTCCAATAACAGATTATCTGCAACAAATAAAATAATTAATTCGTAGTTTATTTTTTTATATTAGTTAGACGTAGAAGAGAAAATAAGTTTCATTTTAATTTCATGGCATGTTTTATTTTATTGCAATTTTCCTTTTTAATTGATCTAATAAGACCCGTAACATAATTTTGTCCTAAGAATTTGAATTTAAATTTTGAAATGATTATTTGACGCATGACAATTATAAATTTAAATTTTATTTAATACACATAGTTGTGTGATAGACCTCATTAGATAATAAGGTTTCTTCCAAATAGGTTTTTAAATTGTGCCTTTTTAAAATCAAAACCCAATAAAATATTTTTTGTTTGTAGTATGGAACCCATAATTAAATAGTGTCTTCCATACTAATGACAGTTTTCGTCTATTATTCAATTCCCTTATATATTCTTGTTAGGCAACTGCACCTCATTTCAAATAATATTCGATACGCAAACACGACTTTGTTATGATTTTTCTATACATATATATATATATATATATATATATATATATATATATATATATATATATACATATATGTTGCTATTAACAACATATTAAAGTTCTTATGTTTTTATTTACTATATATTGACGATACAACAAAGTTGTTTTATTACATATATGATTGTAAATAAATAAAATGATGAATCACATATGTAAAAGAAGTCACTAAATATACACGTACCTCTTCTTGGATAGCTTTTAAAATTGATTACATAGTGATATTTTTTTTTGAAAACTCTTTTACGAAACGTACTTTCTTAAACATCGTGCGATACATACTTGGTCATGACGAGTTACAGTTATATGTAATTGTTTAAAGCTGACTGTACCCGGCGAACACCGTGCGGTGTCCTCCCATTTTGAAGTAGTTTCGCCTTGTTTGATATTTTACCTAGCGAATACCCGCTTCTTAAGGTTATACCGTATTGCTTCCTTATAAAGTTAATAGCAGACTCAAAGATAACTATGTATTCTTAAAATAGATCTGTACCCATGCTTCACTAGAATTCAGTGTACTTTAAAGGCCTAAATTTAATTGGGAATATAAGAAAAATATTGATTTTGTGGATTGGATAAAGAGAGAAACGTATTGGTAATATGAAAAAAGTCCTATTAACAAGTCCTATTAAAAAGTCCTACAAACAATTATTTAGGTATATCTTCTGTTACTCGTGGCGTCTTCCTTGCAGAAATATTAATAGCACCAACCAGAAGCGTTTCTCTGGTTTTTGAGAAAGATATTTAATGTATCTTGAAGAAAATTTATATTTATCCGGAAAAAAGTCATGTCCGTAATATATAACTAACCAATATTATATAATATTTGTCAGGTGTGGCTTACTTTTTAAAGAGTTATTAAGTAATAATCAAAAGATAACGTTTTCTCATTTACCGTATAATAATAAACTGGTATACTTAGTAAATCCGATAATCTAATTATACGTTATGTAAACTTAAATTTTCTCACTATCTTAACCCAATTTGCGACAGAATTTTGTTCGTTGTTAATTAAAAAAAAATTCTTATAATGCAGAATAATTGACAGGGAAAACAGCTTTATTAAAAGGTTTAACTTCAATATACTTCAGTTTATTTCACTTTTAATGATTTGTATTATTATTTCATACGAAACAACAGACCCAAACATTTATAAAAATGAAAAAAGTATCGTTGCGAAAGTCTTACTTAATTTCGGTGTAAGTAAAAAAGTATAATGATGGGTCAAAGAATTGAACACATTAAATTAACTTAAGTGGTTCTTTCACATTAAAATGAATGGAATACAGCGGTATCTACGAATAGAAACCAGAATGAATAATTATAATTTCATACTGCATTTGATTTTCATTAAATCGTCTCAGTGGAGAAAAGTTTGTATTTAAATGTGCTTGTATGTATGTATTTATTGAATTACTGTATGTATTCCACATACAACTAAACATGCTTAGTGAATGTTTATGAAGCTCAATCAATATTAAAATCAAACAATATCAAAGCATAAATGATAGTTCTGACGAAAGATCACCTAGTAGCCAAACAAAAGTTTCGATTATCAATCATTTTTAATTTGTAATTTTTCTCTTAAAAATTTATTATTCACATGCCCAATTCTGTATAGCACCGTAGAATTGGTCTTTCCAAAATATTGGGGGTACATCATGAATATTTGTTGATACTAGTATCCGTTTAAGAAATATTAAGCTTCAAAATGATTTGTTTGAAATAATGAATTTTTTTGTTAGAATTATATGTTCCCGTACTCTACCATCTCAACCGTTAGGTTTAAGTATCTGAAAAGAATTCATGATAGTGGCACATATAATCATTTAAAAGACAAATTATAATAGTGTTAGTAGGTTTAACTAGTTTACGCGTAATATTCAATGAACTTATAACTCCATTCAAATGGCTTGAATCAACTGCATAAGTAACTTTGCATATCAGAATGTATATTTATCATATCTTAGATATACTATACTAAGTGTTTAGTGGTATGTGTTTACATTGTGAAAAATAATATTAATATTTCTAAATAAAATAATATAATTGCTATGCACGCTTAAATAATTTTAAGCGCCTAAATGTTTATGCAACTCATAGTCATATAATTTCATAAAATATTAATTTTTTTATTGTTATAATAATGTTAATTTTCTGTTTTCTGATAAAGTCTGTCAGATGCCTGCAAGGCTTTATTGTTTACTTCTTTAATTTCGTCCCTGTCATTTAGAAAGCTTTACATTTTGTTCCATCTTCTTTCTACCGACACTTTTTTCTCCTATAATTATTTACCACCGGTTTGTTAATTGTCTTATTGAACTTTCTTTTTTCAACTTATGCTGCTTCCATATCTAAATTTGACAGCTTCCATTAACTCTTTCAGAGTTTATTGCAATGTATTCAAATCTTCACAATATATTTGAATCATATTTTGAAATTTTGAATGCAGCCGACATGACCATAATGTGGATGAAACTGATAACTCAGTTTCTCTTGAACTTTGGTAACAGTTTGTGTATTTTTACATCATCTGTTGATGATACGTGTTTACTTTCAATACGTTTTAGAAAATTATCAACTGAAACCAAGTAGCGTTCCTAAAATGCGTGCTAATTATATTACAATTTTTTGAAAGCCATTTTATACGTTACCAATAGCGGTTGTTCTTCGATAAAGGTCAGTAACCAAATGTGTCAGTTGTAATAACAACATTACATCATTTTTACAACAAATGGAGGCAGCCAGGTTTTTGTTATGTGTTGAATGATGTTAAGTAGTAATAAAACCGAGCCGTCTTATGTGTATTTTGCTATATATTTGAAGTGTTCGATTTACTGATTATCATTTCTGTGTGACGTAATCGGGTGCCCGACTAGTAACGATGCTCCAGATGGTGTTTCACTCTTTTTGTTATTAATTTATTCACATTATTTAATAATATTAATGACAAAATTAAACATCCAGCTATACTCTCCAGAGCAACCGCAGATTTAAGTGAATGGTATACAGTCCATTTTTATAATAATTAAAACACTTATCTCTATTTATCTGCTGTTTATTGATATTTATCTTATATGCATTAAAACAAAGTTTAAAATTTTGTCTGTCCAATTTTTTAGCTTGAATTTAAGTAGTTTCAGTTTGTGTAAGACTTATTTTGTATCTATAATATTTTTCAAAGCGAACCATAATAAAAAAGGACGTTTTTGCAAAAAGAATATTAGTAGTTAATGTTTTTTTCATTATCTATAAAAATAGTTAACATTCAGAAATACGCCTATGTCCAAATTCGGATTTTTGTAGATGTCTATGTCTATTTTTAGGTAACATTTATATATTAACACTAAAGAAAAATTATAGTGAATGTTTTTCGAAAATCATAACCCCACAATATATTGAGTGAAAACTGATATTATCCCATTACAAAGAATTTAGTTGCATAGCACTTAATATTGACATCTCTAAAAGAATGTAGTAATATTCATGTTAGAGTATACAGCTATTAAGGCTAATTCAACAGTGAGATATTTTGGTCATGTAAATATGCTTTGATTGAATGTACAATGTGACAAGGAGGTCCCTCTTGCATAAAAGTAGACGTTTCTCTACTTCATAATTATTTTCTTAACTGCAGAATCAACGAATTCGCCAGGATTTATTTTTGATTAATTCAAAAACAACCATCACCGGATCAAAAAGAAAATCACATGCACATACGTGGTATGCAAGAATGCGACTAAAGCTTGTCTGTACTTGTTTGGGTTCGGATACCAAAAAATGGATATTACAATATTATAAAACAAAGATATGTTTAAAAAGTGATAATACAATAATTGTCCTAACTAATAATTACGATAATTAAAGTAAAATAATACCAAGTTGAGCAAATGACGTGTGGTTACATAAAAATTCTAATAAATTTTGTGTGCGTTTTATAATTTGGTCAGGGACTGTAAATTATATCACAAATCAGTTTTGTTGTCTGTTTCTATATGTTAAGTATATAAAACCCCTTAGACTTCCATAAACATAGTGATCCTTTGAGAGAAGGTACAAAATATGGACTTATAATTTTTATGTTACTTATGGGAGAGGAGAGGTTTCTATCCACGCTGCATGGTTTTAGTCATAATATAACTATAATGTGATTATTTGTTCGGCTTTCAAATTGAATTATTCAACCAATCTGCGTGAAGATTTGGAACATATAGTTTGTGTGACGTAGATGGATATGGGTATGATATGATATTTCTGCATTGAGATGAATGCACTATGTATTTATTTCAATACAGAATTACTTTTTTTTGGTAATGGAAAAATCACTTATTTTGGAATAAAAGTGTGAAAGTATGTTTGTAATAAAATGTCAAAGTGACGTCAGCCTGCGGCCGTATACTGCACAGCACAGTTTTTTCTCGACTACTATGCATTTCAACCTACTTAGTAATTTTAATGACAAAATCCATTTTTTTTTATTTATTTAACTTATTTTCTCTTTTCCTTAGAAGTGAAGCCACGTGTAAAAGCTAGTCAGCAGTAACACAATCAATGTACCTATAGGTTATCTCTTCCCCTTTACAGTTTACATCCTTTATATACGTTGGTTTGGAAGCTAAAATTTGTTAATTTTTTGAGATCAACCTCTAGAGGTGAATTCAATGATCATTAGAAAACACATGAATTCATTATGAGAAGTTTTAATACACTATACAGAAGCAAATAACTTTGTCCCGTTTTTTTTGATGTTTTAACTTTAGGAAAGTATAAATTAAAATAAATAGTCTTTCACACCTCACCCCTCACCCCGCGCGACATAAACCGCTTTGTTCCCCGCAGTTCGAGTTGGTTGCAGTATTCACCATTGTTTTTGTTTACAGTGATTATTATTTTAGTTAAGTAAAGACGAGTAAAATATGTAGCCCTTAAAACTGGATATCTCTAGCACATTTAGATGTCCGTTAGAAAAACAGGCCTACATTAAAAATTTTAAATATGTCAGTCCAATTATTGATTTGTGGAAAAGTAACTTTAATCGATTTACGAGGCTTACAAAAATACAAAAAAAGAGAAAATGTTTCTATGATTCGTTTTTGAGGAATAAACACTCAAAAAGTCACGAACTATTTGCAAAAACGATTCAAAAAATATAATATCTTAATTATTTCACTTAATGCGATACGATTCATATCACTATTCATTTAGATATGATTTAATTTACATATTAATCAAATGCAATTTATATTACATGCTTTATTTGAGTTATTATGGATATAATTTATATACACGAAGATAATTTTTTGCTAGTAAATTAAATTACTAACAGAATTTAAATCGGCTCTGTAAAGATTTCAATTAATAGTTACCTTTTATTCATTTATAAATTTGCTAATTTTGATTTCATATAAAGAAAGGTAAATTAGTAACCCACGGAAATAGACTACTGTGAAGCTTTGAGAAGTATTTGAAGAATATTGATTTTGCTACCAAAAGATTCCATCCACCTTAATTTCCGCTACACAGTCGATTCATTTGAAGTTTTGGTTGAACTTTGGCTTGAGTAAGCCATCTAGTAGTTGGAATCAGTGACTACAATGTTCACTGTCCCGTAAAATGTTAATTGTCCTGCATCCGCGATCAGACCGGAGAAAATTTTTGAAGGTTTTCTTACCTTAAGTGGACATAAACACTTATGTTGTTTCATTCAGTAAGGAAGAAATCTAGGAATGGATTGTAGTTATTACAGAGTTATATGAGAGGAAGGAACGGAAGGATAAAACTGATCTAAATAAGGCCGTATAATTTATGGAAATCATGTTAAAGTAAAGCGTATTTAATTAAGAGTTATAGTGTATACTTAACGCTGAGTATATGTTAAATAACATTATAACTACTTGCAAGTATTTGAGGAAAATTGTTCCAGAACCTACATTGTCTTCGATACTTATTCACTTTACCTAATGTCACCTATACAACTCTATTAAGACTTCCGTGAGAGGCCGAGGGGTAAACAAAAACGCCTCCAATGTTAATAGGCTTGGCTAACTTGAAATGGACAATTTTATCTCAGATTCCTGCTTTTAGAGAGAAAGAAATTTACTTTGTAAAAAAGGTAATACATTTGTTAATGGAAAGGATTGACCCAAAAGTTGTTAAAGGAAAAGGATTTATTAGCGTGACTATTGGGGTGATGAGAAAAAGTCGTTATGTGTGCTTGTACATACACCCTTATATAAGTTGATATTTTATACCTGAGTATTTTTCTCTAAAATATCTTCAATTATTCTGAAAAATTATTGAGCATTGCTATTATTAGAGACGTTTTCGAAGTAGAGTGGTTGGTAGTATGTTTTTAATATTTGAACAGTATGCTTGCTAATTTTTATGACATTGAGAATATTTGTATATATAAGCACAATTTATTGATTATGATAAAGATTTTGCTTAAATATTCGTTTTTATTAGTTATTAGACTATTTTTTCCAAAATAAGTTTGTCTTAATTGATACTGAATCGTTCTTATTTAAGAAAATGAAAAAAAAATGTTGCCAGTTATCTTCCTCGGCTGAAAAAACTATGTTAAAATTTATTTTGATTTTCAGATATAGTTCTTGCAGTAATAAATTAACTTTATATGTCATGTATTGTAAAAAAATCAATTAAAAATAGTAAGTAATAAAAATTATCCTCATGATCTTTAATCATATTATATAATATTAATATAAATTTTGGCTTATACCTAACCAGGTATTATTACATAGCAGTACCAAAATAATTATATATATGGAGATTTAATCCACATGATGGGAATTTAATTTTCCATATTAAAGTTGGTGGTAAATTTTTATATAAATATTGTTTATACAAACATTTATAATAAATTTTGTTTATAACTACAATTCGAAAAATATCTTTGTACCGCCAAATTTCTCCTTTTTATCATTTTAGTTTTTTTGCAAAGGAATAATACCTCAAAATCAAATATCTTTTTGCGATCGCACATTATAGTAGGTTGTCCGATTAAATTATGTAAAAATCAAAGGTTAAAGGAGCTTTCCTTGTTTTCTTCAAATAGTCGGCAGCTTAGCAGATACGCGTCAAACGTCTTGAAAGTTATAAATCGGTAACAGACAGATAACCAGATAGGTATATGGATGGATTAATAAGTAAATGATAAGAGTAAATGATAGATAATCGTTTCAGATGGCCCTTATTTTGTTTTCTTTGTTCTACACTAATCACAAGAGCATTTTTTTTTATTTTCTATAGAATTACAATTAACTGCGAATAAAAATAACCCGCATTTAAAATTAGCCTATTTATTTCATTTCTTTAAAAAATATTTGAGTGTCATTCACGTGCTACAAAAGGTTTTATCCTTAATTAATCTTTTGCTGAACTTGAATTTACAGTTAGTTTCTTCCGGTCATTGCTATATAAGTAGTAATATAATAATAATGAGTAGCTATACTTAGCAATAAATTTCGTCAGTTCATTTACGTAGCTTATCTACCAAAATTTTAACAGCAATAATAAGATTAGAATATAGTGTACAAATAGATTCTTTAAGAAAAAGTGTTGTGTTAGTAATCATAAAGTCCACCTGGAATATTTGTTGAATATATTTGACGTTAATTTTGTAGAAATTCATTATTCACAATTAAATGAAACTACGTGATGTAGTATTAAAGATAGTAGAAATAATACTACATCACGTAGTTTCATTTAATTGTGGAATATTTGTTTTCAAATTTGTAATAACCATTTCAGACAAAACACTTAAAGCCGCAATAATTTATTTGCAATATTGTTAGTGATGTTCCTTATTCAATCACGTCTAACCGATTGAGCAAATTTTAATGATATTTGATATTGGTACTATTTATAATTCTAATTGATATAAGCTACTTTTCACAATTAAATGAAACTACATGATGTAGTATTATTTCTACTTTCTTTAAGTTCTTTACCACGACCTAGGTTACGTTGTGAATAATGAATTTCTACAAAATTAACGCCAAATATATTCATTAAATCAATTAACACCAAATATATTCAATAGCTACTTTTCAATTCCAGAAATAGCATAGTTCCTATTAAAATGAAAATCTGTGTCTTAATAATATAAAAACAGACACCTACACCCCCCCCGCCCTCAAGAGATGCGATGATTAACAGCCCCAAGAGTGTAATATACGTACCGGGTCCAAACAACCCAGGCTGGTGATGTACAGCAGCATTATTATTGCATTAGAACTTGGCTAACACAATAAATGGACCATCGAGACTGACTTCATCGTTGTTATGGCCGACTACAAAGCCAAATTGCGAGCACAAAACATCAATGAAACGAAAATCAGGCAATATGAGTATGGTATCAAAAATTACGGCAGACGGATGCTGATTAGTTTTTTAGAGAGCCAGGGATTATTTTTAAAAAACTCATTCCTTGAGAAGGAACCATATGGAAAATTGATTTCACCATGGTAAACCAAAAAACATATTTGAATATGTCTCAGTGATCAACATGCTCAACATCGAGAGTGATCATTAATTAATAGGAGGCATTTTAAATATTGATAATGAGCTTAAATGGAGACCATTCCACACAACAACAAGCTAAAATTTGGCATACTATTTTATTTAAATGACTCAATAATTATAATTTATGGTCAAATTATACCCGTAAGAAGGAAATATAAAATTTATTAGAGTTATTTTTAGATTTAACGGCAGCTAACAGACACTTTTTATTGAATCTCTCAAGGGGAATGGGAAGCAGTAACTGGTTGTAAATGAAAGTATTCAAGAAAAAATTTAACAAGGGATATAGTTTTTATGCACAAAATGGCAGAAAATTGATAACGAGAAACTACGTATTTTTGTTTAAATAAAACATTGTGCACTTTATGTTTTTGTGGCTGATATGAATGGAAAAAATTATTTAGAGGAAGTTTAGATAAGGGAAAGTAGTCTATTTAAATAAGGGACAATAAATATAGAGAAAAATTTTCAAACAAATTTCTATTAAATATTTGATTTCTATTAAATAGATTACACAGCATTCAGAAATGAAATTTTTCAGATTTTTGTGTCTTGCAATATAAATGTCTTGCAATATATCTTTTCAATATAAATGCCACACGATATAGAAAATAAAAAAGTGGAGTACTTCCAAAAATTTTTATAACAATATTTTTGTTGTTAACCAGTCCTATATATATATATATATATATATAAATATATATACATATATATACATATATATATATATATATATATATATATATATATATATATATATATATATATATATACGGGTTAATGTGGTTTATATTGAAGGCTAATTTTAAGATTTTGCATCACTCAGTTTCTAAAAAAAAAATTATCGATATTTTTAGCAATATTTCCACCTTACATAATACTTTTAGGATCTTTAGAATTCGCTGTTTCATTTGATATTTCAAATAGTGAAAGAAAATTACCCAAAAATTCGGTTAATTGCTGCACATGAATATTTTTGAGCAATTAAATAGCTATATGCGAATTGGAATGCACTATCACCACGCAAATTTCAAGTTTTTAAGTAAAATGATATATGAGAAAAATAGTTGTGATAAATGAAAAAACGAGTGAACGTCTACGAAGTTCGTTTCTTTTCCTATGAAGATATGGTAACGTAAAAATTACACTTAACCAAATCAATGACACTTCCGGAATAAAGAAATAACTAAGGATGATAGATGGGTGGAAGTTAAACCTGTAGGTTGTCAGTTATAAAATTTCAAGCAGTAAAGATTTTTGTATCTGTGTGTAAGAAAATAAAACAATTTCCGCAGACTACATTTTTATGTTGAAGCATTAGGATTTTTCTTTTCCTCAGAATAAAATTAAAACTGTTAACTGACGAGTATTGGAAATAAGATAAAAGGCAAGAAGCAATGATAGCACAGTAAAATATATTGCGTATAAAGAAAAGTACGTATTTTCTTTTAAAATCTCCAAGTAAATTAACATTTCAGGGTAGTAATTTTACTGAAACAAAATATGTTTTGACCACGACCATTTAATTTGTAACCAATATATGAAATTCAATAAAGAAAAAGAGTTATTTATTATATCGAGAAGGTTTTCGACTCACTACAAAATTGAAAACTTATCAATTTCATTGATGGACATCAGGATTCCATGTAATTTTATCCTGTTCAGATATTTTCATACATTTCGCTGATGGTAGGTACATGATCTATAAACTATTTTATACGAGTAATATCTCGCAGGTAATAAAACTACCGTAAATAGAAAACTAGAGGGAAAACTATCGAAAATACATATGAATATTAACGGACAGATATAGTTATAGAGTGCACATGAACTAATTGAAATATATCGACAAACATATACAAGTGTATTTAGTATTTCATGTAAGAAACGATGTGAAAGATTGTCAATAATTTGAACTTTAGATATCTCAGTTTAATTAACCCACTAATTAACAAGATGTGTAGTGCAGAAATATTCATTGAATCAAGTTTTGAAACATAGCATTAGTGGGACGATTGTAATTATTGTATATGATCTAGATATTTTTGAAAATTTATGGATTGTATTGTAATAAAATCAATTAAAACATCGTATGAAAAGCGTACATGAATTATGAAAAAAAAAAATCATCAATTTAATATGCGAATTTTATACTTGTCGGTATATTATTCTTCTTTTTTTTGCTGACATACTTTCCACCTACTGAGAACCTTCAAAATGTTATAATTAAGTAACATGTCATATTTATTCATTTTTTTTGTAAACCCGTCAAATTATGGAAATTATTTCGTATTCCGAATAATTATGTGCCTTCATTGGGTAAAATAGTCAAATTACATGTAATAATATTTACCAAGTAATTAATTATTTGAAAAATGAATTGCGCAATTACCAAAGAATGGAATTCAACGGTTATTGCAGAGTTCAATGAAAAACCAAAAGACCATAACTAAGTTCCTATTAGGTTTAGATACAAAGATAGATTAAAAATTTGTAGAAATGCAATTAGCAAATAAGAGAGACACAAAAACTGTGTACATTCATGGTTCAAAAGGCATTTGAACCGTGAATATACATATAATAAGCGCGTTTTGTTTCCATTAGATAAAACATAATTTTAATAAATTATTATATCCACTACCATAAAAGTATTATACGCGGTATGTAATGCTTATTGAGATGTATTGGTTTTTTTCGACGTCTTTAGAAATGGTATGGTCTGTTACCAATAGAACAGGAATAGTCCTACCGTTTATCTTGTTCTGTGGTTTCAATCTAGACAACAATTTTGAAAACTTTTTTGAATATAATTTCTGAATTAAATATTTCGTTAAAATAAAATTTATCTGAGATTGAATATAACATTGCCTCTGCATGATACTTGAGTCTACAAAAAAAATTGTAATCCTACAGTTATTTATAAAAGTTAAATTAAGGGATGTTTATACCATTTTTCATTATAAAAATGGTTAAAATGCACTGTGCGTTAAATATTTTTGGTAACTTCTACAATTTTTTTACAAAAATTCGCAATTATTAAGGATCATCTGAATTTACTAAATAAGATATAGACTGTATGAAACTAAATGTCACCGGTAATCATATTAAAATTTGAAATACGAAAAAATATACATACTTGTATATATATATATATATGTATATATATACATATATATATATATATATATATATATATATACATATATATATATATATATATATATATATATATATAAATATATATATAGATACAAAAATAATGAGGAAACCGCGAAATTCCAAATTTTTTTTTCGAACATGATCACTGGATAAAATTATTATTATTATTCTTCAGGTGGTTGCCCACCTGAAGACTCCCCTTTGTTAATTGATCAGTCTTCGCTAATTGCTCACCTGAAGATGTAATACAACCAAACCTAGGTCATGCTAAAGAATTTAAATAAAGTAGAAATAACATTATATCATGTAATTTCATTCAATTGTGTTTAAATGTATTTATCAACAAAACTAAATACAAACCTAAATAATATAAAACACTCATTTATTGTAAAATATTCACTGTTCAATAATTTAGTGTCTCTATTTACAATCGCGCGGTATAAGTAGCAATAACCGAGCATGCAGCGCAATTATATGTGGGACTTCTACATAAGGCGACGTAGGTACATCGCAAATAAAGCGACGTAGAATATCTGAATAATTTCCATTATTTTTGTTTTATTATTTTCTAATTATATCTGAATAATTTCCATTATTATAATTATATCTGAATAATTTCCATTAATATCTGAATAATTTCCATTATTTTTGTTTTATTATTTTCTAATTATATGTTAATTTTGGTTAACAAAATTAAACGATATTAATCGTAAGTAACTCAAAATAATAAAGCGGAAATGATTAAAAGTAATTTATATTTATACTTACTTTGTGCATCAATTTTTTAAGTAATTTCATATTTATACCCATTTACCTAGTAACGTCAGAAAGATATTTGAATTTGTTTATAGTTCCAAAAAAGCCAATAAAACCTGCCCGTAAATCTTTTCCAAGGCATGGTAATAATAATTAAAGTACATTGTTTGTTTCAATTACATATCAAAACAATAAATTTACTTCTTCAATAACAATAACAGAAAAAAATTACTCCTTTTCTCAAGACAATTATTTAAGTAGGCTTTTCAAACTACGTAGAAATTTTTAAAGAGTAAATACAATATTTTTTACGGATATTCATTTGGATACTTTTCAGAATATTTGACGTTTAGAAAAAACTCGAACATTGCAGGTGAATATTTCATTTATAGGCCATAAATTAAAGTATTTTCAACTTTTGACCTTTATATAAGTACCTTTCACTAAAAACATAAATAATAAATTTTCTGGTTAAGGGCTCCGTATACTTGAATTCTTACTTGTTTGCCTATATGAATATTAATACGAGGGGGCAATTTTAAGTTCCGGAATGGAGGATAAGGAGTGAGAATAAAAATACAAAATTTTTTTTTTTCGATATATTCAACTGCAACTTTAATACATTTTTCAGATCTTTCAATTAGCTTATGTACTCCTTCTTAAAAAAATGTTTCATCTTTCCACGAAGTCCTTTTTTAAGGTTTGGGAACCAATTATAATCATTGGGAGCCAGGTTAGGACTGTAAGGTGGGTGTTCCAAAACATCGAAGCCCACCTTGTGCAGGGCGGCCAGCGCAACGCGGTTCATGTGAACAGGCACGTTGTCGTGCAAAAGCAGGACAACTTTGGTCAATTTTACCCTTCTTTTTTCTTTCCGATAGAATGCACAAAACAAACATTTCTCGATAAAATTGTTTTTTACTTTAGAAATAAAAATTAAAATGTTGCATATATTATCGGGATATTTATGTAAAGTATTTGATTGCAGGTTTTCACGCACATAGTGCTGATATTTTAGTTACTATAAAGTTGTGCACCGATAAACTGACGAAGAAACAGGCAAATAAAATGAAATTATCTTCTTTTAATGCGGAAGAATAAATATTATATTTTCAGTTCGATGTACTGGGTACGTGCAAACTAATTTTGTTTTTATTTGTAAACTTCAGTAGGGGAAGGTTGTACAAAATGATCCCTCAAGGTAAAATGATCCCCGGCTATTATATCGATTTTATAGCGCCATCTAGAATATTTTAAGAGAATTTCGTGTTCGTATGGTTAAGCCATACATTCTCTGTCAGTGTTGTGGCGTCATTTGCAGTAGAAAAGATTTGACCACAAAATATTTAAAATTAATGTGCTCAATCTAAGGTAAGCCATTATTTGACCTTATGTAGCTTTAGTCTACGTATATGATGTGACATGTGTGTTTGTCTCAGTTTCTGTTATCAATTAGCAGTAGAATTAACCGTCGTTCATTACAATAATCGAACAACATAGGTTATGGTCCGATGTTTTTCGTTAATAAGGCATTTGGGGCAAAATGATCCCTGTATGGAGTGGGCAAAATGATCCCAGGATCATTTTGCTCCATGCCTATCTACTTCCAATCATGTTCAATTAACTTTTAATACACATATTCTTGGATTTTTTAAATATTATGTATTGTATGCGTAATTATAACTTAAATGAATGAATATAATCCACATATTGTGTCAGAATATAATGTTAGAATAAGTTTTTATAATCCATAAATTTATAATATTATTAAATTTATCTTTATTTTGCATCTTAAAATGTGCGATAGTCGTTAATGTTTTTTTTACTTTTAGAAGTCATGCCACGAAATTACATTCGAAAAACCACACGCCAGAACTGGGATGAAAACACTATGATTAAAGCCATAGATGCCGTAAAACAGGGTATGCCATATAAAACCGCCTCCAAACAATTCTCAGTTCCACTTATGGCACTCAAAAGAAGAGTGAAAGGAAAAAACATTCACGCTGTGGGAGGTACCAAAATGTTGGGGAGTATAAAAAAGGTATTCACAGATGACCAGGAGTTGGAACTTGTACAACATATTAAAGATAATGAAGAGACTATGTACGGTTTTACAGTTGATGACGTTCTTAAATTTGCTTTTGAGATAGCTGAAAGAAACCGAATCAAACATCCGTTTTCTACTACGTCTCGTAAAGCTGGTAAAGACTGGCTAAGAGGGTTTCGACAAAGACATCCCGATATTACTCTACGAGCTCCGGAGTCAACGTCAGCGGCACGAGCTCGGGCTTTTAATAAGCCGATTGTTGATAAATTTTACAATAATTTACAAAAAATTCATGAGAAGCATTCATTTCCTCCTCATCGCATTTTTAATGTCGATGAGACTAGTTTAAACACCGTCCCAACTAAAAATACGAAAATTTTTACCAAAAAAGGGCGCAAGCAAGTAGCAAGAATAACGTCTGCTGAGAGAGGTGAATCAACTACAGCGGTTATTTGCGGATCAGCTGGAGGAAACTTCATACCACCAATGTTAATTTTTCGCCGTTTGCGAATGAAATTAGAATTAATGGATGGGACTCCACCAGGCTCCGTGTACGCTTGCAATCCGTCCGGCTGGATGAATATTGAGGTCTTCTCTCTATGGTTTGACCATTTTTTGGCCTATACTAAACCATCAGCAGAAGATCCCATTCTTCTGGTACTAGATGGCCATCTTTCTCATACAAGAAATTTAGGCGTCATAATAAAAGCAAAAGAAAATCACGTCACAATTTTGTGCTTACCCCCACACTGCACGCACAAACTTCAACCACTTGATGTTGCTGTAATGTTTCCGCTAAGTGTGTACCACAACCAGGCTTTAGAAAAGTGGATGAATAATAATGCTGGTCGAGTAGTCACAGTTTTTCAAATAGGTAAAATTTTTGGAGAAGCGTATTTAAAAGCTGCTGTACCTTTAAATATTATAAAAGGATTTCAAAAATGTGGAATATGGCCGCTCAATCCTGATGTTTTTACTGACGTAGATTTCGTTGCTGCTAATACGACTAATCAAGAAAGAAGAAATGAAATCTTGGAGCCCCGCCCATTAATAAATACAGCATCTGATAGAATTCAAGTTTTCGATGACAACGTACAGCGACCAAGTACTCCCAGGACTCCTGTTCTTCGTGCCGATTTATCGACATGTGTTCCAGTTGAGGAACCAACCATCCCTCGTACTGTGTCACCTTTTATCTTACCAATCTGTGCACCCTGTGGACAAGGAGAGAACAACGAATATTTGGAAACGCTTCCTTCCGGAAGTGTAGCATCTATTACGATTTAGGTTTCCGATGAAGGTATGAGAAAATCATCTCAAGCAGATTGTGAAAAAACTGTAATGCCATCTCTTCCAACAACTGCCCAATTGGCTTCTTGTGATACTTCGGACGTAGATCCCTCTAAATCACCAATTGCATCCACATCTTTTAGCATTCCTCCACGTCAGATTCGACCTATGCCTAAATTGACAGGTGAACGTAAAAAAATTATCAAAGCTCGGATTTCAACAACGATTCTTACAAGCACACCTTATAAAAATTTTTTAGAAGAAGAAATGAATAAAAAAATTGAGAAAGAATCCAAGAAAAATAGACGCAATGACAATAAAAAGTCTTTAACTAAGATAAATTCCAAAACAACGAAAGAGAAAAGAGGAAAAAGAAAGGAAAAAGAAAACGTTGCCGAAAAATGCAAAAGACCAAAACCTAAAAGGAGCAAATGTGCAGTAAGTGAATCATCTTCAGAAGACGAAAATGATGCTGAGTGTTTGTTCTGTAATGAGATGTTTTTGAATAATAATAAAGGGGAAGGGTGGATCAAGTGTTGTGTTTGCTTAAGATGGGGCCACGACGCTTGCGCTGGTGTTAATCCTGATGACGCTGACGAGTTCACATGTGACTTTTGTGCCAATGATCGTTTCGCTTCTGTTCGGAAACAATTGAGACTGTAAAACTAGATACCATATACTCAAGAGAGCGTAGCTTAAACTATTTGAAAACAACGAAGACTGCAAAATAAATGATACTAGCTATGAAGAGAGCTTTATTTGATTAATAATGTCTTTTGAAACAATTAAGACTGTAAAACCAATCGCCCTAGTTAATAAGAGAGCATTGCTTGATTGTGATAATAATAATACTGTAAGGTCAATGATAGTAGTTCTTTAAGAGAGTTGTTTGTTTAAGATTTTATTTAGAAACATTATTAAGGCTGTAAAACCAGTGATATTACATATTAAGAAAGCGTTTTTGATAAATATTTTATTTGAAAATAATTATATCTGATAAGCCAATGATACTAGTTACAAGAAGTGTTATTGTAAAAATTGTTTAGAAGCATCAATAATACTAATATAAGTGCTATTACAATTACAGAGATTTATGAGAATTAAGAATTTACTATATAATTAATCAAACAGTTATTTTTGAGAGTGAATCTACAATAAAACCACTATAAATACTATTGAATATTTTATTTCTTGCTTGAATTTTGTATAATTATTTGGGGATCATTTTACCCGCACCCTGGGGATCATTTTGGACACAGGGGTGTACAAAATGATCCTTTAATAGACTTTCACAAAAACGTTGATAAAAATTATTCCTAATGGCTAATGCGATTCAATGCTTATTAAATTTGTAGTTCGATTGAATAGCTACCTATTAAGTACTTTAAATTTAAGAAAAAGCTGTATACACTCGTTTTACAGATTATTTTCCTTAGGGGGATCATTTTGTACCACCTTCCCCTATACCTAAATAATATACAAAGCTCATCTGAAAAACTCCCACCTATGCTCATCCTTATCTCTTTTCTTCTTTATTTCTATGCTGTTCCATTCCCTAATCAAGTAAATGTTTGAAAATTTGCCTTTTCCTGTACTAGTATTTAATTCAGATTTATTTTGAAACAGATAATTTTCAATTCTGGTATATTGTAGTTTTATAAACTCTTTTACTGAAATAATTAAACATAATTTCAGGAGAAAAAGAAACATATTAGCCTCACAAAAAATATCATTTGTTATTTTATTAGTTCGAATAAGAAATAAACTTGTAAGATATTACGTCAAAGTAGCACCTACTAACATGAAAGAAAAACACCTTTCATATTACCAACATTCAGAGAGACGCCCCGAAGAGTATATAATAAATATAGCCTTAGAAGTGATAAAATGAGCACATGTCAGACTGTATGTGGCCTGGTTGCTACTGCTCTTAAAAGATTTTGAAGACGCTGATTCAAAAAGAATTTTATAGGAAAATTAGGACATAAATAAATACAATATCAAATTATCATACCTAAGGTGTTACAATTGACATTTCCTTTTTAATTTTTAAATTAAAAAGGAAATGTCAATTCTTAATTTAGAAAGCAATTACAAAATTTCTAACTATTTTATATATAGAGGTTTTATTGTCTTATGGCCCATATAGTTTGACCTTTTATAAAGAAAGATATTTAATTCCTTCGGGGGCTAATCGTGTTTAGAAGTTAAAGCGAATCTAGAAATTTATAAAGTTTTGTTTTTAAACTATTAATTTTGAAAAGAATACGTCGTTTTCAATCGAATCGAATCCATCATGGATATCTGAACTATTAATATAACTTATAAAATAGGTGCAACTTTTAATATGGTCTGTATTACAGTTCATTTCACAAATAATTATATACATTTTTAAGTAATCTTTTTGAAAATTTTTGATCCTAAAAGTAAAAAGAGTGATGACTGTTGTCTTTTATTAGTTAACGTTCATGTTTTTTTTCCATTATTTGTCATGACTTATTCCGCAAAGCACTCGTCAAATTGTTTTATATCAAGTGATTATATTGCGCTATTGATACAAAGAGAGCAATTATTTTCTTATTTCTTTTGTCACTTTATTTTTCTCCACGTAACCCTCTAGTTACATATATTTTCCCGGTATCTGAGAAGGGTGTAATAGTGTAGTCGGAATTTGTCATACGCAATGTATTAAATGTTTCATACGAAGAGGTCAGACATGGAGCGCGGCACAATTCTTCTGTCCAATTAAACGCAGAAAACGTCTTCGTATGCTGACAAAAAGTCAGTTGGAAGGACGAGTAACGTGAAGCTATTGTCCGAAAGGAAATTACATTATCCGTTAGTTCGCTCTGCTCTCGTCACGCGCCCTTAGTATCCACGTATAGGACTGTAAAAGTAGCCATTGCACAAAATAATATACTATTGGCCCGTTGGTTATTACATAATTCTCTATAGAGAACAATAGTATTTTATGTACTTAACGTTTGTAACTTTCATTACTGAACCTGCGGCTGTTATGAAATATTTGAAACAAAATATGAGGAAAGGGAGAGCCCCGTTTTCGTTACCTATGGAACCAGAGGAATTATGTGCCTTGATAACTTCCAACCCCAAAAAATCAAAGGGTAGGAGAAGCGTAAAAAACATTGATCTAATGATATTGAAATAAAGCTTCCCCTATACCCGTGCTGCCGTTCGTTTATACTAGAAATATAATGGATACGCTTCCTACCGGCGTACCTTAATACCAACTACTTCAAACAAGAAGATTACGTTAAGCGTTTTGTCTGGCATTAGGGGATATTTTGAGTCAGAATATGATAATGGCTCTCCTGAGATGGTTAATATCCAGTTTTGATTATATTGATAAGAAAGAATCTATGTGATAGGAGCTAACTTTCTTCGTTCTTAAACATTCTTTTTTTGAGTTTTTGTAATGTTGAGGTAGTGACACCATTTCAAATTATTCCATTGAAAGGAGCAAATGTTATTCGATAAATACCATGCTTATCAAGGCTGAAATGTTTTCAATGCTTTTCTCAATATACATATACATAAATGTATAATTTTATATATATACGTGAGTATATACGTATGTTATTTTAATTCCATTTCCAAGAATTGTGGCAACGGATTCAATTATATTGCAGGGTATAGACTTTTAATAAATGAATAGACTTTGGAGCATAAAATACTTTACATCTAATTTATGTACATCATTTAGTTTTACTTTTGTTATGTAAGCATAATTACCCATTTCGTCATGCTTTGGATATACTGTATCTGAAAAAATGAAAACATGACTATGAATGTGACGAAAAAAAAATTAAAGCTTCTGTGGATTTTGGTATATAGGTGAAGGACGTAAGAAATTTCAGGTGTAAAGGTGGATTTAATTAATTTTATTTTTCCATAATTCGGCTAGATATCTTTAACATATACTAGGTCTTAATAATTGCAATTTGTTTTTATGGATTTATGAAACATTTGTAAGACATGTATAAAAATGATGATTGGCAGATGTGAAGTTCGCAATGGCACCCATACATATATATATATATATATATATATATATATATATATATATATATATATATATATATATATATATATATATATGTATATATATATATATGTATATATATATATATATATATATGTATAAGTACGTTTTTTGTCCCAATCATAGTCATTGTAAAGGCTATCCTTGACTACACTATTTAGTCACGTACACGATACCCAAGTTGTCAGGTTATTTTCCAAAAATGTTACAAACAAATTTAATATGCTACTAAAAATATAATATATACAAATAATGTATAATTAAAAAAAGCCTTCTTAAAAAATAAACACATGACCTGTACGCCTAAGACACAGTTAAAATACATGTATTTAAGACGCCAAAGAAAGAAGTGTCGGTAGTTTTAAATAAGAACTATGTCATTAAACCCTGCAAGAATGTATCTAGTTATGCCTATTTGGCTACCTTTCCCAGATATTTCTATTTAGACAGATAAATGGAGAAAACTAAATTGAAAAAAGGAACGGAAAAATTTCGCAAAGAATCATTATCAATTATTAGTTCATCAAGAACAATGCTAGTGCATATTATATATCCATGTTTCGTATATGGTAAGTAATGTAATGAACTCTGAAAGTGTGCATACTCTCCCGTATGGGCGAAGCCCATGTATTGATATATGATAATATTATTTAATGGCTTCTCTTTCACTTTTATAACGTGTTGGCGTACAATTTCATGTCGAGTTTGTATTAGGTCTCCAATTAATAATTTATTTTCTCTATCATATATATATATTTTCAAATATTCTTGCTAATTTTAAAGCATAAAATATATTTTTAATAAAATAAATGTGGAAAGTCTTCAAATTCTTCATTGTTTGACTTCGTACTATGAAAGGCTCTTAAATGCAGGAACGTATCCAGAATTTAGTTTACGTGACCGTCTGAAAGTCGTTGTTGTCAAGAAAATATATATTAAGATCAAAGCAATGTATAATAAAATTAGCCAAATTAAGATTGATATTACCTTTTTAATAGAAGTAACTTTTATAAGACCGTTATAAATTTATTTCTTTTGTTTTTATTTCTCTTTTTTTTAACAAATTTTTATCAAAAAATATCATCTATCCAGCGTAACATTGAAAATTATATATCGTCTAAAATGCCGCCAGTGAATTTTTCATCTTACCTTGCATATGATAAAATGATATGCTTACAATCTGCATGTAATGTTTTTCCCATAATCGTATATATCGGGGTATTAAGACTTGTATCAAATATAAAATATTCCCTAGTCACGTGTAGATTTATTTCTAAATTTCTTCTTGAAGTCTTGAAAAATTTGCTAGGCCCTCATTGGTTTATATGTCTTAATTTTAATAGATATACGCGTCAATTTTTTTATAGCACTGGCACGCAGAAAGGCGCTTATTCAAAAACCGTTTAGAATTATTTTTTGTTAAAACAGAAATAAATGCCAAATTATATTGGAATAAAAGCTTTCTTCAATGACATCGGCAAACGTAATTTGAATTTTCTTTCACTACCCAATTCTTTATCCGTATTAATTGTATCACTATTTAAGTCTTAGTTTCTCTTCTGACGAAATACAACTGCCATCACAATTACACAATTGTTAATCAAATGTAAACGAGACTCCCGAGCTGGAATTCAACGAATCTCTAAAGACAACAAAAAGATTAAGCACTTTTCCATAATTCACACGTCTTAGAACACATACTATCTATTAATCATCATTAGTAACTCGAGTGCTTAAGCTGAGTCAAGGCTTTCCTTGAAGCGACTTTCATGCAGCCCTCTGTGTGACAACCTATCTCCAGTTACGGACGTTCAGCACCCTAAAATCCTTCTCCACCACATCTTTCCATCTCATCTTCTGTGTCTTTGCAGTTTAGTCTAAAATATATTTTTGAGAGGTTTTCAATCCTGCATTCAAAGAATATGAGCTCAATTTGTAAGCAATTTGCGAACGGCATACAATTTTATTAAATTGTATGCCGTTCGGGCCTCTGTAAAATTTATATATTTCTGAGATTGTATCTCCTTCTCCAGACATCATTTTCCTTTTTGCCCACAAGAATTGATCTTAAAAATTTTCGTTTAAAAATGCCCAAACAGAACTTATGGGATTTTGTTAATGTACATATTTCAAAACTAGTCTAATTAGGGCTTATTATAAGAGGAATTTTGTTTTCCAAGAAAGCAATTGTAACTTGAGAAGGTTTCTGCGTCGTGCTTTAATATAAATATGAAAATATGGTGAATGGGAAATGTGCACAAACACAAAGTGATATATATATATATATATATATATATATATATATATATATATATATATATATACATACATATATATATATACATATATATATATATATACATAATTTATCGCTTTCAAGTTCTTTTTCGCTTTGATTTCTTTTTTAAATTTCTAAAAAAAATTAATTTTTTATCATAAAATTTCTTCAATATATTTATTATATTGAGGAATAATAAAATATGTGTATGTATTCATTATGTCTCTGTTAAATAACTATCCGTCTAAATAGCGACAGGTAAGTCTTAAAATTCTTAAACAGATTTCAACGAAATCTTCACAGCTGTATTTTTTTATTTATGAAATAATCATGTATATGTTATTACCTATAATGAGGAAAATGTATTGAATTAAATGACAAAAAGAAAGACAAATAATTTTTTAATTGAAGAAACTCACACCACGAGAGTTTTGTTTGCATCAATGTACATACAGCCGTTTTAAAATTTAGAGCAGTTTAGTATTTTTTTTACAATACAATATATAATACAAAATATGAACGCTATTTTTCATTATAAGAAATTACTTTTTGTTCTGGTGTAACTCTAATATAGCTTATGCAAGAGCTGAAAAGAATCGTTTGACCATAGATACATATTTAGCTTATTTATCAACAGCTTACTCAATAATTTTGCACTTAAGTACTTACTCTATTCAAATATTTGATTTTTTCAGTTTAGAAAATGGGAAAGGAGGGACTGTTTTTAATTGCTTCTGAGATACATAGCTTGTGAATAAAAGGCCACACAATAATGTCACAAGACCCTTAGAATTTTAGAAGGGATATTTAATAATACCCATTTGACGGGTTTGCGAGAAAAAATACTGATATTATCATGTTTGATGGGAGATGTATTTCTAAAAATAATGAAAATATTGTTTTTTATCTTAATTTCTTTAGGTACTGGAATTAGATCTTTTTTTTAAATTTTACTGAAAAAGCTATGATGCTGTAGCATAGACCAACGCACGAATGTAATGAAATTATAAGATTATTATTTTGCCATATGCCTATAGAAACATGAGAAAAGGGAAAAAATAAAATTGAAAAATTATAATAAGACGTTTAGTTATTACCCGATTTTTTAAAACGTATATTTTTATTTATTCACAGTTCTGACGTTTAACAATCTATATAGCATTTCTAAAAGAGCATCCCGTGATAAATTTCTTTAACATGAAAGTCCATACCTAATACGTTTATGAGTCGTTACTCGAATGAGTGAATACTTGTTATTGCTAAAAGGTCATCAATCTTCTTTTGAAAATTATGCAGTCCGGTGTTATAAATAATAGTACTAGACGCGTCAGTTTTGTTTCAATTTCAATATATTTAACAGTCGTGAATATTTTGGAATCTTGTTTCTCTCTGTTTGTTGTGCAAGTGACAGTTGTTAGCAGACTAGTCAGGTTTTATTTCAATCGTGTTAAAACAACCTTCGTTTAATAAAGAAATTAATTGATTACGTTTATTAATAAAAAAACACTTTCGGATTACTGCTAATATGAAAATAGTCGAAGCAGAATGTTTCAATTATTTTATAATTTAAAAGAAAGTGCAAGCAAAAATGTTTATCTGTCTGTTATAATCTACCCTCTAAGATTATATAAACATAACAACTAATACTACTTGTCGCCAGCGTGTGTGCGGAGATAAATTGTTTCCTCGTAGGATTGTTCTGGTTTTTTTCTGAAAAATGATGTAAGCTTAACCTTAATTAGGTCTCTTTATTTAATTTTTTATCGCATAAAAAATTAGTCAGCGATCAAAAAAGATGATAGTCGAAGGATCAGAGGTCCGGAAAATATAATGAGTGAGATAGCATATTCCATCCATTGTTCCGTATAATGAGTAAGGAAGCACATTCCATCGATATTTCAATTATTTTTAATTTTTCGCACATCACAGCAGTCTCTTCTGAAGTTAAATAAGATAATTAACAATATATATAAATTCGTTATTCCCAAAGTATGAAATTAACTTGCTATTACAGTATGAGTGTGGCTTTGAGATATTTTTTACTGAGGCTTTCCGATCTTTCTAAATTTAGTGGACAGTAATATACAATGACATCTTTCCTTCTTTCAATATTTCCTTTTTTCAATCTTCGGTAATAATATTTGTCTGTAGGTAATAAGGTGTATTTATCGCTCATATATACATATATATATATATATATATATATATATATATATATATATATATATATATATATATACAAAACTTGTATAGAATTTAAACTAAGTAAAGCGCATAACAATTCATATCAGTTTTCGCAAATAATCAGCCTGAGTTGCAAATACAAGCTTACTAAATGAACTATGAACACGTCTCAACTTGAAGGGAAGTCTTTCAAAATGCTTATTTGAAAGTGTTTAATACACATTTTTCTGCCTGTTTTGTAGCTATATTCAATATTTCATTACACCGTTTAAAAAAGAACAGGTGTAGTGGTTTAATTAACTTATTTCTATAATCATTTCTTCATTATATGTTGCCACATAAAAAAAACGATTTATTAAAGTTAATGAGACTAGTTTAAGAAACTGTATATGGCAGCTATATGTAACAAAAATATTGGAAAGTGGTCAGTTTGCTATTTTCATTATGTGTTAATTCAAATTTCTAGAAATAATTCCTACCCTTGAATACTGTATACTCCAACTCATTTGTTCGATTAATGACGCCTTGCTAACAAGTTCTTATTTTTTTATGAGATCAATCTCAATATAAATATTCAGCATTAAAATTATAACTAAGTATTGGTTTTAAAAACATTGTATACTTCAATGTGATATTTTCACGTTACACAAATTTTTTCATGTCATGTTTTTGGGCTTCAAAAATTATCGCCTTTCGTTATCTCGTTGAATATTACATTGCGAAATATTTAAATTATTTCAATTCTATTTGGAAACTATAATAAAATAAAAAATGTCCTTATATTAAAAGTTAATGAAATACCAAGATCAAATAATCTTTTTTCACGATGTTTCAATAGAAAGTTCTCTCATAGAGATTAATAAATCATTTGCAACATAAAAAAAACACAATTTTTATTTTCACTATTTGCAAAAATGAAGAAAAACACAATTTTTCTTTTTCACTATTTAATCAAGGTTAAATACTATTTCCCAGTTAATATATTAAGGGATAGGTAACACTACAATGAAATTTTAATTAGTTTTGATAGAAAATGTTTACTGGTTTTAGACGCATTTAAGTACTGAAAATTAACCTTGAGGAATAATAAACTTGAGAGGCGTAATATAGGATACGGGAATTTTTATGAATATACCTATAAACGTGTAATATAATTTTACAACGAGAAGAGGATGTTGTCAATTTTATCCTATTGTTGATTGCTGTCACGGGAGATATTAAATACAAGATTGCAACCAACAACCGCCTAATAACAAAAAAATACGGAATACCCGCTGAAGGTTTCAGTAAATTCTCTCATTAGAATTTTTGTTTGGTAAGAAAAATAAAATAATAAAAAATACTAATGATTTCGGCTCACATATTACTCACAATGTTTTCCAGCAACTGCTTGGTAAAGAAGTGTGTTTATCCTTTCCAAAAAATTATCATGTTTTTAATGTTACCTCATACTGGCGTTACATTTGAAATATTTTCCAGATTAGTTTACCATTTATATTAGGAGTGTGATTTAAGGAGAGCTATCCATGTGAAAGAGAGTTGAATTTGTTTACAGGATAACCCTTCTAAAAGATAAAAAAACGGAACCATTACGATGAGACTTTATTGCCTTTCTGGACGTATATCTCGACTGTTTTTCTTTTCAACTACTATAGCTGTTGACTTAACATTTTACTCATCTTTATCTGTATTGGGTGAAATTATATTTATTTTTATTCAAAATGGGGTTCTACATACAGAATTGAAAAATAAAGTTCATCATGGAAATAGCATCATCTGAGATAATTTTTTACACTTTTCAAAACTATATTTCTTTTTATTTAAAGCTACAAATTTTCTGTTATGTTGATATAGTCACAGAAATAATTGACAGTTATATTATTTTATAAATTAAAATGCAAAGCTATAGTTGCAGTCATCTGGATTTGTCTAGCAGAACTTGAGAAGAACTTGTTTGGTTTTAGGTCACGAAGTTTTAAAGCTAACTTTTTAAAAAAAACTTAGCCGTTTTTCAGCAATATTATTTAGGAAATTTATAATTTGGAGAAAATTTAGCTTCTAGTTGCTCTCTCTCTGTTTCCTTTATTTCTGAAATACATCAACATAAGTATGAGTATAGTGAAAGAGAGTTGTAATTTTATCATTGGAATTCATATTATCCTGGGTACGGAATCACCGACGCTCGAACTTTGCTTGCAGTTGGCGTGTTTTATTAACATATATGATTTTCAGATTTAAGAGGGTCACGGAACATAAGAAAAGAGAGCATTCTAGAATATTTTATATATTCCGATGTTGTATTTAATTTGTATTATAATGCTTCCAAACTGATATTTTGATTCAAACGTTTTAATTTTTATTTGTGTAAGTTTAAAAATTATAAAAAATGGTTTAAAGGTTACTGGTCACTTCGCTATTACAATTGTTTGTTACAAATTAATTGTTTGTTACAATTAACATCAATTTAGCAAATGGACCGTTTAATTACAGTTTAACTTATTCGGTATAATTCGAGCAAAATTCGGGTTGTCAAGCAAAATGAGATAAGAAGATAAGTAAAGACAAAGGGAAACGAGGAACAAGTGGTCAAATTTTAAACGATGTTGGTTTATTGTAAAGGTTTTATCATTTCCTGATTATTACGTTCTTTCACTGTGCATTACCACATTATATTTGATGTATTTGATTTCACCCTTATTTACTTGGTGCCTTTATCTTTTTAAAATACTTTTATTGTTATTTCAAAACATAATAAGGCCAGGATTAAAACGTACTGTGGAATTGGACGACATGTTCATGAAAACCGTTGAGATATTGTCTATATTTACTCGTTATCTCCTTATTTGTGGAGTAAATTAATATACCTCACGTAACTGTGAGTCAAGCTATGTAACCAAAAATTAATGTTTTGCTGTTTTCTCTGTTATAATTTCCCTTTTTTCCCTGTTTCCCCGTAATAAATGTGTTGTTTTAAATATTTAATATTCACACTGCTCACAACTAATTTCGAAAACAAATCGATTTGAAAATTACTTTTACTACTATGATGAGTGTCAGATATAAATTTTGAAACTTTATTTTACATACATTTTTTGCTTTTTACCTGATTAAATTGTTAGTTTTTATAATAAATTTTTGTTTCCAATTTATCATTTAATGAATTGTGTATTTAATGCATATATAATTTGAGTATTTAAACACTGAAAAGTAATTAAAACACTCTAGCAAACGATTGTTTGGAAAAATATAACGAAATATATTATCTTACGTCTATTTTATAAATCTACTGTTGTGTTGTATAAAATATAAAGTTTAATAATGTTAAGAATGATTTTTTTAAATAGAAAAAATAAAAACATAACAAAAATTAAAAATTAACTTCCATCAAAGTGAACTTCTTGTCCGGATGGTTTGATTCTAGCATTGAAAGTTTTAAGCATACATCATATTTCATTAATATTAATTCTTTACATGGACACAGAGTATGGGAAAAAGTATAGACATTACGTGCAAATAGAATTAAATGACACCGCGGTTTTACTCGTTATATATTATTGTACGTTTTGTGTGGAGACAATTCTGTAAAAGGGATCAGGTGCTCAGTATCGAAATTATGAATATATAGTCAAAACGCGAAGGATTTGGAGTGTGGCGGCGCTTCACCCGTCACTTTTATCGATTCGTCCAATATGAGCAGTGAACATGTAAGCCGACATGCTTGTCGGACCAACAAACATTTGTACGATTCCACACATTTGTTTGTGCTCATGTTTTGACTAAAGTGTGCCCCCCCCCTGTGAGCGACTTCACATTTTAGATTCGGTTTGGCGTCGGATTCGGTGGCAAACTGAATTAGATTGCCATTTGCAGTATCTGAAGTAATTCCTAAGCTTTCTTAGAATTTAGTATTGATACAAAAGTGAAAAAGTAGGCCCGGCAGTGATTATAAGACAATTTGGTCTTTAGTGGATGTTAACTTTCAATATCATTTTTGACTTTAGCACATTTAATTTCCATTTCCGAATTATTTTCAAATTGTTTGAATTAGGATATGTATTTGTGGTAATATATAAAATGTCCCTTCTATTTTAGAATGTTCCTAAATATTGGAAATGAAACATGTTCTAATTATTGAACTAAATTAAAATATATATTTTATGCTATAGAATAGTTTTTGGTGTATAATATAGAGACTCGGAATTCAAACTAATTTTTATGTTTTTTTAAACACTAAAATCTAAAAACGTGTTTTTTCTATTCAAATATATCCAAGATTATCTAATCGGCGAAGTAAATTGATAAAATATTATAAGATGAAGAATAAAATACAAAATTATAACGCTTATAAGAAGAAAACTATTGTGCCACTTCATTCATCATATAAATTTGAAGAATATTGGTAACAAAGAAATAAGAATGTTGAAATTGATAAAAATGAAAATAATTTATAAAAAATATTTCTAGGTCTGGTTTTCGGAAAATATTGAATGAAAAAATTAAAATATCAGTGTTGTTTATTATCATGACAAGCAAATTTTCTTGAAATGAATGTGATATTTAATATATTTTAATTTTAAACACGATCATGACAAACTCTTAGTGATGTCTGGTAAAGTTATACCGGCAGTATTCAAGTAAACAGTTTATCTAATTCAGCCAGATATGAAATCTGTGAGCGCAACTACGAAGAAAATTTTCTGAGTTGCCAGTGAATATTATTTGCGAATCTCTTCCTTCACGTTGTATTGAAATACACAGAGTAGTTTTTTTTGTTCTCGAGAATTTTTTTCATTAGTTCAGTAGAAGAAAGTAAACTAACACTTTTATTGAGATTTGATGATATGACGATATTCTAATAAAAATTATACCAGATTTTATGTAAAAGTCTTCAAGTTGTCAGAGGAATCAGTCAACATATCATCGAGAGAAAAGTATTTACTTAGACATGGATTTATTTTTGATAACTTTTCAGTATTGAAGAGAGAGAGCTGGACGTTAATGACTGGTATAGTCAGTTAAATGAAATAATTTTGTATTTGAGAAGTATATAAATTGTGAAGTATTATTAAATTGCCCTTCGCGTTAGTAGGAAAATATGAATTTGGAAATATAATAAAAAAATTTAAAGCATTACACATCTAATATAATAAATTTTAGATAAGCACTAGATCGATTTTTTAAGAGGGTTATGAGGGATTACTGTAATTGGCGTTTGATTCCACGCATTTGTATTTTGTAATTATTATCTGTATATTCGGCTTCAGTACTTTTGAAGAGTTGTTTGATAGTTTTAGCTGAATCTTAAAAATACTACCATACTTCATAACGTTCTGTGGCTCTGATGTAATAATTGTTAAATGAGATATTCGAGAAGTATTTGTAAACGACTTTTGATGAGTGGAGTATGAATTGAACATATTAGAAAAGAACGTAATTTGAATAAAGGCATACTTTAAAGAATTATAACTCAACAATTTTATCAAAATCAAATTTTGTTGGTGCTGCTTGTCCTGAAATAAACGGAAATGGTGTGATTGAGTAGAGAGGTAGAATAGAGATTTTGTTTCTAATATGAAATGTCTATCCATTAATGCATTAATGCAAATTTTTTCTGCGAATTGTCAATGAATTTTAAAATAGATAAATTCTTTATGTCCATAATTTGAATTGGGACGTTTTTAAGTAATTGTTAGCGTCGAAATATAATTTTAATTACACCGGCAGAATTAAAATTTATATCTTTGCGGATATAAATGACATCTAATTATAATTCGAGTTAGATAGAAAATGCAAATCTACGAGACATACTAATGATAATAAATAAGTTTATAATACTGAGAGTTCTATAAGTTGTATCCTCAATAATTAGTAAGTATATCGTCAATTCTTATTATAAAACAATGGTTTACTTTTTAGGTGTGAAAGATGTGAATTATATTAATGCTACTGAAAACACTTACTAGTATGGGCTGAAAATTGATTATAATGACTTAATTGTACAAATGTAAATGTCCTGTTTTGAATGAATATTCTAGATTTAAATACTTAATGTTCACTCACGTGATTGATAAATTTATGTGAATACATTGATTCATTCGTACGTGTTACAAGTATTTGCACCTTTCATATATAAACTTTGCTTGAAATAAAATTTGTGTATAGATTAGGTGTTGTTTGTCTTGTTTTAATGAATATCTACTAGAAGTGCTCGTTGTTTTCAAAAATAAGTTCTCCCGGACTTCCCATTATCTAAGCTAAATTAATTTACGCCATCAGAAGTAGGTAGTTCAGACAGCATTTGAACATACATTAGAGTAAATATTACTTCCTGGTGTAGTGACGGGAATAGGATATGTTCCGACCGCATGGGCGTGCTGAGAACAGACGTTCCTATCACGGGTCATGCTGTCGTTCGCTATTTGTTTCGTGGAGTTTCCCGTAAATTTGATCACGTATATGTGTACATCATATTTCTAATGGTCACTGTGCGTATATAAATAATGTAGCTCCTGTGATTTTAGCCCATGGAAATTCTGAATGCAAGTAATGATTGAATGTAAAACCTAGGACTATGAAAACAGATGGAGAATTGTGTGCAAAAAGACGTTAACCGACTCGCATTATAAGTAAATGTTTAAAATGTAATCACACTGATCCAATTATTCTCGCACTCAAAAAAATATATGACAATTTTATGATCTACTGTCAACAAAATGTATATATATATATATATATATATATATATATATATATATATATATATATATATATATATATAATCGAAGAATCAATTTATGTACGGAAGCGTTAGATATGTTGACTTAGATGCAACAGTTGGAAAAGTGTTTTATAGATGTCTAGCTACTTAAGCCTTGTAATGGAAAGTCATAAATGCAACTAAGTTGATATACTATAATACAATGTGTCACAATGCATACATTCATATTACTTCAAAATTCTTCCAATAAATGTGAGTAAAGTAATAAATAATGAGTAGAAAAAAGTGAGTAATCTTCCTGCGAAAATATACCATTGTTTTTTGGGTGACGGTTTGACAAACATTACACTTTAACCGCATTTTTTACCTTTTCCCTCCTAGCAACTATTAAGCAGTAACTTGCTAGCAGTAACTCTAATAACTTGATTGAAATGACATTGTAAGTTGTGCCTTAATCTTTTACGGTTTTTCACGTAAGTGCTTCTTATTGAGATTTTAAAATCAGTGAAAATATTTAAATTGGTGTTGCAGATATCTACTATAACGTAAGATTAGTTCAACAGATCTGTGGGTTTATTGGAGTAGATGCTAGATCAAGTAATGTTCGTGTCAAAATACAGATTTTCTAAATTTTTTTTCAGTACCCAGGGGTTTTATACATATGAAATCAAAATCCACTGAAAGCTTAAAATAAAATTTATTGCATGATTACGATAATTATTTTCTTCACGCTTCACTGTAGATCGAAATAAAATAAAACAGTTAAGTATGAGTAGAATGTGCACCACGATGGTTTTGTGTACACTTAGGCATACATGAATATTTAAGTGCATGTATTTCTATTTTATCAATATTACAATGTAAATGTTGCTAAGCAAGTCTTCCGTCACTGTAAACTTTCAACAACTATAAAATTTCGAACTAACGCTATGGCATTTTGATAAACTTTCGGTAAACTGTTAGAAGGCTTGCTTCTTCATAATATTTATTTTATCAGTTTCGGTAGTGGAGAGGGAGCGGGAGGTATTTGTCGGTAGTATTCTGTCTTGCTAACATTGTAACAATATTTCTTAAATTAACTTATATTAAATTTTGAATGAATAAAATATACTTTTGTAATCCTTATCCCTTGAATTTTAATTGATAGCCCACGCAATACATGAAATGACAAAAAAAATCAAATGCTTTTATTGAGAAACACTTATTAAAAATGTTTTATCATTTCAAATTTCTACATAATATGGTTCTTATATAAATTGTCATGGGGATTTTAGAAATATCTCTTGAACTTGAAATTTTAAAATAAATAATTTTAAGAACTTTATAAGTTGCTTTTTATACGAGTATATTTGGGTATTATTAGGATATATACGAGTTAGTATGCTTTAATACTGTTCCAAATTTCGAGTTACAACAACAAATGATTTCCGAAAAAACGACTGTGGTTGACGGATAGATGGACAGACACATGAGTAAAATTTACTGCAAAACATTATCGATTATTTGAGACATCATGGTACGACAATCTTATTGTTAAAATAATACTATTATTTGTAAATATTTTTAAGAGAAATACCACGTATTCTTCAAAGTTTAAAATTTTAGTTTTAATGTTATACAAGTGGTGTCCAATGTAACTATTTGATAAAAATTTTTTTAAGTTTAAAAAAAAAAGATTGAAACTCAATATGACACGAATCTGTAATTGAAAAGTGTATAGATTAGAGTAGATGTAAGTTGTAAAAGGAGACAATGAAGGGAAAGTTTTTAGGAGACGAGTTGAGGTACAATTCCTTAGCAAATTATTTAAAGTTGCACCGAAAATTATTGCATGATTCAATAATGATTTTTTTAATTTTGCAAAAGTAAATACACTTGTTTTTTAAACTGAAGTCAGTTAGTTTTCAGGAAAGCTGTAAAAAAGGTACGAGAAGTATTAAATGAAATTTATCACGCACGACTAGCACTCGCATAACGAGTACTCGTCGTTTATAACATTTAAGGCTGAGTAATATTTCTTTTAATCTATTTAAAAATACTATTATTTCACAACGTAAGCACCTTGCAACGTATTGTATACCATATCTTTTACAGGTTTAAAAACACGTTGCGTATAGAAAAATTAAAGGTTTACGATAATTGCTGTAGTTTTCCTGTAATCTTCTAGTCAAATTTACCAACCCGGTTTTTTATGAATTTTGGCTCAATAGTTTCTGAAACAAGCGTATAATATGTTACGTTTTTGTATATTTTCTAGAATACTTTTTAAATAAGAATTTAAAATTGGGAAAATATTTTACTCTTCCTAATAACAAGCCTTTTCAATAATGACCATCGATATTCCACATGGTCTGAAAAAATATATTTCAGACATTTATTTACGTTATCTTAAATTGTTAAACGAGTATTTTTAAAAATATATATTTTAAAAATTAAGATATTTAGAATCATCGCCATAGTTATCCTACAACTTTTGCATGCCTTCTTAAAAGCCATATTGTTTCATAATTTTAAGTTCTGTGTTTTTGGAAATAAGGAGACAAGGACGTATTTTCTTTAAATATTTTTCAATATCGACCTTGTAACTGACCCTTTGAAACATCTCGCACTATGTGTGAAATTAAAAAAAAATTATCGACTACCTAGTTAGCCCTGTCCAAAATTTCCAAATGAATATTTATAAGTTTTAGTTATTGTCACATTATGCACGTTAATAAGTTTTACTACTGTGCCCAATTTGGAGTTTCTACGTTAACTAGTTTCTGAGAAAAACGGCTGATTTGAACAAATGGACAAACACGTATGTGTTGTCGATATGTTCGTATCAGCCCTTCATAAGTGTTACGAACCATAAAAATGAACCAAGTACGTGTCGGATCAGATGTAAAATTGTTTGAAATTACTGACGTAAGTGAATTAAAATAAGTACTTTTTAAAGTACTAATAAAATGCTCATATTTATAATTTTTTCGCTCATTCAAAATTACCTGATTGAAATTTCCACACTAAAGATCCACCTACAAAACACAAAAATGCCAATGACAAGAAGGATGCAAATAGCCATTAGGAAAACAAATTTCCTACGGTTTTTGTGGTCTATGTATTATATATTGTTTATAGTGTTACAAAAATAGTAACGAGTAGTAAAATACGAGGAAAAAATTAATTTAAATTACCCCAAAATCCATATATATATACATACATATATACATACATATATATATATATATATATATATATATATATATATACATATATGTGTGTGTGTGTATATATATATATATATATATATATATATATATATATAACTGGAAGCCATTATACTTTCAAAGTAAAAAAAATCATCAAACATCTAACGGCCAAAAGAGCTTTAAAAACAACGCTATCATTTGTGTCTAATTTTTAAAAAAATTCCCTAAACCGTATTGCGACGTAAACGGCCCAGTTACCTAGAGTATATTTTTAATAAATGTATTTTTGTTTTAGAGCATTTATTTCGACATTTTCGATAATTAATTAATTATGTTTATTTCTTCTTATCTGACGTAAGTAGGTACGCTATCTCAAATAGATAAGATAGATTTCTAACGAACTAGATTTGTGCGAAATTCCTGCGGAGACTCAACGTTGCGAGTAAAGCATGTAGGCAAGCAAGAAATTAACGATGTGATTTATTTTAAAATTTTCTTTTTTTTCTTTTCATTTTCACTTTAGGCAAAGTTTTTGTTTAATATTACATTATATGTAATAAAATATACTTTGGTTTTCCTACGAAAAATAAAATTTGTTTTGTTTAAGTTTTATTAGGGTTCTGTCACTCAGAAAGAAAAAAACGGATTAGGTTTTCACACGTGTCCAACCGTTTTTCTCCGCAAACAGGCAATTTGGCTCAGTGACAAAGCATATTAACCCGTACAGTTAGTACACAAAAATACATGAAGAAGAAATATGGAACCTTTTTATCATATTAGATTTATATCAATTAAAAGTGCAGATTATTACGACAATAAAACTATATTGTACTTATTTTCATGTAAAAGACTTATAGGGCTATCGCTGAAAAATTTCACAAAAATATGTTCTTTCATATTAGAAACTATTTTAAGTACGATCTTAATTCAAAATTATTAAAAGTTGCCTTATTGAAAGTTTATGGGAAACTAAAGCTATCATCCCAAAGTTTATGTTCTTCATGGAATATTCACATATTTTTTACCTATTAGAAAATATATAATGGGGAAACGATGTTTAAAATGTAACATAGTCTCTTGAGTGTCGTATGCAAAACGTATTCTTGGTAACTTTTAATATTTTTAGGATTACTTCCCTAAAATATTTATTTATTCACACAATGTCAAAAGTTTAATAAAAAAAAATAACCTCTCAAAATAATTGTTTATTCCTCTGAAAACTTTATAGTTTGGAATTCCGAATTTTTAATTTTTCACATCACCATATTGAACGTTTATTCCACATGTTGGATGCCCATAAAAAACACAATCCTTATTTCATCAGAAACGGCTTCTAGTTTGAAACGGTAACAAATATATAAAATATTTTCAATTCAGACGTGATATTTTCATTAGGTTAATTTTTCTTAAATGAAATATGCAAAGTATCACTTTATTAAAAATATTCCTTCAAGTTGAGATATTTTGAGGGTAATTGTTAAGAAATATATGTCAATTCTAATAAAATTCAATACATTATATAATGCCTGTTTAGGTTTAGGGCAATAAAGGGATATGTATATGGTACCATACCTCCAAAGGGGAAAAAAAACTGTATGAGACGACTTACGTGTTTTATATCCGCCTTTTACAGTTTTTCTCAGAAACCGCTTGAGGAAGAAACTTAAAAGTTGGCATAATAATAAAACATAAACCCGCTCATATATGAACGGTAACAATCAAAAATTGTATGTAGAAATATGGGAGCAAATGGTTTTTTAAAATCTATTGTATAGTGAGTAGTTTGTAGTCCTTGCAATTTTTTCATAATTTTAGATGTGATGATACTCAGGAAAATATTTTAATAAATGCAAGAAAATATGCCCCATCGTAGAACTATTAAAAAAAGAGTTCTTAGAAATCAATACAAAGATCATGGGGAAACTATAACGATTATCTTAGATTTTATAAATGTTTAAATATGCACCATATTTTTACTTTTGTGAAAAATACAGGAGGCAATATTTAATATAGCGTTATGAAAAATTAGTTTAATGGAAATAAATGTTGTCTACTTTTATTCATAAATGGTTATATGTATATGAATGCGTACGTTCATTATACGAGTTTTGCTTATATTTGACACGTATGTAAAATTGTTATATGTTGTATTTTACGCTCTTGCTATATTAATAGTGAAAAAACACTCTTCGAAAGAACCTAATATTCTCCATATAAAGAAGTGACTTGAGCTAGTATTTGCGTGTAGGTGTTATAAATGTTTAACTATAATAGAACTAAAACATAAATAAAACTTTCTTCTTCATGGAATAATTATGACTTTAGACGGATAAAGAGAGTAATAAAGAGTAGGAAGCAAAAAGACTGCGAAATAAAAGGAATGTTATTCAAAATGTCAAAATATATCTTCGAAAATCCAAGCATTACTCCCATCTCAGACCGCGAATTTTAAGCGGCTGTACATTGCTTAATCAAATTGAAAAAAAATATCCATCTTAGCACGAATGAACAATTTTGAGAAACGATAGATGTTTTACAAGATAAAGAATTTATATAAGTGGTCATGTCAACTGTTTTCATAATAGATGGGCCAATATGTGGTACGGGTATGATCAGTGTAGTAAGTAAATTGCGTCAAGAGCGGGGGAGCCGACACCGTTGCTTGCATAGTTTGATGTCATTAAATACATATTTATACCGAAGATGTAATCAATTTGCCAATAAGGAGAGAGAAAACTAAGGCTTGACTATAATTTAGTTAATCGAAACCAAACAAACTACCATTCCATAAATGAAAAGGCTATTTGTTGTGATTGATTTCAGGAATTATTAAATAAATGTATTAATATTATGACACTAATTTATTTTAATTTTTGAGAATTTTCTCTTTCATGAGAATTTTTTATTATAAACAACTGGAGGAAATTTACAAATTACAATATCCTCTTACAAGATTTCTGAGGTAAACATAATATTGACATTGTCATTGAAAATATGTAAAAATAATATTGTAATAATATTCCACTTCAGTCAATGAGACGTTCGCCATAAATGTCTCAAAGTAACCTCTTTCCCTATTGTCGTTCCTCGTGTGTAGAGAATATTTCAGGGAAATGAAGAAACTAAATCACTATGTATTTGAAAATACACATCACTTTAATATAACGTATTCAATTCCAATTAATTTGAAGCTGAATTTGCTTGTTTCTACGTTCAGAAGTTGACACTTAATTTATGAAATTAAGGTTGAGCGTGAGAATTCAATGAAAATATTTCGTACGACTGTATTTTGTGGGCATATTCTCTCGTCTATGGTTAAACTATCGACGGAATTGTGAAAATGTGCAATATGAGTAAGACAAGACCACCTTACGTCGTACTAGAATGGTGCTTTATACCTAATAAATGAATATATAATTCTGAATACATGAATTGTTTTGATTAGTAACGTTGCTTTGAACTGCCTAGAGGTATTGATTATTCATCTGGGCAGGTTTCATTTAAAATCTTTCTTAGATAAATTACGACTACGTTGCAAAAATTATAAATCAGATAAAAGTGTTACATTTTTAACAAGTGTATTGGATGAGATTATATAATAGGCAAACCGTACTATCGTTAAGATTAGAAGTGTATATTTAACGAGTTGTTTTAGTCAGTTGAAGTACCAATATGCTTCTCTTAATATTATGTTAAATCAGTTGTTTAAAAAGTGTCTCATAAAAATCAAAGCTCTTTTATTATTTATTTTTTTAGAAAATTTTTCCTTAAAAATTATAAACATTCCTTTAAAAATACGAAGAAAAACATGATCTTTTAGTGATTTTGAAACTTAACGAGCGAGGGCCTCGAACGATCTGCAAGTATCGACACGCGTAACAGCGGCGTGTGAAATGCGAGTCTAATCTATTCAAATCGTATTGCTGGTGATTATCTATCTCTATCTATAGTTGTTTATCTATAATGTTTTCTGCGCCAGTGACCATCTCTCTCGATCCCTAGTAGTGACGAAAATATTTTTTTATACATTAAAAATGTTATTAAAAATATTTTGAAACAGAATAAGAAAAATATTTCAAATAATTTTTTAAGTAACATCTTGAGAAACTAAAGAAGGAATACCCAAACAAATTATTTAATTTATATAGTTAAGAAGGTCAAAATGAAATATGTGATTCATCTGAAAGGGAGAATAGCGAGATGTGAAAAGATCATGGCCTGTCAGGATAGGAAATGTAATGCTATTTAGAACTACTTAAAGTGTAGAATTTACAATAATAAATATCATGCATATAAGTTAATTAGAAAGAGGGTAGAAATTTTAGAGACTCACATCTAGCAAATATGATATTAGATAAAACGCATTACTAGATCATTAGAACGCATTTTCCGTCAAATCAGTCTTGTTTATAAAGAAATGTCTTCGTGTCGAACGTTATTTCCCAAAAATTTAATAAATATGAGTCATTTATTGAATACATTATTTTGGGCTTCTCGTTCTCATTCCGTTCGTTTAATGTCGAGCTTATTTATAGGTGCACTTCTTACTACGATACGTATTACATAATGTGAAATGAAATGTCGATTTACCATGAAAATGCCACATCGGAGACGTAATTACTTATTACCGGAGCCGAAAAACTGAGCGTTTCACGGTGAATAATGAGTTGACTGTTTTTTTTATTTCAGTGGTGTTATACCGACATGTGACAAGTTTCGACTTATTTCTCGTACGGAGACGGAGACTGCGAGAAATTTATTTATTTTATATCAATCGAATGTCAAGAGACTGACATACGTAGAACTCGTGTCATTGGAAAGTTTGTTTAAGTTAAATGATGCTCGGAACATTTTTTTTTGCAAATGCTCCAACTACCTTTACTTGAGTTTGTATGAGCCTTTTTGTTTGTTACTTATTACGTAATAACCAAGTGACAAATTACTAGGAAACGTGGCATGCATATAAATTGTGAGATTGAAAAACGTGTAAATGTATGTTAAAATTGGTAGTGATTAATATATACCTATATAGACTATTCATGTATACGTTACACATACACACACATGTGTGTGAGTGTATATATATATATATATATATATATATATATTAGGTTGGCTTGTAAGTTTATAGCCACAATTCCGGGACTTTTCTAGCAAGATTCTCGTTCAAGTCCAACCTTATTACCTGAAGTTTATGAAATAGTTCAAGTTCAAACTTATTATCTAAAGTATATGAAATAGTTCAAGTCCAACCTTATTATCTAAAGTATATGAATTAATTCAAGTCCAACCTTATTATCTAAAGTATATGAAATAGTTCAAGTCCAACCTTATTATCTAAAGTATATGAAATAGTTCAAGTCCAACCTTATTATCTAAAGTATATGAAATAGTTCAAGTCTAACCTTATTATCTAAAGTATATGAAATATTTCAAGTCCGACCTTATTATCTAAAGTAAATGAAATAGTTCAAGTCCAACCTTATTGAAAGATCAATTAATTATCTATAAAATACAATAAAATAAGGCCATAAGAGTAACTGATTTCTGGAATTTAAATAACATATCACTATATTAATTTTGACATGAAATGAAATTGGCGTGGAATCCGCCTCAAAGTAGACAGCAAGTGGAAAGAATCCATCGAGGAATCCTTTCACGATTATAAATAACCTACTTTGAATTGATTTATCATTATGGTTATTCGTTATATTCTTATTCAAAAAGCTTATTCAAGCTCTAATATATCAGGAACATTCTCTCTAATGACGCTGCATTGCTTATGGTTGGAAGGTACAACGAGTTGCTATATTTCAATTCGAGTGTTTCTAAATTGTTCGCTGATTACTTTCTATGAGATTGTCAAGTTTGAATACACAGTTTCAATTCTCCTACATGAAACAAAAATAAGGGGTGACATACGCCGTATTTCCGAAGCTGTGACAAATTATAGGCCAAATGAAAGGAATAAATATTAAAAAGCGCGTAAAATTTAATACTATTTTTATATGGCATATATATATATATATATATATATATATATATATGTATATATATATATATATATGTATATATATATATATATATATATTTATACATATATATAAATATGTATATATGTATCATCTACAGGAATACAACTTTTTCAGTTTAATAAAAAATTGTTAATAGTAAGATATGGAAAGTAATAAAGGCTATGAAACGATCCGAGCAATATCTTTTAATGAAACGACTGAAGGATTTGATTTTGGTATTAGTTAATACATGTGTGAACTTTTTATCGATGAAAATAAAAGATTACACCAAAATTTAAGTTCATAATAATTCATACACTTATTTTCACTTTATCACCGGCACTTACTTTTCTTCATCATTACCACACTCAACTTTTACTGAATGACTTTCACCTTTTTTCTTTAATGATAACAATATCATGAGTTTGAGAAGTTATTAGTATTATGAGTAAGTGATTAGTATTATAGCGCGCAGATTGCCAAACACACGCTTAAACGAATACGGCTGATGCGCATGCCGCACGTCTATACTGTAGTAATATACCTATAAACTGACATGTGCTTGTAAACACTCAAAGCAATATACTGTAGCAAAGGTGTCGGTTGAAATCTTTTAATTTTGTATTGTAGAAAGTGTCGGGTGAAATTTTATGCTTTTCGGGTTAGCTCCCTTTCTCCAAATGTGTAACGTACGAAAATGAACTTCGTTCCAATAATTACGGGCAAGCTATTGGAAGTTGTAGAAAGAGTCTTAAAACTACGGTTACGTGTGATCCAAAATTTGCCAAAATGGACTAACGCTAAGAGTTAACATAACGGATCGCAAGGACTTGTGTACGTGTCAGCGAGAAAAATAAATGAAGTACTTCAGCAGAATAGATTGAACCAAATCTATTTGGTGCTCAAGCAAATGTTGTCACATTTTTGGTACAGTAATAGATGTCACAAAATATTATCGATTTGTCACATTATAATATTTCGGCCATAAAGACTAACAGTGGATAGGCAGAATTATTCTGTTTCTACGTTGATTTTAAATGATTTGACGATGCTAGGTGAGTCAAAACGCTAGTATAACATGAACTTACAATTAATTGTCGAGTTATGTGCGCATTTGTCTAATTTTGTTTGAGTAGAAAATTATGGTGATCTTTTTATTAAATATATTCTGGCGCTTTTTTTTATCAAATATTTCCCTCTTTATTATAGTTTCAAAATGTCAACTGATTTTATGAAATATTCAAGATATTACTGTCGAAAATAAGAGACTTGAATAAATAACAGGAGCAAACTATCGATTCATAGTTATATGCGAATTCATATTAGTGTACTCAATCCGCCATTTAAGACGGGTTCCTGGACGAAAATACAGCAACTACTACTTACGAAGCTAAGTCATCATATTAAGCAGATCGATACAAGTCTTTATTTTGTAGGTACAACAAATTTCCGCGAAAACGATTCTCTATTTTCATCACACAGCCATCCAATGTTTGTGGTGACTAAAATTAAGAAATTCATTTATGGCAAGTAGTTTAAAATATTCGGTTATAACATGAATGTAGTAATGATTCCAGAATTATTATGTAATGGGTATGGATAACATAATATCAATTTCAAGGAACACAATATTTTAATATCATTTAAAAATATTATATTATTGAAAAGCATTACGCGTGGCTAACATATTTAAATATTATATTGTGGTATTGTTAAGCAGTCCGCGTAGCCGTCCGTCGCAATGACCGTCATTCGACGAGCAAAGAAAGAGTGAAACAGCACCTTTCTTTTCATATTGCCATTCGTTACTTATTATTAATCATCATCGAATGGCATAGAATTTCGCCGAATGATCATAAACTGTTCCGCTAATACAAAATTTAAATGCCTAACTATTATATGAATTTTGCGTATGTTATATAAATTGAGCATTCTCTCTTTAAACAACAAAGCTGCAATCTGTAAACGTTGCTTTTTTGTTGTGTTGAAAAAAATTGCGCGAGGGAGTTGTGATTTCTTTTTAAATGTTATAGTTTGTCTTACGTTTGAGATAATAGTTCAACAGTGATTTCATTGCAACATTTATTTGTAATTTGGTAAATATATACATGCTTTTCTTCATATTAAAATACTATGATATGTAACATACATCGTGGAATAAAGAAGGAGTAACGTGAAAAAACTACTTAAACAATTTGAAATATACGATGTTCTTACATGTCGACAGTTTTCAGCTTAAACACCTTTAGCCTTGTATTCGCCTTTATTCGGACAATTATCAACATGCTATCTAAAATACACGGAGAGGTAAATATTTATGTATAGAGAGATGGTAGTTTGTGTAATTCTAAAATATTTCATATTCAGAATGAAAACTAATATTATGTATAAAACATATCGTTCCAGAATATATTTAAAAAAAGTGAATTTTCAATTATCCAATAGCATATTATATTTTAACTCGTATGTTATAATGTTATAGTTTATTGATTCTATTGGTTGTAACAAGTTTAGGAAAATTAAAGATATTTCCGTCTCTAGAAAGTAGTGATATCCTTTACACCGAATATGACAGCATCAAAAATGTAAAATTTATATTTACAAAGAAAACAAAACTAAGAAAACTTTTAAAATTGTATTTATTATAAATGCAGCTATAAATTTTCCAATCTCGATGAAGCAGTTCGGTTTATTAGATTTGATATCTGAGAACCGTAAACGATGAAGATATAATAAAGTCACCTCAAATTTTGAAGGTTGTACATTAGAAGCGTTTAATAACTATAATGTAAATTTACGTGTGTAAAAATGGAAATATTCTTGCATATTTTGCATACAATTTTACAACATGAAAAAATTCCTGACAACGACGAAATTTTTAATGCCCAACATACAAACGTATTATTTTTGTTGTTGTTTGTTACTAAACCTCTGGTAATATTTTCATACCTTTCTCTTATGTTAATAGAAAACATTTGTTAAGGTCGTAAGTCACCTTAATCTATCACATATTTTCTACAAACTCAATCCCATGAATATTAATTTGTTCCCTCGAGAATTGCTTCTCACATTAGTAACTAAGAATTGAAATAAGTTATTAATTTCGCATCACAATTGAGGCAGTATTCATTCATAATTCTGTGAATTATTTTTTAATACAACAGCACTTTATTGTTGTATTATTCTGTTAGTGGTAACCTAGTTTCGTCAGATTTAATGAACTCAAAATGCAATGATTATGCAGTATTTTTAGCCGTAGACTCGCGGTGGGAATAAATTGAAAGGTGGCGCATACGCTGTAAAAGCCATGAGAGCGAATAATAATAAATTTATTCGCGGTATACAATATTAATATTCTGTATAGTCTGTGATATGAAACATATAGATTCCAAATTATAAACTCCACTTTATAATATGAAGATAAATTATTCTAATGTCTGTGCCGCAAACGACGATAAAATTTCCATATTTTATTGTCAATTTGTCTTCAGAAATTCTACAATAAAACAACTATGTAAAAATAAATACGAGGAAAGCATAGGCTTAATTCAAATCAACCGAACCATTTTTAACTTACAACCGTAACTGAATACATTTTACATTCATTAACGTCAAACCTGCTATGAGATTCCGAACCAAATGTTTCCATGAGAACATTGCATAAAATGAAGTATGAATTTATTACATATTTAAAACTACGGTCAAAGATATGTAAAAACCATTCGTCCATAATTAAATTTATTTATTTATGTATTTATAGAAATTTTGAATTTAACAAATCCAAATATAAGAAATAAAAGGAGAAAAGGGAGTAGTGCGCCCGGCTAATATATGAGCGACGCAAGTCGTGGTTATTTTAATACAAAAAATTGGTTTAAACAAAGATTGGTTTGTAGATGGATTATTTTGTTTGCGTTAGAACATTTTCATATTGAACATTAGCCACTACTTCCTGATGACCATTTTTATAGATAAAAATGTTAACTAAAATGGTAACTACATTCATCAGCCTGCATTATTTATGTGGTTTATGTTAAAAAATATATTTAATACTTATTTACATATATGTATTTTTATGTGCGAATGAGTGTATATGTCTGTGAAGAAATGCTATCAATTGGTAGTCAAACATCAAAATTAGAACGTCTCTCTACGCTTTTCCTAAATTTATTCCTGTTTATACTTATAACTTCACTTTATACAATCCTCTTTGCTTTATTATTTTATTTAATTTTTGGATCTTACAGATTTATGTTTTTATATCAATTCCCGTGAGTATTTATAACATCCTTTATTAGAACCTTTCCGGTCTTTTAAATTTTTGAGGATGGCTATTAAGTAGAAACAACTAAAAGAAATAGTTCCTTAAAAAAATATATTGTTCGATTTAAAAAAAAAATTATATTGAAATAATTTTGATGTGCAATTATTTTTGGTGAATACATTGTTTTTATTTTTGGTAAATATATGCATATTTTTTCATTTCAGTACCAATACACTGAAATTTGAAATCATGAAATAAATAAAAATAAAAATATTCTTGAAAATTTGTAATGGACTGAATAACAGTAAATTATTTTGCAGGTTTCAATAACTCTTAATAATAAAACTAAAGCAAATGTTTATTTTTACTGCATTAATTCACGTTTTAAAAATATGCGAAATTGGAGACATTCCTTGTATATATTGGAATATTTTTTTTTTAGCAAATAATCGCGAATAGACTTTTTCCTAAACACGAATGTATTTTCTTTACATTCCTTCATGTCGTATGAGAGAAAACATAAATAAATAATTTCCAAAAGGAAAGATATGTATATAAATATATATATATATATATATATATATATATATATATATATATATATATGTGTGTCGTCATAGTTTTATTAAATTTTCATTGTATCATTTTGATATGCGGAATTAATATGTATCAAATTGTTTTAGTGGTTTGAATTATTTTATGTGTTCACACCCGTTCGATTTATTCGAATATATGACTTTCTTGATAAAAGTTCGGAGTAGACTATCCAGGGGGAGATGTAAATTCATATTATGGACGTAAGAAATTAGTACTGGACACAGGCAATGACATACTGGTCTAATCTACAGCATATATATCATTGACGTTGGCAAACAATGCCCATTTTTATGGTCAATACAACTTGAGACTCGGTTATGTTATTTTAACGCCGTACTTTCTCCAGGTGTTTGCAAAATCATCATTTTATCAGATAAGGTTACTGATATACACTCGTAAGTTTTGCAGGATAATTGACAAAAAAAATTAAGAATTATTTGATTTTTTCGCCAATTGTTGCACAATCCTATTTTGTCTACGCTGTTCGAGTATTATAAACAATATATATATATATATATATATATATATATATATATATATATATATATATAATATGACGCATATATATATATATAAATATATATATATGCGTCATATTCAAATTATTTAATATGGATAACTTTTTCGGAATGGGACTGCCAATACAAAATCTTACATAAAAAATTGCACTAGAAGTAGCGTTAGCGTTGGAACAATGTCTCACTATGCATGCTCTTATTTTTATTCTCCATTCGGGTATTTGTATTTATTCAAAACTAAATTATTAATTTTTATTTTAAGGAGAGCAAATGCGAGTTCATATGATCATCTGTTTCTCTGTCTGTTACATAAGACTCATAACCATTTAATTATATTCATATCTAAACGTAGGTAGGAAAAAAAATTGTGCCTACGTAGTGATAATCTAAATTAATTTTAGCGCACAGCTAACATAATCGATTGCGATACTCGTTATAAAAAATATTATCAATTTCACCAAGTAAATATATGGTCCAGTCTATTTTTCTGCGGCGTAAATTTTCAAATCTATCTAATTGAATCAATGACGTAGTTTTCCTGTAAATTTTAGTTAAATTTCTAGTAACGCTATATTTTCACAATTTTGATTTTAGCAGTTCGGAAGGGGGGTGTGGGTGGTGTGTTGTTTATTTGCTAGCAGAGGTTTAGTGTCTCGTCATAATTTTGAACAATAAGTCTAAAACCGTATTACATTAAATTCAGAATGAATTAAAAAAAGTTTTAGAAATGTTAGATCTTGATCTATATGTTATATCATGAAAATAAATAATTTTAGAATCCTTATAAATAATTTGCTAAGATATACGCGAGTTTTCAAAAAGAAGGTTTCCGAGAAATAACGACTGTGGTAGACGAATAGATGGATAGGCACTAAAATGATATTATGAAGCACGTACAGCGCCATTTCTTTTGTATAAGTTTGTAAAATTTAGTACAAAATTTTGACGATTATTTTAAATACCATAGTACGTTATTTTTTATTAAAAATAACAATATTATTTTTTATATATTTTAATAATTTTTGTATTTTATATATTTTAATTCTATCAAAATATATACGTTTGATGTTTAAACTTATGCCTGTGCCTAATAGTATACAGAATCCAAATAGAGCATTTTCTATTAGCAGTTAGTATTTTTTTTCTCAAGTTACGTGGATATGGTGAACTATGAATACCTTAATTTTATGTAATTATTTTCGGCAATATTCAACATCGTCCATGTGTAACTTGACTTTTTACATTTAAAGTTTATATCAACAAACACATATTACAGAAAATACTTGGACTAATATAAGTTTTTATTCCTTATATTTTAATTTTGCCTTCATTAAATTCCCCATTATCGACTTACAGTGAATAAAAAGCTGGTTTTATTACCTCTTGAGAAAGAAGTGAAGAACGGTTAGGAGAGTAGCAATTGTTTTCATGTATATCATATAATTAGAATAACACTTCAACCTACTTAAAATAATCAAATTACAAATTATAAAATTTAATATATAACGTACGTATATATACATTTCAATATATTTTTATTTACGTTAAAAAATCATCAAAATATTTAGGGATATTATTCCTTGAGGACAGTATAATGTTGGGTGAAGACTTTTCTAGAGGGCAGAGTTTCTACAGAAATGAGTCGATGAGGGCCACACCACTTAGCACCTGAAAACGAAGAGCACATTGCCGCTGTAAGAGACAAGTTACATGAAAGAAAAGACTTGACTGTAGCGGATATTCCCCGTGTACTTCATATACCAGAATATTGACCAAAAAAATTTAATATGCATAAGGTACGGGAGAAATGGATTCATGGAAAGGATGGTCGAGGAGCGCTATAATGCCGTTTCTCGAAACCTACTTTCAATAAAGAACACCCACACTATTTGCGCGGAATGGAATAATTTAAAAATGGAGTAATTTAAGAAAGAAGGAAACCCGTCGAGGTCGGTGGATGGTGAACGTGTAGGGTCTTGAAAATTTATCTGAAATGAAAATCGAATACCTGATATATATATATATATATATATATATATATATATATATATACATATATATATATATATATATATATATATATATATATATATATATATATATATATATATATATATATATATATATATATGTATATATAGTCCTTAATATGTATATAAGTTTTTAATATTTATTTTTACATACTAGCACAAGGTGGGCCAGAATGTAGAAAAACTGTGAATTTCAATTCAGATATTCAATTTTCCTTTTAGATAAATTTTCAAGACCCTAGCTTTCACTTTCACCATCCGCCGACCTCGACGGGTTTCGTTCTCTCTTAAATTACTTGCCGCTCCTTTTCTACGGCTGTAAAAAATTCCGATCTGTATTTTATAGCCAATAAAAATATATAAATGCAAAAATATTTTGTATTTCTATTTTTATTCATTCCTTTTTGATATTTGAAAAATATTCTCCAGCTTTTGATTCACTGAAGATAAAAAAATAAATATACATCATTTAAACCTTTTATTACAATTTTATATATATTGCTATAAGAACCAACTTCTAGATACTGTATTGAAATATGCTACTGGTGTGCAATATAAAACTAATAGAAAAAATGAGTGGTATAAAAGGAGACACTAAAAGGAGAGTTTTTATGAAACGAGGAGGGATACAATTTTTAAGACTGTTTTTCAAAGTTTTTACTGAAAATGATTTAATGATTCTCCGATGATGTGTTCTAAGTGAAATAATTATGTTTTTCAAATATCAAAAAAATTAGTATTTTTTTAACTTGAAATTGGTTCGTTTAGAGAAAAGCTATAAAACAGATCAAGCACGAGTAGAAGTTGCGAAAAGAGGGTTCGGTACACATTTCGGAAATTATAGATGTTTAAGCGTACGTATTATTTCTTCAAATGATTTACATATATTATTTTGTTACAGCGTAAAAATATTGCAGCGTATTATATAGCATATTTTTAAAACCGCTATATTTTTATCGTAAACATCTAGTCAGGTTTCACCAAAGTAACTTTTTTTATGATTTTTGGTTCAAACAATTGAGCGAAAAAAAGAGGTTATGTGCTACATATATGCATATTTATTCGAATATGTTTTAAAACAAGCAATATAAAATTGTGAAAATATATTTTAGTGTTCCTCATAACATGCCTTTTCAGATGATACCCAACATGATATTCAAAATGGGAAATAAATATTTTCATAACTTTTAAATTTTTTTTTGTATTGTAAAATATGTGAGTTAATAAATTTTATTACTATGAGCATCACAGTTAAATAATAGGAAGAATGAAAATATTTTCTAATTATGTTTACTTTTATTAACGTCTGTGTGATTTAATATCAAGATGGTTGAAAAAAGTACGGTGGAATACGACCTGAATGGAGAATACTTTCGGACTCAGGATACTATCGAGCTCAGGGCATTTCTGCACTTTATCCTGCTTTATTTGAATGATGGACACCGTGCTCGGTATAATGTCGTATACATTTTATATGGAATATCTCATACTCCATTGAAGTTGTGAATATGGTTTGGTGGCTACTAATTTTTAATTTTCATTTTTAGAGTTTAAAAAAATAAAGGACCTTTAAAATCTCGCCATATATCTTTTCTACACGTTAAGACACATGTGCACTAAAGTTATCAAGTAGGTAGAGAATTTATTTAATATGAATCAAAGTATTTACTATTTGTTGGTGAAAATTAATTTGATCTCTTTTCAAGGAAAATTCTAATATTTCACCGGAAAATTTAAGTAGTATTAGAAGGATAGACATGAAGAAATCAACTGCAACCAAAGTATTCAAATATCAAATATATTTATAGGAATCGTTCAGTGAACAATGAATATGAATTTATTTATAATTATTGACGAATAGTCTAAATAATTTACAGTGTAAAATATTTTCATGTATGTTTTAAATTTTAGAATAATGCCCATGAAACTAATGGAAATGACGCATCCAAAAAAATCATAATACCGAAGACTGGTGGTTTGCGGAAAGGGAATTTCGTACGGATTTTGTTGCCTATGTACATTTTACAAAAAAATTTAATGAGAAAGGGAGCGGGAGAGGCAAATATTTTTAATTCAAATTATCTAAAAATTTTTTGTTTGATGCACATACACATCAAAATTTTTGGATGTTTTGGAAGCCATATTTGATCGGAATAGAACTTGCCACAAAAATAGCATTGATAAAAAAATGTCCTTATATTTTCGAAACAAAAAAAATATCGTCAAATGGCACATTGATGAAAAAAAGTATCAAAAACACTATTACTTGTGTTCAATTTTTTTACCGTTTTTTTAAAAAAGATAAACGTCTTAAACAGTATTGCAACCTGAACATCCCAGTTACTTACAGTCTCTGAGATCCTTATTTATATTAATAAATATGTTTTGTTTTATATTTTCACTAATTATTAATATTTATTTTTCCTCATCTGACATAGGTAGGCCGGCCATGAAATTAAAAAAGATAGTATAGATTTCTAATGAAATATATTTCCTTACCGTACGAAACGGACAGACTTTCCGACCGTACGAGTAAAGCATGCAGGAAAGAAACAAATCAACAAAGTAATTTATTTGTAAAATATCTTTTGATTTTAACTTTAGAAAAAGTTTTTGTTACTTTGTTTTTCCCGCGAAAGACAAACTTTATTTTGTTTAAATTTCATTGGGATTCCATAACACGGAAGTTACCCATTAGATCACCCACGTATTTAATTTTTTTTTTCAGCAAGCAGAAAGCAGTGACAAAGCATATTAACCTGTACAGTTTGTACACACTTTTTTTTAGATGCAGACGAAATACACAAACTTGTTTTTAATTTTATGTATTAGGTCACCCACGTATTTAACTTTTTTTTTCAGCAAGCAGACAACAGTGACAAAGCATATTAACCTGTACAGTTTGTACACAACATTTTTTAGATGCAGACGAAATACACAAACTTGTTTTTAATTTTATGTAACGTTTGTTTAATTTTATGATTCATATATTTTTAACTGATTTTCATGTAAGAGCGTTTGGAAGCTCTTGCTGAAAAAATCCATAGAAACATTCTTTTATTTTCAAAACTATCTTAGGCACGATTTTAAGCCAAAATTATTAAAGACAGCCTTATCATAAAAAATTAATATGTTTTACGGTAAATTCACGATATTTTAGACCTAACAAATGATAATGGGGGAAAATACAATTTTAATACAACATTTTTTCTTTAAATATTTATTTTTTCACACAATATTCGAAATTAAAAAAAACAAGTAATTTATGATATTATCTATTTCTCAAAAAATTATAACAATTTTACGATGTAATGGTGAAGTGAAAAATAATTATTTTCCACATCGCCATTATTGGGCATTTATTTCACATGTTGAATGCCTCCATAAAACACCAAAATTCTTATTTCGTCAGAAACGGCCGTTCGTTCGGATATATAAATTTATAAAATTTCAAATAGCTTCTTTTATAGAATAATAATATATATAAATTTATACAACAACATTCATTAAAAAGTTTTGCTTGTAGTATTTTATTCAAAAAAGGATGAGTTAGTCATTTTATATGGATTAATTTTCATTTAAAATTTATAACAATACATAATTTTGATGATACCACAAGTTATGAGACTTTCATTTTTCATACATAAAGAAAATTCTGGTCTTTTGAAGCCACAATCTTGTTTCCATAACATTACCCGAAGGGAATGGTTAAAATTGTTCACTTCACCATATAATTGAATAGCTTAAGGTCTAAAATGTGATGTCCATGAGAATTTTTGGCAGAAAAAGAGATTTTTAGCAATATTTTATTCGATAGAATAAAATAATCTTAAGTATTTTATGCATGTGATGTAATAATATTATAAATGGTATACCTAAATAAATGGAAAATTATTTATGTGTACCATTTATTTAAATATAAAATAAATCAATTACTGAAATAATATTACTGTAATATATTTGTTCCCTTTCCATAAGATATGAAAATGTAATGGTCTATCATTTTTAAATTTAGTTACATTTCGATTTAAGTTTTAATTTTAAGCTTTACCTCATTTTTAACGCTTAAAAAAAGTCATACCATGAATCTCAATACGACTGTATGTAAATATTCATGTGTGAACACTACTTTCTGTCTACCTCCGGATAACTAATGTAAAGTTATGGAAATCATATTGTCAACCGCTTTTTTATTACCTACCTTATAAAATCCAAGTAATTATTATTTTTTGTCCATTTTGCTAATTTCTTCAAATACCGACCTGAAAAATCATTACTGCGTTACTGCATTGCTGTTCCCTTTCTCACAAATATTGTAAAATTTGACGAGATACGTGTGTTTCAGTCCAAGACACTTGTATACCTGAATAATTTGTTTGGTTTTGTATTATTTATCTATAGTACACAAATTTATTAAGAAATCCAATTGTGCTAGAAACTGAGTGCTACGCCAAAACTCGGGGATAAATCCTTTACAATAAATCACAAGTAAGTATTCTTGATCTGAATTTTATTTACAAAATTACCTCACGCAAATGCTCTTTATAATTTATTTTTCCTTTTTGCTTCATTTATCGTTATATTGCTCTTTTATTTCATATAACGGTAACCATAATGGTAGTGGTATGGCATAACAAATCAAATTACCCTGCATTCTTTCTTTTAATTTTTTTTTTCAAAACAAAAACATCTAACTTATTACAACTTAAATTCTTAATCTTTTTAATATTTTGCTCAGTTGGTGGTTTGTAAGATATTATATATTTATCGCGATTCCTTTCCATTAATAAATTGTACTTCGGTAATATTAGCATTATATGTCAGTTTAACAAAAATGTTCATGATTCGTATAAAAACGTGCAAGATGCAGCCACTGACCGTTGGAGAATGTTTAAATAATACGGATATTGTTAATGTCGAGTTTTTTTTGTTTTCAAAACTAATTTTTAAAAAATTGAACGGGGAGAAGTCTTATCGCACATCGTTTCGAAATTTAATATTCTAAAAATGGGATTTAAAAATAAAAAAAGCAACAAACTGAGCCTCAATTTTATTTTAAAAGATATGCTCTGTAATACCCAATTCAAGGGGATCAAGGAATAAGATAATAATAGCAAAACTGTTGACTGATGGGTATTTGGTGGAGCGAGCCCACCGCGGTGGTGACTAACTTAAATAAGTTTTTCTCTGTGTCTGTGTCTCATGAATACGCTATTAACTCAATCTGACTCAACATCCATCATTACTTTGTAAGTCGCGGTAATTAGTGTGACTTTCAAATTCAGTAGCTAATCTAATTTCACGCCCCTCCTAAGTTTTTTGTGAGTAAAGGGTGAGGGTAATCTTTCTTAAATTTTTTTTCCTTTACAATAATATAGATAAAATAGACGAATAATGTGAATTACTTCAGCAAATTCTTATCAGCCAAAATTTCACATTAACATAATGAAAGAGAAACTATGTTTCGTTTTATCCAAAATTCCCAACAAAGTGAATTATTTAAGCTAATGGTTTGCCTACTCGCTCTCAATAAAATATTTTAACTCCTATTGCAATAGTAAGCTTGTTTATATAATAAATATTTAAAGGAAAAATAATGTACTTCAGGATTACGACAAAAAAATTAGGTTTGGAAAAGGTGTATTTTTTTTTTTGCTTTTCATTTATTAATCTATGCATAAAGTTGAATAATGTAACGATTTTTATGTTGTGATTTTGGCATTAGGGCCATTCTTCTTATCGTTATTTATATAAATAAAAAAAAATACAGATTTTTTGGTGGAGACAGGTTAAAAGAGTTCCCTTTATTTAAAGGGATATTGGTAAATTAATCATTTAATGAAATAATTTGGACATGTTGAAATAAATAAAAATTTACAAAAATTAAACTTAACCGTGTTTTAAAATTTTACTATACAATAATTAGTCACATATGAGTTACATTTAACCGGGTCACGTTCACCGAGTAGCTGTAAAAAGTTTTAAAAAAGCCGATTCTTGTAACCATTTTCTCGACTTCAACAAGATGGCAGAAATTATTTATCAAGAAAGGGTTTGCATTTGTCTTTGTAAAAATATTAAAATGTCGGTGTTTTTAGGATTCCCTATCTCAAAACGAAAAACCGGAACCATTAAAATATCTCTCACTTTTCCGACCGTCTGTTTTTGCATTGATTGGTTTTAAAAACTGCGTGGATAGTTTTGGACAATTGTAAAGCAATTTGGTTTTTCTTAGCAAATTCAGTACTGTCTGAGAATTTTGAACATAGTCAGGTAGCCATTTTTTTCGGTTTCAGGCACATGATATCAACTGTCATTTGCTAATTATAAATATTTCACATATATTTTTCGGAATCTTGTGCACGAAAGTTTCATGTATATTATTTTTAATGGTTAATATTTACATAAATGTGTACAAAGACTTGAGGTGGAAATTCCACTCATGCTTAAGTGGTTATCTGAGTATGCAAATCGTTAAAATTTTGTTGAAATCGAGTTCAGAATAACTTGCCATATGCTTTTGACGGTTTGTAACTGAAACACCGAATTTGTTTATTTCGAGGTTTCGTACGATATTTCTTGCCTGGTATTGAAATATAGAAGAGTGTATTAGCAGAATAATGACCACAGCTTATAAGCTCCAAAATAACAAATTTAAAGTGGACGAAGATTGGTTTGAGACAAAGCACCTTTCCGGTCTTCCCGATTCATCCAAACCAATGATCATAGAGATTGAACATTTCGGTAAGGAGATAAGCACTGACTCAGTTAAAGCAAAAATTGTATGATACGTCAGAACACACGGTAGCGATACGAAGACGTTTGTTATTAAACCATATCCTAGAGAAAATGTGTATAAAAATAATTCTTCAAAAGGGCCCCATAGTTATAGTGGCATTAAATTTAGTTATTTAAATGCAGAATGCAGACAACAATGAAAATGAAAATAATAACTCAAATTAATAAACCTAAAATAGTTTTCAGAAATTAATTGCTACATATTTGGTCAAAAAAAGGCAGAATACAGAATAAAACAAAAATATGAGAAAGACTCGAAACACGAAAGCTTAAATATTTCTCAGAAAGGACACCGTTGTCTTAATTGCTACATATTTTTTTCACATAGGCGCAGAATATATATTAAAGTAATAAAGAAAGACAGGTTCAAATAAAAAAAAATTAAGTAACTCTATCACATTTATAGACTTTAAATCTGGTACATAGGCTACGGTGCTTTTGCACATGACCAAACACAAATACCTCCTGCATGAAAAAACCAGTGAAAGTGAAATGTTCTGGTCAAGTGATTATCTACGTCTACAATACTAAAGGATAGTGGGACAAAATTTTACTTAGGAATTCACTACATGTGTTAGACCTGCCAACAAATATACATACAGTATGACAGATTATCAAAAACGGTTAACAAATGAAATTTAATAAGATACGCTGTATGAAAAAAATTCACTTGTAACTATTACAAGTATAGCCAACAATCTGTACCAGCTAACATATGATAGTCCTGAATATAGAATATGCGCTTAAAAAGACCAAATTAAGGAAATGTGCAGCCGAAGAATCTGCTGTTTGAAGCCAACTTACTAGAACAGAAATAGTGACATAAGGCAGAGATGCAGTTTTCCTAAAATCCATTTTGAAGAGAAACTATGTCCCGGTGAACCTGACAAAGTTAAAGTGAGACTCGTCTACACTTTATGACACAATAGTATACAGACATCGCCATAGACTGAGTCTAATATACGCTTGAAAATGAATTCTCATCAGGTGGAAAAATATACTCACCGTATATGGGCATGAAAAACCTTACACCTTCAAATATAACATTGAGATTAAGAAACAAAAAAATACTTTTCAGAAAAATTGAAGGAAATTATTATATGTGCTGCAACGAATTTCTGTCTGGCTCCTTGAATTTCCAAGAAGCAACAAAATATACTGGTTACAAGCGATGGAAAATGTCAGTAAGTGAAAAGCGTGGAAATTGCCTGCCTGAATAATATCTATTGTTCATAGCTACTCAGCAAAATTTCAAAAAAAGAGGTTGCCATGACAATGTTTATAAGAAAAGGAATAAAAATAATATTACAAAAATCAATCGGCTTTTGTTGGTATCAGTGCTTTGGGTCGGGTTGAGTTGTTTTAAGTTAGATTCGGTTGGGTTGGATTGGATAGGGTTAAGTTTGGTTGGCTTGAGTTTATTTCAATTGAGTCAGGTTCTTTTGCATTGGGCTGGGTTTGTTTGGTTTGAGTTTATTTTGGGTTGTATTGGATTGGGTTGGATTCGATTGTGTTTTTTTTGGGCCGTGATGAGTTGGGTTGGGACTGTTTTAAGATGAGTTAGATGGGGTTGATATGGTCTAGTTTTGGTTGGGTTCAGTTGCGTTTGGTTGAATTGGGTTGGGTTTATTTTGGGTTTGATTTGGTTGCTAAATCAGTTTTCGTAAACAACTTCATTGTACAGACGCGCCAATTCTCCAGTTTCATTTTATGTTTGAATATATTAGTCTTATTTGTTTTGACTCAAAACAATTTTTGATATCGTCCATGGGTATTGTTTTTACAATAAGCACAACTTATGCTATCTGCACAATGCAAGTACGACAGACTTAATCGTCTATAGGCGTGCAGATTATGTTAACGATTTAGAAACCAGACTGAATATATATTCCTCAAGAACGGAGCCGTCATCATTTGGTTCAGTCAGAGCCTACAATTTATTCTCCTACACATCTCCTATCTATTACATAATTACATTAAATGGTCAACCTGCGCCGTCTTTAAAATGGAAGTATGGTTGAAAGAGTTACTAAGTGATTAAAGTAACCAAAATACACTTAGAACATTTTATTAGCCAATATTAAAATAAAAAATTTAAATATTGACTATCAAAGTGCTTTAAGTGTAATAAAAAATGAACAGTTTAATAAAATATGTAAGCATACAGCTCAAATTGTCCGCTCGATTGTACTTCATTGTTAACTATCTTGGGAAAATACTGTGATGGTTTCCCTTTGCTGGTCACTGTCAACTCTTCCATATGGTTACTTGGATATGCGTGTGATTATATTGTCGTTACCCGAAGGCTAGAACTGCTACTGTTTATTCAAATGAAACACCAGTTCCTAACGATATTTTCTCTAATATACTGTGAACGCTTTCTATGCTTGCATGTTTTTTTTCTTTTCATTTTATTTCATAAACTCGAGATAAATAAGGATTTTACAAACTGTGTTCAGAAACTGACTTAACGTTTTATCTTGCAAATTTCTGATAGTACGGTACGTGTTGCGAAGCTCAATTGTAATTGCTACTGGTCCAAGAGTTATGTTACAAATAAACGTAACAATTAGTGAAGGACTGGTAAATGGAATTACGGGGGGTTTCAAACGATTCAAATAAAATATAATAGATAGGGTCGATTAAAAAAATAGAAATGCTTATCAAAATCCATGTTGAATTTAATGAAAAATAAAAAGACTTTGTTTTAAAAATTAAAACTTTTTATTTTTATAAAACTATAAAATATTACTTGACAAAAAACCTTAACGTAGACGATGACATGAAAAGAATAATGTCAAAAAGAACCTGTTCCTTTCATATAAAATGTACTAAAATTGTAAAGAGACTAATCTACAGGCGTTTGCCCACACGAGAATTTGGTGTAATGAAATACGAAGGCAACTAAACGGGATATGCATGAAAGATCAAACTTTGCTTTATGCGGGTCCTTTTTATGGGTTAATGAATAGCAAACGACTATTTGATCGTGCAGCGAACAAAAATTTGAGTATGTGTGAGTAATAGTTGACGCTCGTTTTGTTATAGTTGGCCTAAATTTTGAGTCGACGTGAGTCAAATAAAATAGACGGAATCTTAATAATAAATAAAAATAGCAAAAAATATATCAATTTAATTATATTTGAAGTTTTTTCCTTTCCCGTGGATTAAGATTTATGAATACACTATAATAAAACCATCATATCCACTTCCCTTGACATTTCATTTTTAAATCTACGAGGACTAAAAAAAGACGTTTTATTTTACATTGTTTTCAATTCGAATCTATTAATTTGGTTTAATTATTTTTTACTCTATTTCAAAATGTTTGTGAAATGCAAGGTTTACGATATTCTATAGTTTCAAATATCCATAAAAAACAATGAGATTAAGGAGTTTGTCTTACACTACAAATCTGCAATAATTTAATAAGTTCCACAATTATATATAATGAAAGCCTCAAGCCTTTTTATGTTAGTAATTATATATCTCAATGTAAGTACTATTACCATGTTGTGATACTACGTAACAACCAAGTCACACATTTTCTATTAAATTATGTTAATTAAATGAAACTGTTAGATGTAATAGGACGCTTTAACGTTGATACAACAGTATATGTCAGCATTTTCCTGACCAAAACATTACAAGACATAATTCAGTTATTAGTGATACATTATTAACAGAATATGGAATACGTACATTGGGAAATATACCAAACTACCTGAGGTAGTGCGAATTTTTTTACGTAATAATAGCGTTTTATTTTAAAAACGAAAACGGCACCAAATTTTGAAAACGATATAAGTACCGAATAAATAATGAATTTTTAACTAATTTCTTCATTAATATGATTCACAAAATTGTGCGTCGAAGTAACGAAGTTGAGCGGATAAAGAATTGTTTTGTAATCCAGGTATTGTTAATTTTTCACGTAGTTTGATTACTAGAGGTGATGGATTTGAATGATAGAATTATTTCTTTAAAAACCTTAGAAGAGCTGCCTTGGGAAAAATACTTCTTTAAAAACCTCCCTTTAATTGGGGACTTGGCGCAGTATTGTGAACAATTCTCGACTATAATACGCTACCGTCAGAAATGATAAAGTTGACGGTAGGTTGACCAAGACAGCGTCACATTTAATGCAAATCAATATATACCAGGAGTTCCCAACTAGGGGAGGCGCGCCTCCCAAGGGGGGCATAGAAAGATATCAAGAAAAAACAAAAAAATATACAAACAACATTACAATGTAATGTTTAATTTACATCCATAAAATTAATGAAATTAAATATCATATTCACTATTATTACCACAAACATGCAAACAATTTAACGTACATTTTGTACATTTTTTGTTGAGAAATCAGTTTGAGTGTGTAAAATTATTGTGTCTCACTGTTAAAAGGTAAGTTTGTGTATTTACAAACTTCAGTTACCATTTGTATTTAATTTTCTAAATCAAAGGGGGGGGGGGTCATGAAAAAGTTAAAAAAAGGTTGGGAAACCCTGATATATATCAACAGAATAACCAAAAGAATATTTTTGGCCTGGTACTTTGTATTTGTGTAGTTAACTTTTCATTAAACTTTACACACATGATTATAATTAGAATTAAATTTTTTCATGGATTAACTTAATGGACATTACTCACGGAAATAATAATGAAATATTTTTAATAACTTTTTTCTTTTTCCTCAGCCTGGGTCAATCCACTCCTCGACGTATGTTTGTTCTATAGTAATCCATGTAAGTCTAATTTGAGCAAACCGATATTTCCGCTAATGTTTCGATGACATCCATGATATTTCCGCTAATGTTGCGATGACATCCATGATATTTCCGCTAATGTTTCGATGACATCCCGCCAGCAAAGTGAAAGACGACTTATGTCATGAATTATAGCTCCTGAACGATTTGGTTATACCATTTGGCCATAACCATACACCGTACTCTAAAAATATAATAAAAATGATAGTTCTAAATAAACATTATTAAATTTCAGTAAGCCGATGATATTAATAACACGATAACACACAGAAATGTTTAATAAATATAAACTACAACAATTGTAACGGCGAAACATGGACCTTCTTTGATATTTATTATATATACTTAAGAGTCAACGCCGAGACGGGTCATTTTCCAACCAGTTTTACATGAAGATTTGCCCTGAAATGAGTCGATATAAAAGATTTTGTCCGAAAATTCTAGGATCTTATACCAAGTCCTCGCAGTGCATTGTTCCAAGATGTAATAATCTTAAGTGATTAACATTAGATGAGCAATTAAGAAACTTAACGGTACTGTTATAATATGAGTTCTGTTATAAGTATTTTATGAATATCAATATTATGAAATAGATGAGTGTAAGTAGCATCCCAATCAATATCAAAAATACATTATTTTAAGTACTTACATGAAATATTTATGTGCATGGGAACTACAGAACGTAATGAGTTATTTGAATTATTACGTTTGTCAGCTAAAAAGCAAAATCTTGCTCTATGGATAAGGAATTTTACATTTGTAATATCTACGACTATTTAAATATAAGGAAAATACTAAATAATAAAATTACAACCAAAATTGAAACATTGTAAAAAAATGCATAGATTTAATAGATTAAAAATTATATGAAACAAAAATAATTTCCTATCTAATTATCTTTACTTTAGACAAATTACAAAGGTTCATGTAGTCTTAAAACGATAAACTTGGAAGTCTCATCAAAATTCAATTTTCCTTATTTCGGCTATTTCGCATCAACCTCTAAGCAAGTGGCATCTATTTTACATTTGTTTCGCCTATTATTCCTAATTTGAAAGAGTCGGTTTTATCCCGTCACGAACATAAAGGACCTCGCCCTCTTAAAGCTGCAGCTAATCGCTCTCTCAAATCTGATGTAATTTCTCTCGCACTTGATTACCATAAGACCCTTGTGCGCAAAGTTCGCAATAGTACGAGAGAGCCAACAATATCAGCACATTGAGTTTTAAAAAAATTGTTTTGTTCGTTGTGATACAATAAATTTAAAAATTTTGAGCGTATGTTAAGTGCAGCTTTACATGCTGTTTCACGGGAACGGGGTATGCTCGGGTTGGAACTATGACTATGCTTGGAATGCACGATATAATATCATACATGCTAAAACCAAACATTTTTATTGAGAATCTTCTCTATGTACAATATTATGTAATCAGTTAATAATCTGACGAACATCATAAAAGTTGTATGCTATCCGCCAGGAATTTTTCTATTTTTTAAATAAAAGCAACTAGTTAATCTGAGCTAAAATATATTCGAGTGCCTAATTTCGTGTTAAATTTTAAGTTATAGAATAACACATATCCATTTATCTAGACTTACGTATTTATAGCAATTGTTAGAATAATTTTCTTGCTTGTTTTGTATAAATATGATACTAAACCGATATTCCGCGGGAAAAGAATTATGTTGTAGTGAAGCGCGAATTGAGTTATAAACTCTTTGGAGACACATGTGTGTTCTATTGAAAATAAATTGAAAGAAATTAAAAAAAAACAATTTGAAGTAAAACTTACTAACTAATCGAAGTAATTTTCAGGATTTTGTAACTCAAAGGGAAAAAAATTTACTTTTTTAATATTACTCGCTTGTCTCTCTCATACTGATTTTTATTGAAATGTTCGACTTAGAGATTTAAAATGTTATATTATTTATACCAAAATAATATTATTAGCATTATTTTAGAGGGTAAAAATAAACGCATTCTAATTAAATTTAAAAAATGCGTTTACTCTGTTGGGTTTCGTTTGAGTTGGGTATTGTGTTATGTTTCGCTTGAAAGAGCATTTATAAGGATTCCAAAAGTACATTTTAATAATTTTATTGAAGTTAACTTTAATGACATTGTTAAAAATGTTCAAAACAATATGTCCCGGTCTATTATGTCTGTTAAAGAGCTAAAGCCAAAAAAGAGCTTACTAGTATTAAATTTAAGTTCATTGGAATTAATTTAATATTGAGATAGTCATGATATTTTAACAATAGAATACATATGATCATATATAATAATAAAATTCAGTGGATACTTTAATAAACATTCACTTAATAGGAAAATATTTTCACTAGGAAATATATAATCATATATGCGATTGAAACATTTTATTTTCCTAAACACCAAAAAGTGGCAAAATATCATTGAATGAGTACTTTGAAATTTAATTAAAAGTATTCTGTAAAAATACGTGTCTCTCAAACGTTTTGCAGTTTATGCTCTGAGAAATTATGGAAATGCGATTTGAAATGCAGATTTTAAATCTGAAAATATTAAGAAAACGACTTTTAGTGTACAAAGTCATTTAGATTCACTTGCAATAATATGTTAAAGAGATACGGGTCTTGGTAATTTTTTTACGCAGATAAAAATATAGCCAGTTTATTTATACAGTTAAAAGCTATATTTATAAATAGTTTAATAGAAGTGCTACCAAATATTTACGCTTCATTATATGATCAATAATGAATAGAACTCTGATGCTGAGACTCGCATTTAACATGTTTTTGTCTAATTGAAAAAAAAATGGGTATTATTTTTTAATCCCATGGTCAATCCCTTACAATATCAATATTCCTTCCTCAATACTCTGCCTGTAGTAATAATTAAAAACTCTTGCCAATATTAATAAAATATATCCTATGCATGTATTAATTCTTCCACTGTCCTGGAGGAAAAAAGTTTTCAAAAATAAAAAATAAATACTAAATCTACTGGTACAAATACAAGAACTGAAAACATTAAAATTAAAAATGTCATATGGATTGCGTTATAAAATTATTATGACTTAAATTAATATATTTACCTTGAAATAATTATTACGAAATACCCAAAATATGAATGCCACGTGAAGTGAAAGCACCCACTTTTACTTGACGGGACATTCATATTCTTTGTCCATGTTCTACTGAAATATATTTCAATATAGAAAATCTTGTTACATTCTAAGATTTCATTACCGATACAATGTAATCTCAAGTTACTCATTCCTGGAAATTTAACAATACAATCACCATTCTTAGAAGTCATATTAATCTAATTATAGTTTTGGAACCTACTTCTTAATTTAATCAAGGATACGTGATTTAGTGTCTTATATTATAAAGCAGTTTCTTGGGCTTTATTAATCTCACTACAAATATAAACATTAATAAGCGCAGTTCAAGTCTTTTTTGAGAAACAGTAAATCGTTTGACCTAAAAAATTGTTGAAATCCAAAGAAATTTTACTTACCTTGATCTATGTGAACAGTGATAGCAAATAAACTATAAAATATTCCTGATAATTCGGCAGTGCGTAGGACAATAAAAAATGAATGAAATACAATTATTAGCTCATAATATCATGTTTGCAATTTCCCTTTTAAGAAGATTTTTTTACTTAATTTAATCAATGACTATTTAAGAAATATCTTAAAAATTTACCAAATTGGAAGTGAATTTAAATAAGTTTTAAATATACCCACTTTTCAAAGACGAGCAAAATTATTGACGATGGTAAATCAATTTCATTATAGAAATGTAAATTGACTGGACAAGCAAGTTAAACCCTATTAATATTATGCATATTATTTTCGACTGACTGACCACGAAATAAATTTATTTTGCTCTAGTAAAATTTACTATTAACTATAGAAAAATGGCTTAAATATTGTACGAAGAGTTTTAATTAGAGCGGTTATGAAGAGACGAAAAGCACGCTCGATATACCTATTTTTGAAGAGTTTTCTGTCCCCGACATTCAAAACTGTGTATTAAACAACATTTACTATACTATGCATACACGAAGATATACTACAAACACATAACACTATCATATATATGGCAGGAGAAATATATCGATCATAAATTGCTGACACCTGCATCTAGAAAAGAATACGAACAGGCACTCTGCATTCTATGGACCAATGTTATACTGACTTAAGATATACCTGGGAATGTGATATTATAATTAATGTTTTACAATGATAATTACAGCCTGGACACTTGACGAGGATGGATCTGAGACCAAACCTTTAATTTCAGAATTGCTACAAACGTCACGAATAAAGCTTAAATATAGAAATTTCAACTTATATCAAGTGTAGGTAGGAATAAGTATGGAATATAAATGAAGAATTCGTAGGCACGTTTACATATATATTATATGTAATAAGAAATAATACTGTATAAATGTTGTTTGTATATGAACGATTTGTTTACTACACTTTTTGACATATTTCAATATTAAGGTAAGTCCTCATTCTTACTTTATTACGTTATTATTACTATTATTATATACTTGCTTTGCCTGCGTCTTTATTTGTGATTTGAACTATAATAAATATTATATACTTTTCAAATAACTATATTTTGTGTTGAAACGACAAATTGACACGTCTTCATGGGAATGGTCGATTGCAATAAAACAGGTTATAATACATTCAGTTTATTCTCCTAGAAAAATGTTCATCAAAATCCCTTAACTATCCTTTCGTGATGAGAGAACAAATAGCTTCACATACAAACGTGTAAACCTTGGAAGAACAATATTTTGTATTACAAGACAATTGACAATTCAATAAATCCTATTCTCAAAAATATATTCAAGGCACAAACGCGCCAAATTCTACAATTTTATTATTTCTATAGATAACAAACTACCGAATTTTTATTGACAGCCTTATGAAACTACGTTTTGTAGTATTATTTTTAATTTATTTAAATTCATAACCACGACCTAGGTTTCCTTGTTTGACAACATCTTAAGGTGGGCGAATTCTAAAGATCGCTTTACAAATTGCCCACTGGTTTCATGTAGTTGTGAATATAAAATAAGTGATAATGGATTTCTACAAAATTAACGCCAAGTATATTCAATATTTCATAAAAAAGTACTTAACAAAAACGTTAATACAATATACCCTAACGCTTCAAAAGTAATTAAGTTATAAATAGTGACAACGGATTCAAATATTAAACCAATTACCGAAACAAAGTAAATTTATCACGGAATATGAAATGACTGGCGACGTTAATTTTGCCAATGTATGTCTATTTGGAAAGCTTCGTTGCGCAATTTAAAATATACGGGCACCATCTATCGATGTACTTAAGAATACTAAAGACTTGTGTGCTTATTACGCGTTATACGCTTATTACGGTAGCTATTCATTTCTTTGTGTTGTAATAACATTGCAATGTAAATGAATTTTTCAAAATGTCAAATTTCCAAATTTTTGAAATTTGACCGATTCGAGTTGACCAACTGCGATGAAGTGAAAATTAAATTTTACTTTTAGTTAGTTTAATATTTATTTAAGTACATAAATAAACAGCCAATCAGACAAAAATTGGAAAAAACCATATTCTCGTATTCTATTACTTTGATTATATTCCTCCAAATATTTTTTTTCCTGAACGAAACTTGCCAAATAAAGTTTCTTTTCTTGTATATTCAGATCGCTTACTTAAACACCTCATCTACCCTTGTTTACTATTTTCTACTTCACTTTTAGCCATGCTCATTTCGCCAATGTATATTCAAGCAAAAAATTTTGTTACGTATTTAAAATACACATAGCACCATCTGTGCGTTCGTGTAATTACTATATATCAAGTAGCTCTAAGTACTTCGTAGTTCTTGTTTTTAATCTCGTTGTACTTATGCAATATAAATTAAATTGTAAAAATACTAATTTCCATATTATCTGATCGAGTAATACTATTTCAATCCAACCCCTTTATTTTTAAAAACAGTACCTAGATTGGGTCAATTGTTCTTACGTCATGTGTCATACACACCAAGAGACAAATATGAATATAGATAAAAATTCCAAAAAACATTATTTTTGTGTTTCATTACTTTTGCTTTTACTGTTGTTATTTTTCTTTATATTTATTTTAAAAATAAATATTAAATAAACTAACTTTCAAAAATACCAACGTAGCCCACATGAGAATACGCCTAAGGTTTACATGGGCAATTGCATCCTGAAAGCGTGTGCAAAAGGCTTGTAAAAGTTATGTGTGCCTTGTTGCTACGCTAAAAATAATATGAAATAAAAGTATGATGTATTTCTAAAATTATGTACATATATTTATGATTTAGCATTTTATTAACCACTGAATAAGAAGGTCGCTAAATCGTATAAAATCCTATTACTGCGGAACACAAAGGCGGCATTCCATATAGTTTGAACTTGGATAGTTTGAACTTCACATTTTCATAAAAAACTTGTGTGGGCTTAAATAAATAAAATCTTTATTGACAGATTTACGGATGTTTATAGGGCAGTAACAAAAAGTTTGCGAATTTAGGTTTATTTAGACATATTCTAATTTTACTGTGCAATAAATTATATAAAAGTTAACTTTAACTAGATCTTATTTGCCAAGCAGCCAACAGAATATTCCCCGAGTTACTATTTCACATTCATGTTTCTGTGAGATGAAAAAGAAACTTATTTATCTATAAGACTTACATGTCTTTTTGAACGATATTTCTTAATATCGTGGCTTCTATTGCGTAAAAAAAAACTAAAATATCTTTATTTCAATGAGTATGTAGGTTATATGCCTCATTACTTTTTAATATTTTTTATCTTGACTAAAAAATACACAATATTTAGAAATTCTAAATTGATTTGAACTAATAATAGGTTACCCTCAGTTTATGCCAAATATTGCAAAGGTTAAGCGGTCATTATTGAATACATTGCTAATTTTGAATTAATATCTTCATATTAAAAAGAATTGAATAACGTATTTTAAAAATTTATTTACGAAAAATAACGGTAAGCGAATCGCTTATTCGCTTACTTTTAATGGTTTTTATAAAACAGAAAAGAGCATAAGCACTATTTCTTACGCCCGTGACTATTTTCTTCCTGAAGCCAAAAACACTGAACTCAAATATTATTAATATTTGTACCTCGTTTGGAGTTCTAGGCAGAGAATAAATCTGGACACCAAAAATATATCATTTATAAGACTTACTGTCTAATTCACCTATCAAAACCTATAGCGTACTTGTAGTTAAGTTAGAATCTTAACATTTTAGACACAAATTTTAAGTGATCAAAGTAACGGAGATCTCGATGGTAACAGATAGATGATAATTTGGTCTGAATTCAGAGCTGGCGATTATGATTTTGTTGGTAACAATACACCGGCATTCTTCTCCAACACCATATTTTAAAAGCATCGATCGTCTTCCAAGACGGATGTGGAAAAATGGAGAGGAAACAAGTTAGCACTAGTCTCTTTTTGGTGACATAGGAGACTTCACTGCCTGTCATAATCTACTGAGCTTACTCACTATTGAATTCATGGCCTAATTAATGGAATTCGTGGTTTGACCTTTTCCTTAAATATTTTTTGGTTACTTATTATAGATCCGTGGTAGGGGAATTCTCTTATAAACTATGGATCTGACAATTCCTCGCTCCGCGAGAGTCGACCACCTCTATTTATGGTCATGTTTTCGGTTTTAGATCCATTCATTGAGAGCCTAAATATGTCACTCCTATGCTTTGATCTGCTGATCAGTTCTATAAGTTCCTGTTCTGATGACAGGAGGAGTATGGTGTCATGAATATATCTAAGATTCCAGCTTTTAATACCTTTTATTGGGATGCTTGCCTCTCGTCTTCCTATAGCTTCTTTTGGTGTATACGACGTAAATTTTAAATGCTGATATAGTACAACCTTGGTGCATCCCTTTTCAGAGTTTGAAAGGTCTTTCATTTCATCTTACCATTGATGTTAGGAAATATCCAAATTTAGCAAAAGAAATTCTACCGCACGCGGACAAAAACTTTTGAATAGTCAGTAACGCTATGATATATTGATTAATCAATAAAGCATTGTCACCATCGAATTTATATTTGACATAGTATTACAAATAAACAATTTTTGCGACTGCAACCTGACCGAGGACCCGCTACAAGTAATAGTTCTTTATGAAGGAATTTACTAATGAAAACAAAATTTGTAAATTTAATCTAAAGTTATTCCGGAAATAATTATATGACCTTAAAATATCTTATTGTTACTTCATGATATTGTTAACAATGACGGAAAAAGTAATTTTCTACAAATAATGGTATGAGTATACTATCTTCTTATTTTATAATTTAGAGCAAAATTAAATAGAACAATATTAACCTCTTGAGTACTTTCAATTATTTAATCAACCTTTTAAGGAATATCACATATTTAATTTGCATATTTTTGAATGGCGTAAAATATTAAATAAAGTATAGGAGACCATGGAAGACGATGAACGTGTCGATTATATTTTTTGTTGGACGAACACGCTTCAAGCTCTTATGTTGTGAAAGGCAGACAGTACTTAAAAATCCTCCACATTCAACAAATTTGACACGATATAAATGATATCGAATGTTTTACCAGCAAATTAATGACATTTAATACTAAGTTCTTACGATAAATTATACTAAGTTCTTACGAATGGTGTTAAAATATTACCCGTTAAATGATTCAAGCCATACTTTGAAATAATAAATTTTTCACGCAATTTTTAAATACAAACTTTCAGAATTATGGAATATTACTAAAATCTTAATGAATGACTTTGACTTCTTTTTATAAATATTTACTTAAATGTTTTGTGAACATAGAAATCATACAGATATCGAAGTCATAGAACATGCCTAAAAAATATTTAAAAATGTTTAATTCATGCATTAAGAGCTAGTAGCTCGTACATTTGTAACATCAACGGATGTATAAAGAGAAAAAGCAACTAAATATTACGCTAAAATTATAGCCAAAACTAAAGAATTACAAAAATATATAATACATATTAGCATTATGTAAAACAGAAAAAATAATTTATTGGACTCTGTAGCACTTTGAAATAATTCTTCTTGACGCGTGATTCGAGTATGAATACCGGTATGCCTTTACTAGTAGCATAAAATAACATCCATAGTAACGCTCGGTAGTACCAAGTTTCTAAATTTTTATTTCTCAAAGGCACCGTGAAAAACATAGTTATTGCTGCGGTTAGCTGAGAATATCTCATGTCTCAAAAACTAAACAACACATCTTTTTCAAACCAATTTTTGTTGAAAGTTTATTTAACATTTTACTACTTAATTTTTTTTTTTAGAATTGTTGAAATGTGAAAGATGCATACTTTTTAAGACCGCATGATGATATGACACCACTTTCAGAAGTGCATGTTTCGCCAACTATTGACTGAAATAAGAAAGTTATTTGGAATACCTCTATACATTTTAAAAACTATTTAACCATACCTTAAACACCTATGTGCACTGGATTTTCATTCATCATTAAGTTACGTCTATGGAGTGCCACCCTTAATATAATTTTTTCACAATACCGCTATTTTATTGTATAGCGGTTCATAGAAGACGCCTACCATCCAAAATTCATCTATATATTGCCAATATTCTCCGAGTCAAATGAGTGTGATATACGAACAGATAGAGGGACAGAGAGATAAACATACAGATGAACTGGACGAAATTATGATGGTTCAGTTTTTGCCGTTTGGCTACTCAACCCTAAGAACTACTTTCCAGCTTGCTTGTTTTGAATGTATGTTATACATATCGTAAAAAATGTCATAAATTATAATATCGAAAATATCTATTGTGTTTGTAATTACATTCAGTTCAGATAAACAATAAATCTTAGAGATCTCATTAAACCTCAAATCCCTTTATTTCCTATCAGTCTGAAATACCTAAACAAATAGCAACTATTTTGCATTTAGTCAACCTAGTTTGTTAGTTTAGACCAAACAGACTCTTATGTCCCATCTTTGCCACAAAGGATTTCACCGCCCATAAAGCTAGGACTAATCCCTTTCTCGAATCTTGTGTAATTTCCCTTGTATTATTCTAAAGTCCTCGGGAGCAAGAAGCGCTTTAGTACTAGTCGACAAACGATGTGATTTTCTCCAGAACGGAGTAAAAAAATATTTATTGATGTAAATAATTTTTTAAATTCGGATCGCGTATTAAATTTTTCAATTTACAAATATTTTTGATATAATTAATAACAAGCAGTATGAATCGAGTTAAATGATTCCTACACGTAAAATAAAAATTTTTCTTGTCAAACTTTAACATTAAGAATTGAGGTGAACAAAATTACGGTTGTCTGCGTCTGTGTGATTATTGTTAATGCTTAATATTATCCATAAAGTTGTTCTTATACCCAATACATAGTGAAACGGAAAGATATGTGAAGACTTTCATTGTTTTTTATTTTGCTAAATAGAAACCTACAAAATACCAAAGTTGTATAAAATATATTTAGAAGGCCTACATTATTGATAAACTTTTTAAAATACTTGTAAAATTTAATATAAATCGCTTTGTTCAAATATTATATTAATAAACCTATAAATTCTAAATCTACAAATATTTGCCCAAATTTAATCTACAAAATAATTTCTGAGCCTTTGGAATAATTTAATTCGAACACTGAAGGATTATTAATATAATTACACAATACATTAAAAAAAACGCACGTCTAAAAGACATAATGAAAATTTTACCGATAAGACAGGGGAGGAAAGGACTGAAATTTCTCAGTAGCGTGTCCCATTACTGTATATAATGCCGTGGAAAATAACATGAAGTTAGGGGTAAATCAATAGGGAAACAGAATATATGGACATGTAACATAGAAATTATTTGTTAGTTTATTATTCGTCCATTTCGGCGGTGATAATGGCTTTATGTTAATGCACTTCCCGCCTTTAAAATAAATGCTGTTAAGGTTTTTGACGTCGATTCTTGATTATAATTATAGTAGTCTCTACAGTCAAATAAATAAATCTGGTGCCACATTGTAATTGATAACAAAAATATTTTATTTTACAAACACCAAATTTTATAATTTATTCTCTCTCAGATTTAGTTCAATATTGCTGCTTACTTAATTAACAACCGTTTCGTGCATGTAACTGCATTGAGCTCAAAAAATTTGTTGTTCTTTCTCAGTATATTTCTACTTGAAAATATTTCCTCGGCACAAATTTAGAGTCGATGCACCTTTACGTATTAGTAGTAGCACGTTTACGTAAGTACAAATTATTAAGTTTTAAATTGTTCGCTACTTAAACTATCATGTAAAATTTGAAGTTAAAATGAATTGAATGAATGTGAATGAATTCATACTTACGTAATTATTCAGTATTTGCTATAGTGAATATACGTAACGATTTTTAATTAACTTAAAATGAATTAAATGCAAGTTTCAACAAAATTTTAGCCTTAGATTTATTACATTTATAAATACTTTTTTGATTCTTTCGTAGTTATATCGATTTCTCACAAATATAACTTTCTTGCCTCTTATCGAAATTTGGAGTTAACAAGATTTTGACAAAATATCTACTGTATTGTAGACATAATAAAATAAAACATGTTTAATACGAGTATGTCATAGAGAGTGACAAATTTGTTCCGTAACGGGTGAAGTTAGAGGGATTCAAGTATCATCAATTGATGAAATGAATCTGTTGTGATTTGGGTTGTAAATATGTCAAAAAAAAAGTTGATGTTTTAAATTTACCTTTAATCATACATATTTTTAATTATTTTTTTTTAAAATAAATATATAGTAAAATATTTTTAAAAACTTAACCATTGCAAGATTAAAGTCTAAGTGTGTAGTGATTATCATGTCTTCAATTTTGAACTTCGAAGTTCTATCACTATTATCACATAATAAATTCTAAGTCATAATTCACTTTCCCTAAAATTATCTCACATGAAAAGGTAAAAAAAATATCTCGTAATTTTTATAACTCACTCTTTTTATAATGTTCCACACGACTCGTGAAATAAAAAAAAAAACAGAGTATATATTCCTTAAGGCATCATACTCTGTATTCCTTAAGGAATTTTAAAGGTTTTTGAATATTACTTCAATTTGTAATGAAATCTATATATGTGTATTAATAAGCTATATCACTATATCAAATTTAAAATTTCTACGTTAAGATGGTTCTGAAATCAAAACGGCTTTAACATTAATATTAATTTATTGGAAAAAGCTAGCGGATTTAAAAATATGATTTGTAGTTATTTGCTGTTACCCGTTATAAATCCTATTTCATTGCATTAATATAATGAGCGTTTCTTTTTTATTTTGTGGTTGTGTTTTACCTGCAACTCGAGGTAAGAAAAAAATATTTATAATTTGTTAATTATCCTGTATTTTTTTTTATCTAAATATTTATCCCGTCATATAATTTTATCATTCAATATGAATGTTTCAATAACTGGTTTTTCTATTTGGCTCTTATAGATTGATAAAAAGCATACCATAATTATTAAATTTTTTTTTCGCGAGATGTAAGTGTGTTTAATTTTGATATATGCATTTGATTTTAAGTAAGATCGGATAAATGTACTAATAGTTGGCTCATAATATAAGCTAATGATTGGATAGGTAATTTTTGGGATATTACGTAACAAGTAAATTTTCGCATATTGGTAAATTTATGAATTTACAAAAACGTGATTGAATTTATATTATTGAAATTGGTATACAACTGGGAAAATATTTGCAAGAAATAAAGTTCGAGTTTAAGTAATTATGTACTATCAATTGCAAATATTTTAATATTTACGTGTAGGGTAGAAGAAGCGTCATTTAAAAGTGTTATTCTGCAAACAAGCAAGAACGTGAAATAGGTTATTCTGCAAACAAGCAAGAACGAGAAATAGGTTATTCTGCAAACAAGCAAGACCGTGTAAGTACCAAACTTAACTTTAACTACTTAACTGTAACCATTATATAGCAAGATGAACACGTCTAATACATGTATGTATATTAACGTAGTGAACTTTAGTACTTAAAATTCAATCATCGTGAGGACATGAAAATTACAAAATAAACGATATGATGAAAATCACATGATGAAAATAAACGAAAAAAATTAAAATTTTGCCCATATAAATTTATCACTTTCATTGCATTATTTTATTTTGGCAAGATTATAACAGAATTTCACGTCGAGTACAAGTGTAATGGATTGAAGAGTTCAGAAAATATATATTTGTATATTCAAATTCAATTAAAATGTTAATTTCTGATTAGAAAATAACTTTGAGATCACGTCGTATGTACGAATTGCCACAATATTAATTAACATATGTCATATTAAAATTAATCCATACCCATAAGTTTAGATATGCAAAATTTTGGACCAATAATTACAATAAAAGGATTAATAGCCTCACTCAATAAATGCCAACATTTTTATATATTTAAAGAATAAAATTTTTATTTTAAAATTTGTACTTTTCAAGCTCTTATTTTTCGCTTAACATTAATTGATAGAAATATTAAACTTTATAGAACTATATATATATATATATATATATATATATATATATATATATATATATATATCTATATAAATTTATTAATTTAGAATTTACTTCCAAAACTGGATTGGTATAACTTGTGGAGCACGCGATGTAGTTGAGCGTGTGAAAAGTATGGTACTTCTTCGTTAACACCATAATATTGTAATGTTTAATCTCACGCTTACTTTATTATCACACCTCTCCCTCCCCCAGCTCCCTTTACTGGAAATTGCAATCGTTTCCAACTTAATGGTAAATCAGTTGAAATTAAAGGTGTTTGTGTACAGTTTTCCTTTGTTGTTTGCCAAACATTATACTGGCTTCCATGATGTTATTCTGTAATTGTCTACTGCAGCGGCTTGGTACATTAGATAATTTTTGCAAATTTAGATTCCGCAATAAAATTGCTGGCAAACGAACCTTCCGGCATTCCTGGAACTTTCAACAAATTTAAAAATTCAGTCGGAAAATACACACTTTCACTTTCATCAGCCATGCTGTCACCTGAATTGTGAATTTTGTCTTCGCCCGGAATCACCTCTTGGGCGGTCTTATTAATATTGACAATGTAATTTTTAGTCGCTAGAATAGCTTGCCTGTGTAACCATTGTAAGCTGGTGTTTTCGTTAATGAGTTGTTCGGGTGGTTCAACAATTTTACAAAACTCATTTGAAAGTACGATTTGGTTAGACATTTCGGAAGTTGGAATAGCACCTCCTATTCGCAGGAGTTCTTTTTCCGTAAATATTTGCGTTTTTCATCTCTCGACATTCGTGCCCTTAAACTTGTTGGCAATTTGATTATTTTTACGTGCTGCCATATAAACAAATTTTCCAAGCAAGCGTTTATTTCGTCCGCAAGCGTCGATCTTAGAATGACACGCAGCGTTTGACGAAAATTGCCTGATAATATTAGTAATACACCTCCCATAAGATTCATGTTGTTTCGTAAGTCATTCTATTCAATGTCTCGAAAGACTTATTATGAGCCATTGTGCGTTCGTCCCATAGAACAGCCTTGCAACATTTCAATATTCGTCCAAATGCTGACGATTTCATGATGAAACATACCGGGAATTCATATTAAGCTACATTTAACGGTATTTTTAGCGTTTGATTAGTTGTCGTTAAACATTTATCTTCCAGCAACATCACGACTTTGTTGAGAATTTTTTCGTTGAAATTGACTTCCAAAACTGGGTTTCGTCATTGTAGTTCAGCAAGGATATCGTTGCTCATACTTTATCAACATTTTAGCTAAAGTCGATTCGTATTTAATAGATTACACGTCATTAATATAATTAACAATATTTCCCGAATTTGATTTAGTGTTGCATTACCTCCCTCATAGCAAATTTCCAGTGATCATGTCATTCTCTAAAAGACCTGCCTGTCGACGTACTTCCAGCTATGTTTCACAAATATAACCATAGACAGTCCTTAAGTTTTCCAAACATGTCGGGCTACGAATATTGTGAAGCAATGGATGCTAATAAAATCATTCAGCATTACTTGGATGCACCATGTAGACTCAACCTATCATAAAAACCTTAGAAATTTTAAAATATGCTGAAACTTTCCAAATTATTTAGGAACATTTTTGAAAATTGTGGAAAGTTCTATAAAATCAAGGCAACTTCTGAACAATTCTAAAACACGTCTCTCTCACTCAGTGAAACACTAAATGTCACCCGAAATATTCTAGAGTCCTTTCATCAAAAAAAACATTGTGTTAAAAAAAGATAGTAGCTCGCCACCCCCTCCCTCTCTCGCACATCTACCGCGCCGAAACTTTACTTTCAATGGGACACCAAAGGGTAACTCTCACCAAAATTGCGAGTTGTTTGTTGCGAGACGTTTTAAAATTTCTAGGGTTTTTCGGAAATGTTCCGAAATTTCGGAACAAATTGGATTATTATTTTTTAATAGTTTTTCACATACATAAATGTGTTAAAACTTAGTTACACCTTCAAATTTGTTTTAAAATTCATTTATTTTTGATCAATTAAGTTTTTGCAAAAAAACAATGTTGGTTTGAAAACAAACTAAAGTTAAAATTTTCCAGAAAATTTAAAAAATTTATAGAATATTCCAGAATTTTCCTAAATGTTAGAAAATTTTGTGAATTTAATTATTTTTCTTCTTTGGTTCTTTGTATATAAAAGTGTACTAAAAGAAAGTGTACTAAGTGTAGAAACACTTTTCATTAATTTGTGTACTCAAATTTATCCAGGTGAAATGGGAATTGTGGATGCTACATTTTAAAACTTCTGATTTTAAAAGATAAATTAGGAGTGATTTTCCCCTAGTTTCCTCATTGTTCAAAACCTAATGCATTTAAAAGTTGTAAAATATTTTGAACCGTAAATTTTAGATGCTACATTACAGAAATTTCGATCTTCAAAAGTATATATGGCAAAGATTGGAACGCTCTCATCAGTAATATTTTAACAACAAACAAGAACAGATCGAAAAGAATAATACCTGAAGTTTCAAAGTAAATCTGTGAACGATAAATTTAGCTTATTAAAAAAAATATAAAGTTTTGTATTTTATTTAATATTACTTTCTTACTGACAATTTTATTGAAATGAATATAATATTTTGAGAAAAATGTAATTTTGTTAAATACTAATTTTTCTTTTATTTTAAGCAATATTTTCTTTATATATTTCTATTTATTTATTAATAAACTTATATAAACGCCAATATGTAAGAATATATGTACCAAATCTCAAAAAATTGACAAGGTAAAAAGTGGCAAGAGAAATGAAATAGAAGAGGAAAGAGAAAGACGATTTACTTGAATCCGAGAAGGTGCATAATGAATAAGAGAAAGTCAAAATGAAAAGCCACTTACATATATTAAAGAAGAAGTGCGAATTAGTGTACTTTCAAATGGAAAAAAGGATCTGATATACAGCGAAAAAGACAAAATTAACCAAACAAAGACAAATGTCCACTTTGTGTGAACGTTGACGAGTTATAGTACGTACAAATTGCAATTTGGAACTTGCGGCGTTCCCTTATGGTCCCACGGTAGAATACAGACAATATTTAAGTATCGTCCGGGAAAAACGGAAAACATTTATAAATACTGCGGTGCAAAGAAATGTAAAGGTGAACCGGAAGGTATTAGCTGCATGTGTAGCAAAGTCAGATTGCCAGCTCTACAAGTACTACCACCAAAACTATTGGCTTGTATGACCGGAAATATACCAGAATTAAAACACTTGCCATAAAATATACGCCGATATAATGCTGGCTGGATAAAATGATATCGTTCGAGGCTATATCAATATGCAACGAAGATACTTTTAGCCCAGTTTTTAAAGCTCAAGGCCAATTTGATTATCAATTAAGATCGATAATGCCAATAGCAAATAAAATAGAAAAAAATTCAAAGTATATTATGTTGGCAATGTGATACTCGAATAGATTAGGGTTGCAGTAACATTCAGTATCTAAGACGAGAAATCATTCAGAAGTTCCGACTTCTAACCATAATCGACATGTTCAAATTTCTCTAGAACAAATGATCTCAGACAATTATAACGTCTTTATTCAGGTAAAGATCAGTCGGTGCACATGAAGTCGCAGTCGTAATTGTCGTTCACAAATATTTACAGCGTGACATTATTATTCAACGTCGAAACGATATACTGAATGTTTTGCTGAAAAATATAGTAGTTGCGACGCATTGCAATATCCGCTAATAATTTGGCAAGGCGAAGATGATTACCACTTAAATATTCAACAAGTTAATCGTAGTCGAATTGAATCAAACAAAAAAGTAACATGGATTCAATTCTAAGTTCAACGAAATATGGTTACAGATAGCAAATATAATCGTGTCTTGAAGGGTCAGCATTTACCACATCAGTTTATTGTCAGAATGAAGACGAAACGACTGTAATTTAATATCCATATTCAACGAAAGTTGCGTTCGAATGAATATATACATTTAAGAGACGTAATTGCGACTAATCGTGACGTCAACAACTTGGAACATCAACGTGGATCGTGGGTCATCTTGTTATTAACATTTACCGGAAGCCGGCGTCATATACATGAATATGTAAAGGACACAATTACATAACTTAGAACATAGGGTTGGTCTGATTTATTTGTAAGATTTACTTGTAACTTTTTTGGCCAAAAATCAAAGAAGAATGCGCATAACTTAACTTGAATTAAAATATTCCATTGAATGAAATAAAAAATTTGTAGGAGATTTCGGAATTCTATAAGAATATTAAATAAATTAAATAAATTACTCCAAGACTAAGTGTATGGCTATACAAAAATCTTCACCAAATAATGCACATAATCGTAAAGAGATTGGCTCACATACATTTGAAACGGTTGACTGCTTTACTTACCTTGGATCTTGTGTTAACAATAAGAATGACCTCTGAAATTCAGAATCGCATATCATCGCCTAATAAAGCATTTTTTGGACTAAGCTCACAATATATATATTACTAATATATTTTGTTTGGTGAGCCTGATATCATAAAAACCATCAAAATCAAAAGAATGAACTGGGTTGCCCACGTATCTAGAATGAAAGATGAAAACCCAGTAAAGAAAGTTTTCATAGCAAAACCTCTATTAACTCGTAGAAGAGGTAGACCAAAATTACGATGGATCGATTCAGTGAAAGAAGACTTTAATACTTTCAGAATAAAGAACCGGAAAAGCCAGGCGAAGAGTAGAACTTCCTGGAAGAATCTCCAACAGAAGGCCATGGCCCACCCTGGGCTGTCGTGCCAAATATGATGATGATGATAAGAATATTATGAAAAACATGGTTTATGCGATAATTTCTTTTTCACATGCGGCGAATTAAATGAAGATTCGTTGTATTGGAAGGACAATAAAAGAATGAAACATTATCTGAAATCGGTATTAAATGAGATTTAAACTGTCGAAGACGGTTATCCAAAATACAGACGTCGATTACCAAAACAGGGTGGATTTATTGCAAAAATAAAAACGCGATGCCACGGGGATATTGAATTGAACAATCAAAGTTTAGTTCCGTAAATCCCGCTTTTATCGAGAATATTCCAAGCACGTATAAATGTCGAATACTGTAGTTTATCCAATCGATCAAATACGTACACAAGTAAATGAACAAGGGCATCGTATGGCTGTATTTGCAGTGACAAGAGGAGACTAGCACGACGCAATAATACAGTATCAAATGGGTTGTTACATCAATGGCGTGACTTGGCTAATTTTAAGTTTCTCAACACGCGATCGAGATCTAGCGCTTGTCCATTCAATATACACTTAGAAAATGGACAACGGGTATATTTCACCAAGAAAACAGTAGAAAACGTTCCAATGGAACTATCAGCACAAACAACTTTGACAGCTTATTACAAGCTCTACCAAATTGATTTATTTGTTAAGACTTTATCAGGAAATACTGATTTTCCAGGCATGAGCATAAACAAAAACAAATTGAAGCAAAAACAAATTATCCATAAGAACATGGAATGATCGAGTATTGGGAAGCACGCATTTACGGTACCTTACACATTTACGATAGGTTGAGTCTACATGGTGCATTCAAGTAATGCTGAATGATTTTATTAGCATCCATTGCTTCACAATATTTGTGGCCCGACATGTTTGGAAAACTTAAGGACTGTCTATGGCTATATTTGTGAAACATATCTAAAAGCACGTAGACAGGCAGGTTTTTTAGAGAATGACATAGCTTAATATGACTTTCAGGTATGTTACATAATAAAATTGTCAGCATTTGGACGAATATTGAAACGTTGCAAGGCGATGTTAAAATTGTCAGCATTTGGATGAATATTGAAATCCAAACAATAAGACTGTAATTATAGCATGGAAGTAAGTCTTGTAACGATAAATGTAAAATAGAAAGTGAAATAAAAAATTACATTAAAAAACCGATAAAATATAAAAAAAAATTACTTGATCATTGATTTATTTGAATATTTAATTGTATTATTAAGTAATAGGTTTTCTATACATCATAAAATACGTTTAATTGATTATAGACCTAAATGTGTATACTTGAGATAGAGGGATTGTTATTTATTACATCAGTCGTGCGATATATTTTATCCAAGCGACGCCGGGTTTTATCGATATATATGTATACATATACATATATATATATATATATATATATATATATATATATATATATATATATATATATACACACACACACATATGTATGTATTACATATCCATTCATATGCGTATAACTTCATTAATACCTGTGCCATTTCCATATTCAATATTTCTGAACTAATATTTGATGACAACTCAAGAAAAAAATGTTAGATATTTGCGCAAGGTAACGTGAAGAAGCTTTTGCGTATCTTTGCGCCAATAAATAAAACTTCACTTGTAAGGATATTAAATCAGTCAAATTGTGATAAATATTCCACAAGTTTTCGTTTACCACCAAAAGCCCAATCTCGTCATCTCAAAAGACCAATTTATGTTTTTGTATCTTAAGTCCTTGAAGGAATTAAGATACAAAACAAAGAGACGATTTCTATAATATATATAGTTTTATAATGTCTAGTAATTCTATCAATTATTGTTAAGCGAAAAATAAGAGCTTGAAGCTTCTTGCTTGTTTGCAGAATAACACTTTTAAATGACGCTTCTTCTATCCTACACGTAAGTATTGAAATATCTGCAATTGATAGTATACATAATTGCTTAAACTCGAACTTTATTACTAGTAAACATTTGCCCAGTTGTACACCAATTTCAATACCATAAATACAAACACGTTTTTGTATATTCAAATACTTACCAATATGCGAAAATTTACTTGTTACATAATAACCCAAAAACCACCTACCCAATCATTAGCAAATTTTATTGCTTATATTATGAGCCAACTATTAGTACATTTATCCGATCTTACTTAAAATTTAATGCAAATATTAAAATTAAACACACATCTCGCGAAAAAATTAATAAATTTAATAATTACGGTATGCTTTTAATCAATCTATAAGAGCCAAATAAAAAAACCAGTTATTGAAACATTCATATTGAATGATAAAATTATATGACGGGATAAATATTTAGATAAAAAAAATACAGGATAATTAACAAACTATAAATATTTTTTTCTTACCCCGAGTTGCAGGTAAAACACAACCACAAAATAAAAAAGAAACACTCATTACATTAATGCAATGAAATAGGATTTATAACGGGTAACAGCAAATAACGACAAATCATATTTTTAAATTCGCTGGCTTTTTCTGATAACTTGAGTGTACGTGAGTAAAATAACATTGGTAACATGTCCACCCACACGGCCTCGCTCGGGTCATGTGGGTGGTGACTGCCCACCCCGATCTCCTCGGTCATCACTCTTGTGCCTATTTGTCAGTATTAATTTTAAAGCCGTTTTGCTTTCAGGACCATTTTAACGTAGAAATGTTAAATTTGGTAGAGTAATATAGCTTATTAATAAACATACATATATTTTAGTACAAATTTAAGTAGTATCCAAAAACGTTTAAAAAGATATCTTAAGGAACACATACTCTCTTTTTTTTTAATTTCACGAGTCGTGTGGATCATTATAAAAAAAGTGAGTTATAAAAATTACGAGATATTTTTTTCAGCTTTTGATGTGAGATAATTTTAAGAAGATTGCTGAGAATACATCGGAAAACATGATTCACCCTTTTTGGATTATAATTTAGTTTATTATGCGGGAATAGTGATAGAACTTCGAAGTTCAAAATTGAAGACATGATAATCACTACAAACTTAGACATTAATCCTGCAATGGTTAAGTTTTTTAAAATAATTTACTATACTTTTATTTAATTAAAAATAATTTAAATATATGTATGATTAAAGGAAAATTTAATATATTAACTTTTTACAACCCGATATCACAACAGATTCAATTGATCATCCCTCTAACTTCACCAGTTACGGAACAAATACGTCACTTTATATGCTTCTATTAGTACTTCTATTAGTACCGACAATACCAATGCAAGTTTTTAAGGTGCCTACCACTCAATAAATATGCGAAGAGTAAAACCGAAAACTCTTCCATGCTAAAATATAATTGTTAGTGTGTAAATGAAAGAATAACTTTAATAGTTCATTTATTTCCTACTAAATTATGTAAACATTTAATAGTGTAAATAGTACAAAAGAAATGTATTTTTCTAAACGTTATAGTCGTCGCCGTGGTGTGTTGGATTGATCACGGCGCGGCGCACCGCGGGGATCTAAGTTCGGTACTCAGCCACTCCTAATTATAATTTTGATTATTAGCAGAAATTTAATTTTAATAAACGAATTAAAATAGGTTAAATAAGGTTTATGTTTTGCACTTCAATGTTAAAGAAGACAAGTTGTATTTTTTTTCAGTTTTGTTCATTTATACTATATGATGAAATAAATGTAGAAGATTATAAATGTTATTTCTAAAGGAAAAATCCGTATTCAATCAGGTTTTAGACTCACACTTTCGATACAATTTATTTGAAAAATGTAATCTTCATTTCATCATTTATATATTTATTGAAAATGCTGGAAATAAAGATAACTGCGAAAGTGACCAGACTTGTTCAGCTAACATTGCATAAACTTTTTAACTTTCACAATGAGTACTTGTGGTGAAATACGAAAGTCTTTTTCTATCGTTGATGGAGTGCGATAAGGTGATATATTGACATATTTGCGATTCAAGATTGCCCTGAAAAAAACTCGTCAAGGATGTGAATATGAATACAAGTGTTAGTATTTACGATAAATATGTTCAAACACTCTGTGTTGGTGATTTGATATCACAATTTATTCGGATATTACCGCTATATGAAAAAGACTTTTCTGGAAACATCAGAATAGAAAAGTAGAAACATCAGAATAGAATCTATAGATTAACAAGGAAAAAATATATGCATTAAAAACATACTCATTCTACCTACAAATTTATATTCATAAAAAAAATGAATTTCTTAGGATCTAACACTAATTTTGGAAATGACGTTGGGCTGGAATTTATAGAAATAATATTTATAACTAATCTAATGCTAAACTAAACAATATTATGCTATACAAAGTCCTTATTAGATATGTTTCAATTGAAACTTTAAATCTGGATATTGACTAAAACTCTAAGAAGCTAAGCTCTTTTATTATTTGAAGAATTCTTAGAAACGTTTTCGGATGAGATCAGTAGAATGTAATTTAACACAGGAGGTACAATTTTGAATTATACAGGAATTTAAATTAGCATGGCGTAATTAAACATACCAAAAGAAGTGAAATCTAATAAATAGATAGTGTTCCAAGGAGTCTTTCTAAATAGCTCATGGTCAAAAAACCAAAAACTGGCCCCAAATCTGGCTAGAACAATGTTATTGACTGACATTTAGAGACGATAAAATGTCACAATTGGTGAATTCAGTACCTAATTTAAATTATATGCGGTACTAGAGGTAGACAAGCAGGTCATCAATTATTATTCTTATTTAACGATTTTTTTTTATTCTTTTATCTTATAAATTACACAGGTAAGCAAATATTTATTAGAACATATTGATTTGTTTATTAATTTTAATTTTTTAGTTAAATTCATTAAAACATCATATCCTCTCTTTATGATACCCTCAATACTTCAAAAGATAAGATAACATATTACCATTACATTATAAATATGAATAGATTTAAAACTTTATTATTATTCAAAATTAACGTCGCATCGCGTTGAAATTAAATAGTTTACGTATATATTTTTTAAAATTCGATACTATACAATATCTGAGATAAATCTACATTTTAATTAAAATATCAGATTTAATGGGAATACTTGGCAGCGAATATTTCAGTTTATTATAATTCTAAAGAAGCGAGTTTTATTTAAATTAAAACCCTGATATACTTTCGTGATTATGATATATAAAATATTAAGTGATTTTATTATTTGCAAATATTTAATAAAATTCTTCAAATTTTAATAAAAAAGTACTATTACGTACATTAAACACAAGTCTTGGAGGTGGTCTTATTTATGTTGCCACTAATAATTAATATTTTTGTTTACACGTATACTAATTTGTAATATATGTGACCGGCATGTATCAAACATGTATATTTAAGCATCGAAATATATTATCATTAGTTTTGATTTTCCAAAAAAACACGCAACTTTAAAATTGCCAAGTATGAAGGTGAGAAGCTATTCAATACTGGTGTAGTGCAATTCATGCACTGTTCGATACGTGAATTATAATAAGTGAAATCAAAGTCACGCAAAAGAAAAGCCATTGGGAAACAAGTAAGTAGTCATTTACACTGTCCAGTTCCTTAAGCGATTAGGCTTAGCTTTAAAAAGGTGGTATCCGTTACGTATTAGCTCAAAAAATAAATGTACGTTTATGAGCATAGGATATGCAATCTCCACATTCTTAAGTTACTATATATATAAACTTATAATTTATTTATTAATCCAGTAAAACCTTTAACGTAGATGGACTAATTTGCCTATGGTCTGAAGGTACGTTCAAAAAGGTTACACGTGAAGTGTACGCGTAGATGTTCTGCTGAACGTTGTTGGTTTCATGAAGATAGCTTCTTTGTTTACTCTGCCGAGTCCTGGGATAGATGTCAGTGTTATAGTAATTAACATTTTTTCAAGTCATCTAGGGAGAAATGGTTTAGATTCTTAAACTTCGATCAACTAAATAAGATTTTGTTTAGTAATAAACCTACGACATATAGTGATGTTTTTATTGACTTAAAGACCACATGAGGGAAAGGATTTATACAATTATTGGATCAACTACCGCAGCAGAGCGCTTTTAAGTGTGACTCTCTCGATAAGGATATAAAATATGTTATCTTTATTGGCATTCTATACGTCTCATTTGAAAACACAGATAAGTTCAGCTGAGTTCACATCTAACGACATAATGCTGTCGTTATTTTTAAAATAACCATTGAGTAACCGAACACAAGGCGTTATTTTTTTTTTATTAGATCGACCAAAACTCGTAGCGTCATGTTTATAAGTCTGGAAGTTACTGAAGATTCATCTTTCATTTCAATTACTAGTACGTCATGTAAAATATAATAAGGTACTCTCTTCCCCGTATTAACAGGCGTCACAAAAAAAATTAAGTAACATTTCCAATACAGTATTTTCTTCTTTGGTTTTGAGTTTCTAAAGTGTTTTCCCAAGTAAAAATTCCCAATTTTAAGTATTTCAATCCATCCTTTTATTGTTATATATTTTATTTCAACTTACTACATATATTCCATCCAGACGCTGGTAAATATAATCGCAAAATGAACAATAAAATATATAACTCGAGGAGAGTTGCGAGAATCAAAATTTTAGTGATATATTTCTAAAAATATGTATGGAGGATATTTAAGCTTATTCGCAATATTCTAAGCTTTACACCGCTGTGGTTGATGCAATAATTTATTCTTACTGATTTGATTATATTCGAACCCATATAAATGGTTATTGTGTTTTTCGTAGATTTGTTGTCTTGATTCAATAATCAGAGTTAATTTTTTTTCCAAAAATGTATAAAAAAATTAAATTGTTAATATTCATATCTGTTTGAGGATTACAAAGTTAATAAACCCGTTATTACTCTTATTATCTTAGTTAAAATTTTAGTTAATGTGTAATATATCCAGTTTTGGGTCTTTTTTTTAAATTCAGTCATTTGAGAGTATATATTTTATACGTTTTAATAATTTTACCAGGTTTCATAAAATTGTTTCCTTGTTTTCTCTACTTGTTTTTATTAATTTAAATCGGTGGTAATTTTACCACATTTTGCCTGTTCCTACTTAGTCCTAACTGAGCTAAATAAAAACTATGTATTTAAAAACTAAGCTAAACAAAATTAAAACAAATTTTGGGATATCCATTACATAAGACAGTTATTTTATCTTTCGAAAATTATTCCCCATGCAATTACTTTATTTTCCTTTTTTTCAGGTAAAATTGTGATAACTTGTACACATAAATAGTCCCTATACTTCCGTTCTAAGCTTTTTCAAAACGTTTACCATGCCATTGGAGTGTAGTCTCCTGGCGAGACAATTTATAATTTATAAAATTTGCTCCTTCATCCTTATATATTATTACCTGTAATATATTGATAAAAATTTAAGAAATAAATAAATACTTAATAAATGTATAGTCTCAAAACATCTCAATCTCTCAAATTTACGCTCGTAAATTTGAGAGATTGTAATATTTGAAACTATACCGAAACTTTTATTACATATTACATAATTTAAAATATGATTTCGAAATAAAAGAAGTATACGTTTATCCTACCCTTTACATCAAAAGACCGGGATAACGCCTGCTACATTTTCGTAAATAATTCTTATATTTGAGCATTTATCTATGATGAATAGCATCGTGTTGTTCAAGTGTCAGTCTTAGCAAGTTAAGAGTTTTGCTACATGCACGGACTGTGATTCCCCTCAATTGTTTGTATATATAAATCTCATCTCGAAGTTATTTTTAAAGAGACAAATAGGTAAAAGGACACAGACCATTATCATAACTTTTACATGGGCATATAACATATGTAGACAAAGAGTCGTAATTTTAAGAAGAAGCAAATTGACGATTCATTATTACAGTTGTAATGCTACCATCTTTAACTCGCAGCTTTGCTCGAGTGGAAATGAGAAAAATGGTTGAAATTAATTTTTTTTACATAAAATCAACTTTGTATTGACAGAAACAGTGTAATGTGAGATGCACATCGAAGATATGGCGTGAAGGAAAAAGTCTGTGCCCTGTAGTAGTAAGCCGTGAGCTGTCATGTTAACCTGATCTGTTACTGTGTGCTTATGGTCAGGCTCTTAGTTGTTGTCTCGCCCTTTTTTTCATGGACTTCCTTACTTACGAAAAAAAAGAACTGTATTTTGGGATAAATCTATATTTCTTGTTAATTTTTATAAGACAGGTTATATTTACAAACGATTTTATGGAAAGTAACTCCCGCTTAATAGTATTAATTAGGTCGTAACCCACCAGTATTCTTTAAATGGGAAAAACAAAAACGAATATGTACGAGATCATCATAGTTCATGTGATAAATTTACGTAAAATTTAAGAATAATTTCTATCAGTTCGAGAAAATAAAAGAAAAAAACCACTTCCAAGATGCTTTCTTCAATCAATAATTAAATGTTTTCTTTAATTAAAGATATTCTTAGTAAAGTCATCAAACAATTGTTAAAATAGGCACTTGCATATTTGTATTTAGCTTTAGCTTCACTTCATTATAGGGCCTTGTTAAACAAAAATAAACCAGCAGTTCCTAATGAGAGAAGTGTGCAAGACTATGCTGTGCTACACTTCCCAGAATAAATTATCTCGGATTATTAATTGTCTTTACATTTGCTGAAATAACCTAGTACGTTTAACATCATGAATATTCCAGCTCAATATTAAATTGTCTGTGATGCTAAAGTAATCATTTACACGTTATATTTTTAATCATTAGTAAATATTTTTAATTAAATCATCCTGTTTATTACCCAGTACTAACCCTGAAATAATGTAATGTACGGATATTTAATAATAGTAAGGGACTTTCGACGTATGGTGTGAGTTTTGGAAGATCTTAATTTATTTTTAGTTTACGTTTAGTTAGTGGCCGTAGCATTTCTTCGATCATTAAATGCAAACGTTATAGACTTTATATAGAGATCTGCAAGAAGTTTTTGATTTCTTTCTTATTTGAAGAATTGTTTGATTTCTCCAATGCAAGAATTGTTGTCTATAGTCTGCTGTGATCGATACAAATATAATATTTCCTTGGAGACGTTTACGGCTAACGGAGAAGAAATTCAGTTAACATATTATTCTTCTCATTTAATTGCAAACCATTTTTTTTCGGTTTCATATTTGTTTTATGAACTGAAATTTTCAATGTTTTATACAAAAGTTAATCATCATCATCATCATCATCATCATATATATTAATACGCTAAGGGTAAGATGTTACACTCCCTTTTTAGAAAAAACCTCACAACTAATCCACATAAATTATATATCATTTTATAGATAATTGCTTGCTTTACCGGCATCCACAACTAAAAAATTTATTATTGCTATTGTTTTTGCAAATTAATTAATTATTAAAATTATATACACAAAACAGCAATGCTGCCATCTAATGGCTCAACGTCAATATGATTGACGGTCGGTAAAATTTTTGTTTAATTTCAAATCCACTCACGTATAAATAAAGTGGCGCTTTAGCTCAATGCTTTTGATACTTGCGCCTCTATATGTCAATTTTAGTAAAATATTTGTTTGATCTGTCATCTGAGCTTCATAATGGAATAAATAATGCGAAGACTTCGCACGGGTCACGCACTACATTAAATAATCACTTATTAATGTAAACTAATATAATTAAAATAAATTATTTACGAGAAAAAAAAAACTATCCGGAGCCAGTTTTTTTCTTTTACTAAAAATGGTACTTAAATTCGATTTTTTTGTTAAATCAACAGGGCAATCCACAAAACGTCAAGGTATAACCGTATTTTAATTTCTTTAAAACAAATTTTGTTAATGTATTTAATTTTTACCAATTCGTATCATATGGCAAGGTAAACAATCAACTCGTTAGTAGTTACAGTCGTAGTTACAATCAAATAGTCAGTTGCTTCATTTTTCTAGCAACTAGCCTTCAACTGAGAGACTATAGTTTGTTTACGCAGGTTTTACAAACTATTACCTTAATTTGACTTTTCGCATCCATCTGGCAACATAGAATGGCTTTTGTGGTTGTGGTTTTACTAACCACTAGGTTGTCTACATGTTGGTCAATTTTAATTGTCTTCGGTTATATAATTATATTATAACTCATCAACGTGAGGAATACATCAAATCTATTCAATAATAAATTCATTTAATCGATTGAAAATACAGAGACTTAATTCATTTCGTGAGTTTTTTACACTTTGATATTACCGATACATAATTAAGTTAAATATAAATCCCTACTTTCTTAGCATATACACATACATCTATTCAACGAATGTGGGTAACGAATCCCCCCTCTCCCTTTTCCACTCATTCTGTGCCCAATGCGGCGAGACTAACGACCTAGTAATAAATTCAAATTTCCATGTTTATGAATGACTATAGGACAATATATGGTTGGCAAAACATATAACGGCCACAGTCTAGCCGTTTAGATTGACGCGTATTGTCAGTTACGTTTTAATCCATATTTTCTCTTTTCAAACCGATTTAATATATCGAGATAAAATAAAACGGAGTTTGTAGCCAGAAATTCTTTTTAATCCATTCAAATTTAATAAAAACCTATCCGCTTGTCAAGGAGTTTAAATAGACATCCAAAAAAATGAATAACAAAAGGTTTTAAGAATATTGTTTGTGGGTAAATGCCATTAAACAATTTACCTTACCAAGAAATTGTTAACTACAATTTTATTTACGTATATATGAAGAGATATATAATTTCAGAAAAACAATTTTCATTTATTTGGTTGTTACCTTTTTAGTGTTTAGTGTAACTTTCACTATCGGTGAAAACTTTTGCATTACGTAGCTATCTGTTTCCCTCATTTTATACTATAGGTGCATTCTCCCTCATGCTTAGGTTCATGCTCTTACCCCTAGCGGGATGATTTTTTTTGTATAAATAAATAAATATTCTATTTTAATAAATGCTTTATGTTATATTCACATTCATGACACAAGATATAAATGCATATGCAAAATTTCATGGACGTTGGTTGAGTTGAAACAGGATATTAAACAAACCCACTCAATTTTTATTTTATAATATTATCTGTTGTAACGCAAAAATGGACAATGTAAATATTTTTAAGTTAAACAAAGTAAACGGAAACTAAATCAAAATACGTTTGAATAAATTGTCCACATTAATGTAATGTACAAAAAAATTCGAAGATGTATAATAATGTTAATTTTTATAATTTCTTTGTTATAAACATTTTTATTTTCAATACGAGGTTCTACAATTCTATTTTAGACTTGCTGTTATGTAAACCAAAAATAATTGATGCATCGAATATGTAAAATCGATGGCAAATGCCATTTTGGGCAGTAAAATTCAAAGAGTTTCGATTAGTTTTAATTTTTAAATTTTCAAGATATAAAAGATAATGAGAAACATTATGCGTATATTTTTTTCATTTAAACTATCTAAAAGTTCCCTTTTATGGGCAATTTGGTTCAGAAAAATAATTTCGTCATAAAAATGTATTATTCAGCATTATGATAAAACGAAATATGATTGACTTTTAAGGTAAACTTAATCAGTTGTTTAAAGAAAAATTTAATTTAATTTTATATCGTAAATAACACGAATTCATTTTTAATGGAAACTTGATAGTCACTTAATTTTGTTAAAAGAAATCATCTATGTATTTTGTTTAGGTGGTGTACCGACGACTACCTAGGAAAAAGAAATAATATTCAATTAACGAGAATGTAAGAGCAGTACCTTTGATAAATTCTAGACGGACGCCCCACGGGGTTCAGATGATCTCAGATCAATTCAGTCATTAGCCGACATCGGTTGTAGTTCAGGTACATGTTGAAATTCAAGTCTGACTATTTAGTAATAATCATAAGTAATGTGTAAATATTTTTAAGGTTAATAAATAATTCAAGAGTAAATGATTTAAAAAAATGATATTTTTAAGTCATCATAACAATACGTATTATATTATTACCTAATACAATGGAGAGATATATTCTGTGTAGTACGTATACAAAACGGAATATTAGAGGCTTATAAAAGATCGAGTTCTTCTTCACAAAATATTCTATATGCTATTGAAGCCAGTCTGATGTCAATGATTTTCTAAATGTGCACCAATCACATATGCTAAAACTCTTAACATGGTCGTTAAACAGTTTACTAAAGAAAGTTTCCTCCTATGTAAGAAATCAAAATGTTTGACAAGTAGTTTTCAAACTTGGCTGAAATCTATTTTTTTGTGTAGCTTTGTGAAAATAGTTAAATACTTCGAAAGGAAATGTGCAGTTATGCTCTTCAAAGTCATTTTCAAAAAGTCCAAATCCACAATTTTTGCTTCATAGATTCTCAAATCAAGTATTTATTACCATCACTCCAAGTTCACTATCATTATTGATATTTATAAAGGTAGTACAGCAATTCAGTATATACCAAATTTGCATACTTACTGTGCCGTATGTTGAAATAAAATATTCGCTACGGTCTCGCTTGCAGCCTTTTGTTCCTTTTGCCCTATTCCATTGCATCAGATATTACACTTTGAAGTGTAGGTGTTATATAGCTTAGTGTATGTATATAGCTAAGGAATGTATAAATAGTTTTTACACTCACGTCCGTGAGTGTAAAAAGTGCTTTCCGATTTCTTTGGTTGAAGGTTTACAAATACTATACAAAAGGAGAATTAAGGAAAAGGAGGTTTATCCACTAGAATTTGAAATAACAAAAAAAAATTCAGGTGTAGTTTTATATAATGTTATTTCTTGTGAAAGTTTCTCGTTTTTCATTATATGTGTATATATATATATATATATATATATATATATATATATATATATATGTGTGTGTGTGTGTGTGTGTGCGTGTGTGCGTGTGTGTGTGTGTATATATACAAAATATAAAAGCATTGTTGAATTAATGAGTTAATACGAATGAGACCAAAATTTTACACTATTTCCATGTTATAATTGGACCATATTGTACCATAGACTACTTGAAAAAAGTTGTACAATTGGACCATAGACTACTTGAAAAAAGTTTCCGCCCCAAGCGGTTTTATAAAATAGAACAATAAATGGGTTTAGACCTATTTGCATCTGTTTGCCTAAAACCTTGTTCTAAACCTTGGGTTTAGACCTATTTGCATCTGTTTGCCTAAAAGTTTGTCTAAAACCTTGAAATGCAAATATTTAAGACTGATCACCTATTGATGTGTAAAGGAAAGGACCGTGAAAGAAATAAATGAATATTTTTTTTTAAGTTATTAGGAAATTTTTTGGTGTTTAATGTATCTATTTTTTATACAATTTAACATTATAATTTTGTACCAATTTTACATATACGATGCAAATTTTGACTTGTAATTTACTAAACATGATCAGGAAAGTGCAATCATGAAGTTCACACTGTATCAGGCAATCAATTTTAAAGTATGTATAAACAGATACAAGAATGGAATAAATTTATTACACGTAAAAATTATCTGAGTTCGAGTTGGTATTACTGATATAGTGTCAGTATACTACAAACAGGTAAATAGCTTAGCATATGGTTTTCCCAATTTATGTCTAATATAAAATTAAATAGCAAATTTTCATATCCCAGTTGTGATTTATTTCACTTCAGCTATATTGCATATTAACCCTTATTGTAATATTTCTTTCATCGTTCAGCATAGAAACAAATTGTTTTCGCCAAATCATATATCTCGCCTCGTCATCCCAGGTGCATTGAACCCGTTATATTTATAACTGAAAAATAGTAGGACGAAACTCATATCATGAGGAAGATTTATATTGTGTCTGCGAAGAACTCAAATTTTCTCAAAATAATAAGCTTTCCAATAAAGACATTTCTATAAATGATAGTCAGATTATGTCTTCTTTTATTTTTCTGGAGGAGAAACAAAAAAATAATAAATAATATGTGTTTCAAAGTTTTTTAAGTGAAGATGGGATTTCCTAGGAGTTAAACAAAGATAACATGTCTCTAACTTTGAAAAATGTACTCACTTTATATACTTATTTACATATTTCTAACTTTAAAATATATACTCAATAATAAATTGAAACCAGCAGTAAATACTTTATTACCTCCGCTTATTTTCCTCTAAAATGTAAAGAAGGTCAGGATATGGTGCCATAATTTAATTTCACTCTGGTTGTTTAGTTTGGGTTACACGTATATGAAATATACTAAGAGAACAAATTTTAGGGCAAACCCGAAATTTGTGTTTAAGTTTACGTATGTTTACTGTAAATTCTTTCTAAAATTTACTTAAATTGAACAAACTTTTTTCTGAAAACAGTACTTCCAAAAATTTATAGTAATGACTTGATAGTAATAATAAATCCAACGGAAATGAATTTAAAAATGACGGAATAAATTTTAAGGTACATGTGAACGTATACTAGCCCCCATAAAATATAAAGAATTATTAATTGACGGGAAATACACATGTATCTAATAATAAGCAGTTCATTACACCTGTCATTTTTTAATAAGTGGGAAATACAGAATTCGCTACATAGTGCTTTCGAAAAAATCAAATTCAACTGACAATTTATTAAATATTATTTTTCACAATATTCAATATCTAGTATTTTTTCATACGCGTGAGAAGAAATTGGACAAAAAAATTAATATCAGCCATACAATATATATCAACACGAATGGATCTGTTGCGATTAAGTCAAAAATGAACTAATTATATGGATTTTTTTTTGCTTCCACTTCACTTATTTTAGCAGATAGCAGGGACGTGGCACTAAATTTTATTAAATTTTGGGGTGCCACAATTGAACAATTTTAAAAAGTTTCTTTAAGTCCCGTTAAAATGACTATTGAAACTATGTTTCGTTTGCATAGAAATACGTAGTGCTCTTAAGTTTGAATTCTATTCAGATTTTTGAATATTATTTAACATAATGTGTGCAAAATGTAATACATATAGTAATTTTACTTACCAGGTTTGGAAGTTAGAAGACAGTAGCAAAAATATGGTCAGACAATTAAGCCAGAGTGTTGGTACATTTGGACCTGCGAGCACTTAACCCGAAAAAGTATTTTACGGAATTAACTTATGTTGATATAAATAAGCAAAGCTTCCAATGTTTTAATGAAATTTGACGTATAAAATAACATTTTTATTGTCGTAGTAATATTATATATAGAAAGTCTTAAAAATCCATGAGAAAATTTAAAATGGTTAAATTGTTCTTGAGCCATTCAAAACTTGTGTAAAATTTTACTCTTTATTAATAATTAATAGATTGTACATCAATAGATGAATTAACAGATTATTAATTTAATAGATTATACACCATATATTTTCAAATTTAGCTATGAATAATTTTTCACCTTCGCAGTCAAAACGCATTGTGAAAACTGTTTATAATTCTTATAATAACCATTAAGTTTTGACTTATCACGAAAATTATTATTTTTCCTCATAAAAAGTAATCCAAGGTCTGGAAAAATGGTAGTCAATTGAGGCAAGATTCAAAGAAAACGGTAGATGTTCAGAGTTTTAAAGTCTAGCTCTTGTAGTATGAGCAAAGTTGCTGGAGCGATATGTATTGAACATTCTCAAGCGAGGGCCCTGGCCTGCCTTTACTCATAATCTCGGCTGCTTAATCACAAGTTACGTTATCATTTCGTGTAACTAATTACAGTAGACATTCACCCGCAATATATTAATCAGTTTCTTGAAGTTCTAGTGAATAATACCAGTGTTTTCCCGCTAAATATATCTACATCATTATACATTTTATTGACGAATAGTCGGTTTTGGAGCGGGTTTTGGTACCTCATGTTAATTCAGCTATTGTGCCAAATGTTGGTGATTATTGAGGAGAATTACTTTTTCATATTTCGTAATAAGCAGGTGTAATAATGATTAGTTTCATGTCGTAATAGCAAAGAAAGACAAGTTTCGAAACGATTCATCTTCTGACGCTCGTTAAATTCTTGCAAAACCCATTCAACCAGTTCCTTAATATTATTGATTTGTTTAAATTAGTTCAATAGGATTATGCTAATATCTTTAAATTTTGCTGCTAATTCACACATGGTTTGTGATTTATTCGCATCTACTGAAGCTTTTATTTTGTCATTATCCACCTCGACTTAAGGTCGCCTACGAGGTTCATTTTCAAAATTATCAGATTGGAATTTTTCAAATCATCTACGCACTTTGCGTTCATTAGCAAAATTCTTACCACACATTTCATTGATATTTTGAGTTGTCTGCACTGCATTAGTTCTACGGAGAATACGCGAATGTTTAATGTATCCATAGTTTGTGAATTTTTTTATTGAGGTTACAAGTTGTTGTTTACTTAATTGAGCTGATGTACACTTATATAATATACACGGGTAAAAAACGACCACAACTGCACTGATTTTTGTTGCCGTTTACAATAATTATTTTCGGTTAATTAGTTAATGATATTTTCAACGGTTTATTTCTTCATTCTGTTCTGCACTTAAGTATTGTATTGTGCGGCTAAGACTAGTAACATAAAACGGTTTTTAACCAATAATCTATAATAAGTAGACATATGCACGCTCAGAACGTTTCTGTAGATTTAATGCCACATAAGATACTTTTAAACGTTATTTTAATTGAATCGATGTATAATGGCACAAAGTATAATTTAAAAACGTAACCGGCACATTCCACACACTTCACTAATACCGTTATTGATATTTACCAACACATTTTTAAAAAAATTATATACCTTTGTTTATCTGCACACTATGAGCTGTAGGATGATAAAGTTTTTGTCAGTTGGATAAACCTATTTTTAGTGAAATCTTAAAAACGGAAAAACAAAACATTCCACGTTGTAAAATTATTTTTATTTTATAAACCGTTACTTAGTACGTCTAATTTAGTACGTTTCAATGAAATTTTGGATTTTAGGTTTATATTTGAGATACAAATAACTAATCAGTACATGACGACATGCTTTCAGCATACAATTTAAAATATAATTAAACCACGTGTTGGTGCCTAAAAAAAATATTTCTATGTAAAATATTAACATGTGGAAATTTAGTTTTAATATCTCTATCGTAAGTCAACATCCGATATTGCAGGCTATATATAAGGAAATCGCTCATCCGAGACGAAGCGTTTCGATTTCCATGACTCGGGAGCGCAAAGCTTCGCAGTAGAATTTTGAACAACGTTTCACAATATTTCTCACGCTATTGCATACTGGAATTATTGGAAATATTATCCGAGTACCTTTACGTTTCTCTATTCTGCTGTGACCGAGTTTTGTTGCAGTAACGTTGAAGGTCTTTCGAACCATTTAACAAAGATATTAAGTTCTGAAAATACCAGTACGATTTCGATTTTAACCAGCTTCTCGCTCTCAATTTCCAAGTTTTATATTTAGTAATCATTAATTTTTTTTTTCCTCAATTCCTCTGTTTTTTTCAATTCAAATATCACTATTTCATGTGAAGACATATTCATTTATTTTGTGGTGCAAAAGTTACGTCTAATAATGTAAAAGGCAAGCAAATTTTTCTAATTCCGAATTAATGGCGAGTAAACAAATTTTTCGAAAATGTTACTTGTATAATATGTAGAACGAAGCGCATAAACAAGTTTAGAATTTATGTGTGTGCGTGTGTGCTCGTTTGAAGTCCTTCTTTTGTAAATTTATACCGGTTTTTTTATGGAAAAATGGTATAATTTCCCTAACGTTAAGATGTTCTGTATCTTTAAACTTTTGAGGACATAAAACATCAGATGAGAAGCAAAAAAATGACTGCTAAAGGCCCGAAAAGTATGATTAATGAGAAAACATAGCTGATCTAAGTAAAAGTATTTTTTTCATACATCAAAACGAGAACTCCCCCATGTCAGTTCTCTTCCAAAATTAAAAGGGTATTAGTTCATTTGGATATTTTATATACCGTAATGAGTTATTCTGAAATATTTACCCCATATGTAATGTAAATTAAATAGGTTTTATATTATTTAAATTTCATGGCCTGCATAAATTGATTTAAACAAGAATATAAAATAAAAATCACATATTTCTTAACTTATTCACTAAGTTGATAGAAATAGTTGTCGTTTAATATGATGAGAGATTAGCTCATTAAGTTTTGTGGCTAATTTTTCAGAAAGAATATGGCCTTTTTTCTGTTTTTTGGTGTAATTAATGGTTTTAGAGAAGAAACAGAACTAAAATTTCTATTTTTATCCACTCTGAGTCAACATTTTTAGAAAATATATATGTAAATATGTATAAATTAGAATATCGTTTCAGTTTTATTATCACAATTCATGATGTTCTGTGTATGAAGTCTTCAACACGCCAAATCTACTCCTATTTGGTGGGTTTTTATCGTACATAGATTAAAGAGGATAGTCGAAAACTTTGAGTTTTTCGATGTAGGATTTAGTATTAACCCTCTTTAAAATTGTTAAATCTACACGTCACCATGAAAAGATTTAAATTGTAGTGTCGTGGTGACTTAAATAAATAGGAAAAGGTTAGATTTTAGGTTAGGACGTTACCATGTGGGACTTTAATCTAATCTTTTCCTGTTTATTTAATCGCGTTTCAAAATAATTTATTTTTGCTTAATTTGTTGTGTCATATTATTAATAATTTTTTACTTGTTTGACCCAAATTTTCTAAGTCTGTCGTGCCTGGAGTAAAATGTTGGAGTTAATTAAGCAAAAACGTCGTTTAATTACAGTTTAACTCGTTTGGTATAAAACGTATGAGCGACAACAATGAAAACGAGATAAGGAGATAGGAATTGAGTCAGGCTTAAAAGTTTTTAAGTTGTGCGGATTTATTGTAAGGGGTGCATCGTTTCTTGACTATTACGTTCTTTCATTTTATATCACAAAATATATATTTGGCATATTTGTTTCGCCTTTATTTACGTGGTACCTCTATCTATTCAAATTTCTTTTTTTGAAATAAGAAAAAAAAATTAATTCTCTTATATGTTGCTTCCAGTCACATACTATTATAATATCATCAAAATTCGTTGAGTAGATTTTGGGTGATATCCGCTCAAATTAGCATAAAGCCAGACAAAAGTCTAAAAAAAAGTTATTTTTACTTCCATTACCATTATATACACTAATCAATGACTTTTCTTTAAATATTTTCAATGTACAATATTTTCATGAATTTTTAACTTTTGAATGTATAATATTTCAAAGATTTTATATAACTAATATTCGTTGAGGGGCATGTGAGTCCAAGGTACATACTGTGGAATTAGATGATGACGTGTTTAAGAAAACCGTTGTAGTACGATTTATATTAATTTTTTTTTCTCTGTGAAAGCGTGCCTCGTTTTTGGATGTATTCCGTGAGAAAATACAATCGCACTTGCGCGAAAATGAATTTTCCTTTGATTTACGTTTTCTTTATTTATTGAATACTCATGCAAAACAATGTATTTACACAATATTTAGGCCATTCATAAATAATTCCGCAAAAATATAGTTTAGATGCATTATATCAATAACGAGTATCGGATAAACAATTTTAATCACTTTTATCCGTATTTTTTACGTTGTTTTCTTATTTGTGTTATTATTTATGTATTATATATTTGATGACAAAAACTGTGGCGAAAATATAATGTGATGGGAACCTATTTTATTATATATATATATATATATATATATATATAAATATATATATATATATATATATACAGTTTATTTCGTAATTCAGTTTTCTTTTCAGTTAAGATTTTCAATTTGCTTTACTTTTGCAGATATAATCAGAGCAATATTTAAAAGTCTTTTTTTTTAATATCCCATAATGTTTTAAATACTGAAATAAACTAAGAGGTTTTCATGTCATATAAAGTATTTTCTGATGCTTAATAAAATGTCTGGGATTTAAAAGCAATTTTTGAAGTAAATCTTCTTTAGGCGCGACATGAGAGTAACTCATATTTTTTTGGACAAAAGTAACGGTCAGCAATGTTTATAGTTTACTTGCGTTGTTTCCGGTATTTGAAAACATGCACTGACTTTCGAATTTCGTTAGTATATGTGTGATATACACACATATATATATATATATATATATATATATATATATATATATATATATATATATATATTTGAATTTACTTCTATCCTATTTTCATAAAATTTAATAGTAGTGATTGTTTTTTTGAAATGGTTTTTTTTTTATTAAGTTTAACACTAACGATTATTTTGATTGAAAGAGCACTACCACTAGCAAGGTGGTTCCATGTAAATATAATGATGATCTGAGGATGTTAGTAAATCAAACAACACTCATAATATTTGCTATTAGTTGTGTTACATGGCAAAATAACTTCAACATCGACCAGGTCATGGTCTGGTCTAATGAAGAGCTCCAGAGGTAAACAGTGGAATTCTTTGACGAATGGTAGTAAATAAAAGGCGATTCAAAATATTTACTACTGGTAGCTGTTACTTTACAAAATAACTACACCATCGACCAGCTCAAGGCCTGATGATGGGTTCTGGAGATTAACAATCAAATTCCTTGAAGAATAGAAGTAAATCAACCCTGATTCAAGATATTTACTACTGTGAGCTGTTATTTTGCAAAATAACTATACCATCGACTAGGTTACGATCTAATGACGTGTTCTGGAGATAAAAATATAACTCCTTAATGAATGGTGATAAATCAGCCGTGATTCAAAATATTTGCTATTGATAGTTGAATTACTTTGCAAAGTAACTATACCATCGGCCAGGTCAGAGTCTGATGAAGGGCTTTGTTGATGAACAATGGAACGATTAGTAGTAAATCAAACGTGATTCAAGATACTTGTTAGTGGTAGTAGTCACTTTGCAAAATAACTACACCTTTGACCAGATCAGGACCTAATGATGAGTTATGTAAATGAAAAATATAACTCCTTAACGAATGGTAATAAATCAGCCGTGATTCAAAAAACTTGTTATTGATAATAGTTTTTTCGTTGTTATTTAGTTAAATAACTACTCTATCGATCAAGTCAAAGTTTGATGATGAGTTTGATGATGAACAAAATAACTCCTTAATGGAAATCTAACATGATTCAAGACACTTACTACTGGTAGTTGGTACTTTGCAAAATTACTAAAACATCGATCAGGTCAAGGTCTGATGATAAGATTTGGATAGGGGTTATTCTACAATAACATTTTTATTAACCCCACTGGTAAATCCAACATCGTCCTCTAGACGACTTTATAAGGAGAGTCAAATAAGGACACAGAATGTTGTTCATATTACTTTTAGTGTATGGAAGACAATGTCTCCTTCTATTGGATCGAAATTAAGGGTTAATTTAGAAAATAGGCAACTACTATATTACATAATATTTGTGTGAGCAAGAGGAATTCAATACCCAGTATTATGAGTGAGATTATTGAAGATTCTAGCGATGTGCTTTCACTGAGTAGTCATCATAGTGATCAAGCTTTTTGCAATCAAATTATTGAAGAATACTTTGGCAGGCACATGCATAGTACGTACATATGATTTACAGTGCGGAAATTACTCGTAGATATCCTATAACATTATTAGTATTATTTACGTAATTTAATCACCTATAACATTATTAAACGCTGCCAGTTCTCTGATAATCACGAGGTTACCTATGGTCAGATCTAGCTTTAAGAGAGTAAATTTTAATATAACAAGTAGTCTGTTCAATGAACATTTAAAATGCCGGTATGTTTCAGAATTAAATGATATGAATTTCATTCTGACTATCTACCTTCCTCTGCAAACCATTATATAGACTTGTTTTATATCTACGTAAATTTAATATAAATTGCTAGAAATTTAGTGCAAATTTTTTCACAAATTTCTGATGTTTGGTAAAAATCAATAATCTGTGAAATTAACATATGGGTTATAAAACATATCAATAAAAAGTGTTCTGCTTTTATCAAATAAATGTTTTTTTACTAATGAAAAATATAAAATTAAAAATATAAATCAATTGTTTAATTTTTTCAATTCTTTTTTCATAATTTCTATTTCGATTTTTGCTTTTACAATTCATAATAACAAAAGTTGTTTTTCATAATTTCTTATATATAAATCTTCCAGATGAAGTTCGGTCTGTACTGCAAGTTTTGGTCTCATATTCTTCCTTACATATCGCCTAGGATTGACTCCTTTAAACCTTTAAATTGAACATATTCTTCCTTTTTCCCACTCAAAGAAACAAAACATTTCCTTGTGTGCAGCGGAGTAAAATTGCATTTTATTTTATTTGGCTCTGAAAATAATGATGAATTCTGTTATTAAAGCTACATTAAATTTGTAAAATTACAGCCAGAAAATATTTGTTTTGCTTCTTGAAATCTATAACTTTTAGCAATAAAAAAAAAACTTTTTTTGTCTTATTTATTAAAATTTTTATGGTCAGCCTTAAAAGATAAACCTTATTTCTGAAAAAAAATTCAAAAGGAATCCATGTTAATAAAAAGTTAAACATATTTGGGAACTTATGTAAGAACCAATACTATAAAAATTCACGTAACCTATTAATTATGTAGCATACAAATCTTAAAAGTAATGTAAACTTGTTGTTTTATTTTAGTTTCTACAACCTATATCTTTCTTAAGCAGGTATTTTTTTTAATTACACAATATCAAAAAGATGACAGCGAAGGCCTAATATAAAACTTCAATCTATTGGGATAAAAAATTCAAGAAACACTACGCAATTCAAACATAAATATTTAGACAAAGCGCCAAAGAATTATAATTGTATAATAATTAAAATTTTGAAAGCAATGACCCTTACTTTCAACTAATGCTTTTTATACAGAAGTACGAAGCATCGCTTTTGGAGTGGATGTTTCAAAGTTATATGTCACAGGTAAATGTATAAAAAACAAAGTTAATTCATATTTTTTATTATTTACTGACACTTATGGTGCCAATATTTGGTTCCACAAAACACTTCACCTTTATGCTCTTTTCTATTATCTAAAAGTATCAGCAACAAAGGGCTTAGGAGGTCCCCTTCCGGTCTCATACCTATCTCTTTTCTCTCGTTACATTTCCTTGAAAGGAAATAAAGTTCTCTAAATGTGAATCAAACTGATATTATTTACTTTGTTGACAACGATGAAAGGCAAAATCACACCTGTCTAGCAACTTTCTTCACGTTATGGAATTTATATTGAAGTTACTTTTTTTCTCTCCATAAAATGAAGGTGCTACACTTCATTAAATCTGTCCGTTAAACGGTCCCAGGATTTCTTTTTTTGTGCCTCACTAGGACCTTTAATAACCACTATATATTTGCTAATCAAATCGATTAGTTAGTCCTATTGTGCTTGTTTGAAATTACTGGATCCATCCCTGAAAATAAATATACATAAACTAAAAACAAAAGTTACTGAATCGAACACAGAAAATCACACGTGCATTGTTTAAAGTTTTTCTTTAATTGAAAGTAAACTTGTAACAGGATTTTGAATAGTAAAGTAGAAAGTAGTAAAGTCATTGAAAGTTTAATTTATTTACAAGAAATTTTGACTATAAAGTTTGGGCTACGTAATTGTTTAATGTTGAAAATATTACACGGCAAAATTAACATTTTAACAAACATTAAGCAATATTATTCGCGTAATTATACTTACTTCTTAAAATGCGTATTATGTTCAGCCATATTCGATTCAATAAAAGCAGATAATTAAAAAAAAAAACGAAAATAACAAACTTAATACGCAAAAATCCCTATAGTTTTAAATATAACGAGAATAATAAATTAAATTACACGTCAAATATCATTTCTAACACAATCTCGTCATCCGTAAAAATTATTCCCCGCCACAAAATTAATTTTAATCCCAATGTCTTTTGGAAGCCATTTCTTGGCTGCGTTAGGCATTCTTGACAATATCTTAGTATAGAAAAATGTAGTTATTAATACATTGATAGAATTGATATTGATACTTTACTTTAACCTTATTTCTGTTACCATAATTAGAGTGATATAATTCCGTAAGATATATTTATTGTATATCACATCAATTATACCATAGGTCATATCAATTATAGACTTACAAGCTACATCCTTAACAAGTAAAATTTTGCAATAATATGGTTCTAGTTTATGGTGTAGCTATTTACCATTAGAAGTTCAATAGTCAAGTAGGTAGTTTAGACAACACCGCGCTGTAAACATTTTCCGATATTCCAACCCTCGTTAAAGTGATTGATTCTTCCTGGTGTGGTGGCGAATATTCGATGTGTTCTAACCGCACAGCCGTAAAACGAGCAAACGTTTCCTTCTCGTCCCGTGTCACGTATCGGATTATATCGGGAAGTACCCCGTAAATTAAATTGCGTAGTGTTATTCATGGTGTATACAAAGTTTAGTTACTGCAAGTTACAGAATTTAAATTATGTTGGTACCAATAATGAAGGTTCATCTAAATTCAGCGCGCCTGTAATGATTTACAAAAGTTAGAAACTGCATGTAAAAAAGTTCAGATAATTCTATATATGTAATTATATCTAAATATTTAACATTCAGTAATTTTCATACTGATAACAAACATATTATAAATTTTTGATATACCGTCAACAAAGTTTGTTTTTTTTATAACTGTGATTAGTGCAAAATAATGCAAAATTCATTATTCGGTCCATACGCCTTTAGTTATCACACTCTTATAATTTGTTTGTTCGTAGCTATGTATCTCTCTTTTCATTTTCTTTGACACTGGTGTCCTATCTTATTGTCTCTCTAAATTTGTTTTATTTAAATTACTGTTACTAAGTATGGTGATCGTCTTAACTACTAATTAAAATGTCGGAAAATGAAATACAGGTTCTGACTTGTTATTATTCTGCAAATAAATGTTCAATATATGTCATTTGAATTTTATTCCTTCTGAAGAGATCTTCACTAAGTATCAGTAAAGTGGTTTGACACCATACAATTTACTAAATTGAGACTAGCACCGTGAAATCGCTCTGTTTCAAAGAGTTAATATTTCCTAGCACTTGTACTTCAAAATTAAAAAGATGTGCTTTTTATGGCTCGTTAGTCTCTTGATTTATTGAACAGTAGATCTATTTAAATTCCTACATAAGATACCTCAAAAATACCGCATATACAAGGATTGTTAATATATTGAAAAAGTTGTATTCGATGTTTTTTATGTAACATTGTCATGTATATTTCCAGAGCTGATTTCAATATTTAAGATGGTTTTGAGGATATATTTATACAATAGTTGTTTATTCTATATGGACAATTTATGCCTGCACCCTAGTATTTTTGCATCTTTGCATTCCGATACTTGGTTCCAGTATTTCGGATATTTTATATCTAATTCGTTCTCTTTTTAATCTGCAACTGGCGTCTGTACATATATTTTTTACATTGCTGTAATCAAAGTAATGTGTCCACATTAATATGTAAAAATCTACCTGCTCGAAAATACGATGACTTATTACGATGTTAATAAACAATACAACAAACTGTTTGAGTTACGATTTGGTTAACGAATTGAACCGTTTTTTCCTTGCATTTTTAGCGATGTGGTTTGTATTATACCAGAGAGTAATTAATTATCATTGAATGCATAAACTTGATTGATAATAATATTGTAAATGTTGTTTTAATTTTTACTGTATAATAATGTATTTATTTGTAAAATTGCTTGTAATTTTGGTTTTATTATAATTTCGGTGCCCTTGAAAATATTCGCAGATATATATGTAGATATCAACTAGCACACGAAATTGTTCTAACAGTTCTGTTTATATGATCGTATTTTAAACACAGCATTCTTATTTTCAGTCAGTACGCACGGTTGGCATATAAATGCAATAAAAATCCATTAAAATCGTAATACAAAATTGACTGCAAGATTACAATGATTAACACATCAACCGTTAAGAAAATAATTCTCGTCTATTAGAAATTAAATAAACCTCTTCAGTAAGAGTAGAACTTGTACCACAATTGTTCCGTACACACTTAGAAATACGTAAGGGTATTTAGTATTTCTATTTAATTATTTACAAATATTCATATCAATTTTACATTGTTTGATATGTTGCCTTGGATTGCCTTTTCATCGGCGTAATTCTCAAAAGGTATCCAATTTAGAATCAGCGATATAGTCTTCGGTATACTTAGAAAATCATTCAGTTACCTTTTTTTTTATAATTTTGATTTTAGCAGTTTCAATGATGGATAGGGAAGGGGTATTTCCTGGCACCCCTGCCTCATCCCTTATTAACAGCTATATTTGCCAACATTTTAAACAATATCCCTAAACCAATCTCACATTAAATTCTAAATGGAAATAGAACCGTTCTGAAATTCTTATACTCTGATTTTTCAATTGATCCTCCAAGCAAAAATGAAAAAAAATTCAAGCGTTTTTATTGAGATATATTGATTAATATGCTTTATATTTTCTATATAAAACGGCATCTGCGAAAATTTTCGGGGGATAGTTAACAATGTCTCTAGAACTGACTTAAACACTAATCTAAGTTACATAATTTTGGAATCCTTACAAGTTGCTATTATATCAAAAAGGTATGCATTATTATGACTAGATTTGTTCGTTGTTGGGATATATGAGAGATGGTATGTTTTATCACAATTTAAAATTTCAAGTTACTACATAAAGAGGAACAGCTGTGGCAGGCGGATTGTCAGACGGGACATATGAGTGATTCCGTTGACACAGTTCCGTTTTTTTTCTTTTAAGGTACAGAAACTTGAAAAAGCAATTATACCGAAAAATATAATAAGTACGCAAAAAGTCAGTAAAAAATATGTATTTGCAGTAAAAAATTAAAAATACGTATGTAATCAATGTATGCTTATTTTCTTATTCGTAGGACGTTGTTATTATAAATTTAAACCAATTGTGGACGTTAATTTTCAATGCGGCTATTTTAATCTAAGCAATGTGATTAATCTGACGTGTTTCATTAATAATATATATTTCGTATAAAGTATCGTTTCACTAAAAAACTTCATTTTCCTATTTTCCACGATCTCGCACTTTAAAAAAATTAATTTAATGAGGAACGGCTGTAGCAGGCGAATTGTCGGACGAGACATATGAGTGATTCCGTGGACACAGTTCGTTTTTTTTCTTTTGAGGTACATAAACTTGAAAAATTAATAATGCCGAAAAAAGTAATAAGTACGCAATAGGTCAGTAGAAAATATGTATTTGCAGTGAAAAATGAAAAATTACATACGTATTTTTATTTTCTTATTCGTACTTATTTTAAATTTAACACACGCATAATTATTTTAAATTTAAAGTAATTGAATACATTAAGTTTTAATGTGACTATTTTAATCTAAGCAAAGTTATTTATTGACTGCTGTGTTTCTTTAAAAATATATATTTCGTATAAAATTATATTGGTTCACTAAACAGGTTCATTTTCTTATTTTTTACGATCTAGAACTTGAAAAAAATTGAGGAACCTTTATAAAACCCTTTTTGCGTCAATGTTGCTTTTCTCAGAAAAAATTGATGAAATATAAAGTTAAAATTTGTCCCAAAAATATTTTCCCTTTGTAACCATACATCGAATATCAATTGGACGAATCGAATAAAATGGTTAAAATGCATTCCTTTTAAATTATACATAAAGTAGTCCTAGAGATATTATTAAAAACCTTTACGAAGACATGTACCTTCCCCTCTCTAGGACTCCTGAAATTAAAATTACTGAAAAAACAGGATTAATAAACATGAAACTAAACTTAACCAAAAAATTACAACGGTAATTCTTGGCCATATATTTTGATATTTGCGAAATATACTTTTTATATAAGGCAATATGCTTGCATGGAGAGATAGAAAATATATAATTCTGTAAATATTTGGTATTAACTTTGTTTAAACGGTTATATGTACCAAAGTACGCAAAATTTATTAAAAAATTTTAGCGATTACTTGAGACGTCACGACAGAATAATAGCGTGGTTAAAATTAAAACACTTTTTTGTAAATGTGTTAACCTTGTGTTATTATTAGTATGTATATTTTACTGTTTAAACCCTTATAGTGTCTATCTTTTTTATACACAAGCCTCTCAATGTAAATTCTACAGTGTTTTTTTTTCGTTGTAGTAAATAAAATGAAATAAAAAACAAAAGAAATTTTGTAATAAAAACAGATTTCCCTGAGTAATTATAACCTAATCTGAAATTTTTTATATATTTCATTTTTTTAGGCCCTGGAATTTCCACCACCCAGCGACGTCATCGATTTTCATTATCTGTTAATATATATATAAACTACTTATAATGCCTTTTCTGTGGCATTCAAAATAATTTCGTAATTTCGTATCTTTTATACCCAATATAGATATAAAAAACGTACAAATAAGTTTGTAGTTCTAATTCTATTTAGTCTTTTCGGAGACACTCGAAAGCAATTCTTTATTTCTAATACGCACTTTAACGCCACTCGATAAAATACTTTTTATAGTTAAAAAAAAAATGCTAGAACCCAGTATAACATAACTTGCCAATTGGAAAATTAAGGGTACCACATTCGAAAGAATAGTTTCGGGAAAATTTTTGTGTGATTAGGAAAGATACTTATTATAAAGGCGTTGCTTGAATGTGTCGTCATCAACATCTGTGGATGAAGTTGAAAGCCTTGAAGGAAATAGTGCTCCTGAATTAATTTCTCTATAAAATAATAAAAATTATTTGTCTAATTTTTTTCTGTTTCATATTATTGGCTAATAAATTTATTTACAACGAAATTAAAATTCAATGATATTGCGTGTAGTTTTTAAAAAATAAATTCGTATATATAGTATATATCGACCGCCATACAACACGTATTCTTTGGCGACCGCCATACGACATATACTCCATTGGTTGTTAAAAATTTAAATTTTAAATACCGGATTCATAATTAACAACTTTGAAAACTATAGGCTTATTATTTTTGTCAATTCATGAAATCAATTATAAAATTTCAAACTATTTACATATTATTTTTTCCAACTATTTATTATTTCAAACTATTTATCTATATAACGGCTTACTGTACTGATTGGAAAATATTATGTAATAAAAAATATTTGTGAAATAAAGGAATTATTACAAACTCCTAACATAACGGTCCATGCAAGTATGAGGGGGATGTTATGGGTCCCTGGTGGGGCCCTAAGACAACCCGTGTGGAAATGGATAACAGTATATGCAGATCAAGATTTTTTGATTTTACTTTTCTGCTTCTACAAGTAATTATCACTTCTCTACGATAGCACAAATTATGGTAATGTTTTACATTAAATAGGAAAGTATTGGCTAAAAAAATTATATAACAAGACTCAATAATAAACAAATGTCATAAAGATAATTATCCCTTTTACCAAAGTAGATGTTTTTAGTTCGTTTAAAATAATTATATATTATATATTAATTCAAAATTTTAATTTTAAATTATTTTAATTTCGTCGAAATTCGTACCAAGGTTCAAAGTGAAGTTATATTTAAGCCAAAGGTATTTATGCATATATTGAAAAATTTTCAATTTGCAATTCCTGACCAATTTACGCAAATAAATTTTTTTTAATCTAAACGAAAGTATTACTTTTTTCACTTCAGTCTTGGAATTTAATTTCAATAATGGGGTTGTTGAGTAGGGTGAAAAAGAATAAAGAAAAAAATTGAGGTCGAAGTTACATACAGAACAGAAAATAAAAAAAAAACAGGATATATACTCGTACGTACATATATACACCCTATACATACACACACATATATACACATATACATATATATATATATATATATATATATATATATATATATTTCAATAATCGCAATATTAAAACGTACAAGGATGAACAAAATTTATAGAGGGAAAATTTAATATAAACTTTCTGAACAGTGTGTCAGAATACATTGCTAAGAACAAAACTTACACAAATGATTACTGAGGTAACTAGTATCAGAAATAGTACTTTACTGGATATCGTATGAGGCAATTTTTTGAAATATATAAAATTTCATGTTGTATAGTACTTAGAATGTTTTAGAGTTAAATAAATTTTCTGTAAATATCCTTTTATTAAAATTCATATTTATTTCGAGAACGGATTAAGAAAAACTAACATACTAACGTTTTCCTTGTAGATCATAATATTATAGGAAATAATTAATTTATGACACGTAATGCTAATTATGCGCGTTGGGATCGTATTTTATCGATAATATGTCATTGTTCGTAATTATTTATATTTCACATTCAAATTCAAATTATAAGTTATATAATAGTTATAAGCGTTACATTCAAGTTTAATTAATATTGGTATGACAGCTCGAATATTATATACGATTTAGTTAGTCTTGCGACTCTGCTATTCACTTACTCATCCCGTTCTGTAATTTGAATGAAATATTCATTGCAAGCAAAGTTTCATCATCGAGGGTAAAATATTGAAACAATTATTAGACATAAGTAGGGTCACGAGTCATGGAGGAAAATAACTTCATAGAGACTTTTGTTAAGAAACAGATGGTGATGGATGATTGGATTAATCCAGCCGACTCCTACGTTAACACATATGGCAATTGCTTTCTTATTTTCTTTGAAAAGAGAACCTATATGACCATATTTATGGTAATACAAATATTAGGAGAAAATTTTAAATAAAATGCTGATCTAAAAACAAAATTATCTGTTAAAAATTTATGCGATTCTTGAACATTATATTATTTATAATAACGATCAAAACAAACAGCTCGACTAATAACACTTTTATTTAAATATTAGGTGGAAGTTAAAAACCTATTCTCTTTTTTTCTTTTCAAACTTATCCTTAATTACGTGCTAATATGTAAAAACTTATTTGCTGTGTTTTTCAGATATGCAAAAAATATCGCTCCTGCCTTATTTTGAAAACTACACAACCCTAAATTAAATAAAAAATATATTTATATAAATTTTAGAAACGATATTTTAAACCAAAATCTAACGATTTCCTAAATAGATACAAACATAGCATGTGAACGATATAGAAGGCAATGTTAAAGTATTTACGTTGTGAAAAATTATTGTTTGTAAGTGATAGAAATAATATGTACTTAAATGTGTATAGTCTAGACTAGGCAATTTTTTTTTATATTTGCAACAGATTTTTCGAAACTATTATATGAAGTAAAATTTCATGTAATTTGGTCTAATATCATACAGAATCAAGATCTGCGACAAACGGATAGGCGAACGGATGGAAGTGACGAAATTACAAGGATTACATGTTTCACTATGGAACCCTGAAAACGAAGAAGACAGATATATAAAAAAATTACATGTAGTCCGTAAGAAATTAAATCATTAAATAACTTAATCCAAATAAACCTGTAAATATAAAAAATATACTTATTTGGTATATTCGATAGCAGTTATATTAGTAAGTTAGCATATATAAACGGTTGAAATATTATTTTAGAATTAATTTACGAAATATATGAGTTTAAAATTAATTGTTTCTCTTATAATAACCATTTTCTGAAAATTACTAACTGTAGAGAGCGAGCAAAGAAAAGTAATTTTCCATTCTTTGTTTTGTAAAGCGTACATTGAATTTATTATTATAATACCCTAAGTGGAGTAAATTTATTTATTCCTTCAATTTTACTTTTTTTGTTTAATTATTCCCTGGTTTTGCTTGCCGGCAAAATATGAAAATGGTGGAATAATTTTAAGATACCGTGTTTGTCTAATTTTTATATTAGCATAAAGAACGACTGAATAGTTTGATTTATTCCTGCATAGAGAAATATACTTTGCTCAGGCCCTTATACTTTAACAGCATTCTTAAAAGGGTGATTTTTTAATTACGAAGGAAAAAATTACAATTTCTATTTCATGTGAAATATTATAAGTAAAATTTCGTAATACGGGCCAAATATGTGCAAAATTTTATGGCGATACACCGACAATATCATCGATCGAGCAATATAGGCACGACAATGAAGCAGATTATTTCACGAACACTCACTTCTGTGTTTATAATAATAGAATTAAGAGTATTGAGGTATCAATTAATTTCATTACATTCAGATCATAGGACAAGACGTTTAGTAAATTGAACGTCTATATTATTATAATGACATTTTCTTGTATCTATTCCCCTATAACAGATTTCAAGGTCCTTGAACTGTAAGAACATAAGAGTCAAATGAAAATATGATTTTGATAGGATTTATTTTAAGAGGTTTCTTTATGGAATAAGACTGAGGAAGATAGGAACAAAAATTTTATTTTATTAGTAACATAAAGGCAATTGCGTTTTTATCTCGTATTTGAAAATTATAATCAACGTGACAAAAATTATTTTTTGTAAAATCGCTAACACCTTATCAAAAATAAATACTGAAGACTGTTATATAGCAGATCTTTAAGAAAATTTCATGTAATTCGATCGGATGATTATAAAACTTTCGTCAATGTTCACATTTCATAAGTTTACAGGGCATTTACCGGTTGCTATAACTGCAATATGAAAATATAATATACATAACATTTATGGAGTATTCACACTTACATACTTATTTACAAAATATGCAGTAAATATTTTGACTTTAAATGTAAATACATTTTGGCTAATTATAATCGCATTTTACCTAATCATTGTCTCTTCTGAATTGATGATCTATAAGCTTCAATGCAGAGATTGAATACAAAGCTCTTTGATTTTTATTTTATCAAAAAGCAAATTTCTTCTATATTTTTAAAAAAACTAATAAAGTTCGATTGTATTATCGAGTGATAAAGTGATAAGGAACTTTCCTGTTGAAAATAATTTTAAACTAGCGAAGTATAAATATTATGAAACTAGGAATATAAAATTATATTTGTCCAAATATAAACGACATGTTATTATAATATTGTATTTAATTAAAATTTTTCAAAATTTTAAAATTTTTGAATAAGGCCGAGTATCCAATTTTAGAGAGCAGAATTGAGATTTGTTAGTATTCACGTAGTTACTTTTAATATTGTAGAACCTGTTACATGGTTTGTCTCTGGAAATTATTTGTAGATTACAAGCACAGATAGCTGCCAATCGGGTAAAATTTTGTAAATATTATTTTTGATTCATAATTAATTTCATTTTATTTCAATTTTAATGAATTAAACATTAAGATAGAATAGCACTTCAAACTTAATAAATTAAACTTGTCATAAGGGAAAAAAATAAAATTGTGAAAAATTTTAAATTATACTTTATACATGTTTTAGGTAATTACTAGCAATTATTTCACATATACGTTATTGGTATTTATACTATTTTCTTTTTCTAAATCACACTTTACGCTAGATATGTTAGTCGTACAATTTATACAAGTCGTGTGTTTAGTTTAATTTATATGCGGACAACAAAACCGAGCATGATTTTCAAACAAATTTCGTACAATGGGTAAGTTTTTATTCCTGGTGCTAGAGTTTTTTGTTGAGCCATATTTCAATAAATATTAATGACTGATCATACGTTTAATAAGTGATAAAAAGTGCATTATTTTGGATAAAATAGCCATATAGTAGTTATATAATTTTAATTAACAGCGTAACATAATTAAAGTCCTGTCTTGCCAAATAGATAAATGTTCTTATTGAAAATAAAAGTGTTTGTAAAAAATGTCCGTTTCTTATATTCGCAATGATCTAGCTAAAAATGGAAAGAAAAATATTTTTAGCAACCCTCTAAAACTTTTAGCAACCCTGTAAAAACTTCATTTTATTCGCAATTAACTATAAAATTTTCTTCATAAACATCCGAAAAACAGGTGAAAATACCACTTTTAATTTGAATGTAGAAATTATTCAAAACATGAAATAAACTTGTGTGAATATTTTTAATACTTCCACTGTAGATGGGAGGATGTATCTGGATTAAAAAACGAAAATTTTTACTTTATTTCAGCTTTATTGAAAGATTTCAATAAAGGAAAACTTGTCCAACGGATCAACTTTGCTGGTAATTCAAACGACTCGACCAATTGTCTGTCGAAGATTCACATTCACACCTTAACCCAATTTGACTATGTTCTTTAAACTTGTCAGTGCAAAGAACATGGTCAAAAAACCTCTGCAGCTTTTCTCAACACTTCTTCAAAGAACTGAATTCCTTTCTTATACTTAGTAGGCTGCAAATCTTGAAACTTGCTTATTAATGAGCGCAGGATGCCCGTACGATCACTATTTATTTTCTTACATGTGATAAGATTCCTTTTAAGTTTTTCCGTTACGGGTGAAATGCACTCAGGATTTGCTCTTACCACACCTTCCTGATTAATGACCTTCTGTGTATGCGTTATGTACTCGCAAAAGTCGCGGTCCAGATAAGAATCATCTTCTTGGCCACTGCTATGAATGAAACTGTGCCAGTATGTTATTCCAGAAATACGAGCGTTTTCTCTTGAGTAACCGTAGTAATAATGTATTTATGCATATGAAATTTTACCAATTGGTATGAGGAGAACCAATAACGTAATAACATTTCCGAATTTTTTTGGGAACAACGAGAAAACAATTTTTGAAGCACCAGTCTGTGTCTTGAGTTTTATTTTATTTTCGAGTACAATCATTGCATAATAACCCGCAGGTCCAATAACAGGCGACACCTTTTTCAAGCCTTTATTCGCCTTTGAAGGCAAGTCTTCAGAGAGAAACAGTCACTGCGCAGACTGTTAATTAATTTCATTTCCGTAATAGTATATTTAGCCTCGAACACAGTGATAATATCGAATAGAGTATTTAAGTGATCTCCGTCGAGTTTTTCTAACATTTCGCGATACCAATTAGCGCGACAAACGCTGTTCTTAAGCTTTGAGAAAATCATGTGGCACCCAAAGTTTTCTAATTGAAAAGTTAACGGTTCTTCGAAAGTTGTGGTCATTGGGAGTTGCAGAGGAAGTACATCATCTTCATAAGAAACCGGCTTGGCACAGATGATACGTCCGGGTATTTTATATTTTTTGACTTAGCTTTATTCCAGTAATTTTTGTTAAACAGAATGAATAATCATTTTTACCTGATTCTGCTGCACTCGCCACATGGATAGGATAGCAAAGGGAATTAATGGGTGAGTACTCTGAAGCCATCCTGCAAAATAATATGAATACAAAAATTCGAACTCCAAGAGTTATTTAAATTCTCTTCACTACTGAATCTAAAGTATTAACGATATGCTTCTACAGTCATGACAAAAATTTCTTCAAATTTGAGCGTAGTGTAAAGTTTTCATACACAAAACAAAATAAATCTGGAAAATGTACACATCCTAGACATTATTTTAAAGGATTGGATGCAAAAACATAGTAACAAAGTGAGACGTGCATGAGTTAACAACCAAAACGCAAAATGATATAAAAATAATAAAAAATTGGCTGTACTTTACTTAAGCAAAACAATGAAACAACAAAGCTGTCATAGCCATTAATCAAAATGTGGGTAGTTTGATACAATCTACCCAAGGCAAGAATAAATAACGATTCGGCAGGACGTACGACATCTAAATCTTCACGTAGACATCTAAAGAAATTCATTATTAAAGTGAAAAACTGAAAATTTTTGGTATTACTTTTTCAAATATCATATTTTCCCAATCAGACCAGATAGATTTTTCTAAATATTTCTATAAGGATATACTTATTAACAAAAATCCAAATATATAAATTTTATTCCAGAGCAAAAACTGTGGTTGACTAATATGACTTAACTTTAGTTTTATTGTTTCTTTAGTTTTATTTGGTGGGATCCCACCTGAAGATATTGTAATACAACGAAACCTAGGTCGTGGTAAAGAAATTAAAGAAAGTAGAAATAATACTACATCACGTAGTTTCATTTAATTGTGAATAATGAATTTCTACAAAATTAACGCCAAATATATTCAATAGTTTTATTTTATAAAGTTTTCGCTTAAATTATGTGTTAATTCATTCCAACGTAACTTCAATACGACTAATTACATTGTGACAGACTCAAGGTTTTGTCATTCAAATAAATCGCTAGAATTTTGCGAATCAGTCGCCAGAATTATTGAAATGGTTTAATAAGACAATGTTATATCTAGAATTACCAGCGTTTACTGATACGTGAAATTATTTTACAGTTTCCCTTAAAGGATCCCAAATTATTTATTTTATGTAGCATTTGTAGTTTGAATCACTGACTCATACCCCAAAAGAAATGGAAAAGTTAGTTCTATAGTAATTTTTTATGGGAATCATACAAAAAATTATCTATAAAAATGATCTGATATTTTTTTATTTAAATCATGGTCAGAAAAAAATATTAATTTTCCAATAAAGAAATGTTTTAAACGTTTTACAATTATAAACATAACCTACATGTAAAAAAAATAAAAATGCACTAAATTATTAGCATAAACAATATTTATTTATTTATTTGGTGCAATACTCATAGCTGAATATTTAAATAACAAGTACACGGAAATTTAATTTATTATAATCATTTTATTTTGTTTTAGGAACTTTTATAAGAGCTTGCTTTACAAATTTAACAACTCAATACACGTATAGGAGAAGTAAATTGAATTGCTTTAAACGTTTTATAACTATAAATATAACCTACGTATATAAAAATAAAAAAGCATTAAATTAATTGCATAAACAAAATTATTTTTTTTGGTGTAATACTCATTGCTGAATATTTAAATCACAATAAGGGTAATTTGTGAATCGCTACATTGTATCTTATTACTTTCATGATGTTTCATAATACACGAAATGCACGCGCATAGCTTTAAATTCTTTAGTCAATATCGAAAGAGTGTATTTTGGGATAGGAATGAGGTACATGAAAATTTAATTTATTAAAATCGTCTTATTTTGTTTTTGAAACCTTTAAAACAGCTTGCTTCACAAATTTAACAACTCAATACACGGCTAGGTGAATTTAAATCAGTTCACGAATACAAAGAGAAATTATCTTAATCGTACACGTGATTGATATAACTGTTAATAATCATATTTCATATTATTTAAACATAATATTAGTCATTAAAAACTTCAATGAACTAAATATCTAAATCAATTTACGTATATTAATAATAACGGCCTCGTGCGATGTAATTCAACACATTGTACATTATTGTGATCTGCTTTAAGATTGGGATGTTGGATTTACCTCAAATTAAATAAAAAAATGATATTTGTGTCTTAATACTTTTTCATACCTGCTATGATTACGTCTGTCAATATCTACTGATATTAGTTGGAGATGAAACTGCAATACCTTTACTGTCTAAATCTGCGAATGTTGACGGGAATGACAGTTTTAGAAATCCTTGTTACCCTATAAAATCGATTTCGAATGACATACAATTTTAAATGAATTTCAAAGTAACTGATAAGTTGAAATATAATGTTCAAATTACAAAAATGACACGTAAATTTCGATATCTAGATTTCTTGATTGACTATTTACTAGACAATTAAGGTACCATACATATTTTGTTCGATCAGAAAATTTTTGAAGGTTCCTAATTAAAATAACTAATTATATTTGTTCGAATGGGGCGATAACGTAAGTCATAAGATTTAAACCGTTCCAAGGTGTTTTTCTTTCTTCAGGAAAGAAACATTACTGAACAATTCCATTCTGTTAGTTGTAATTAGAGTACTCAAATGAATGATTTTGTTTAATCTAGTTATTAGACATTACCTATATCTTCTAAAATTTAGTACTTATGATGATAATTTTATTTCAACCAAATAAACTTTTTTCTACAAATCCTAGAAACACACAAACAAAACTTTTCTCTTTTCAAAATGAATATGGGGTGCAATACCCATATTTTTGCATAATTCGCTCATGTTTCTAATATTTAAAGTGGAATTCGGAAATTAATTAACACATCTAACGACAGAAAGTTGGACGTTCATTACTGTCAGATTCTGTGGTGGACGGTTTGCCAATTTTAGTCTACGTTATCTGATATATGAGAATATATTACTAATGAACATGTAAAAACATTTTAAAGATGAAACATATAGTTGGTTAATGTGCTCTAAGACTGACAAAAGTGAAAAAATAACTTATCAGACAAATAATGTTTTAAAAAAATGAGATTCGTTTTCCCAAGAAAATTTAAAATAAAAACGTTAAAATATTGTTTTAAAGACAATTTTCAAAAAGTTTTGTTTTTATGGCTTATAAAATTGTTAATATTAACGCTGTGTAAAAGAAATGTTGATGAAAGGTGTAGATAGTTTGCTCAAACTTTTAGTTCTCTTACAAGCAAAACTTGCGTTACTATAGCCAAAACCAGGCAGTGCCATTTTTCCAAAACAATAATCAAATTGAGAGAGTGAGCATCCTGAAAACTATATTGCAAAAATAAATGCATTTCGATTACATAAAATGTATGGCTGGCTTCTTTTTGACCATTTATCTGGATTAATTGGAATTAATTGTAAGTTATTTTTATTTGGACATATTTTGGACTAAACAGAATTAATTTCGAACAAATCTGCTGCCTAAACAGCTTAATAATAATAACCTGAACTTGTTCATTGTCCTGAAAGCATCTGCCACTTCCGTTTGTACCTGATAGTTCACTCTGACTATTTTATTGATAAGGAACGTTACCCCTGAGTTTTGTTTAATTTTTTAAGGATAATAATGTGATGGTGATAATGGTGTGCATTCTAAAATACTATGCAGTTGGCAAATAAAATATATGAATGATAGGTGAGTTAAAAGGTATTTCAACCAATTTTATCAACTAAATTATCCGCGTCAAAGCAATATCCATTATTAGGGTGGTCAAATACAAAACTTGACCGAAAGCTTCATTTCAGGTATCTAATGTTTGATGTCAGTAAACATATGGAAATTTAAGCTCATTTGTTAATTTTTAATACAACCACTGAAATACATTTAATTTGAAAAAAAAATTGATGCCCGTGTCAAAAAACATAAAAAAGAGCTTTGTTTCTCAATATAAATTTGTTAGTGCAACATCCTAAAAATAATTTTTAACTAAGGCACTCACTAAGCACTACTTACAAAATATATATTTAGTTCCTTTGCATTCGGTTTAGAAATTCCGCGAAAGAGGGATTGGGGTACATTGTAACTTTGAAACTAAACTTAACGAAATTTGTGTTCAGAATGAAAATTAGAATGGGGTAATAAATTACATTTCAAGAGCGATTTATAATATGTTCAAAATTATGTTCAGGAAAAGTTATTGAGAATATCGCGCTTTCATTTGATCTTTAAAGAGCGAGTTACAGGAAAGACACATAAATTTAAAAAAAAATCAGATACTTCCTTTGCTTCACATAAAATTTCCAATTAAATATTTTGTCTGTTTAAATAAATTTCTATGCGGGTTAATAAGCTGTATAACTACGCTAAATTGCAAGGTTTTTTCGAGATAACCGGCTGCTAGTACTAGTAGTTAACATGGTATATCAGTTATCAAAAAGGGTTCCGTCATTTTTCATTTTTTAGTTCGAGACCCCAAAAATAAGTAAATGCAATTTACGTCTCTTGAACACGGCAAGTCTAATAAAATAATTACATTCCAATTTTAAAAAAAAATAATACCATAATTTCTAAATAATATATTTCCCTACTTGGCGACTTGGAAATGACAGCGGAATTAATAATACTCCTTGTCACGTACATACCGACCAATTTATTTTTTACTAGCTCACCTTTACTTTCAAGCAACAACATATCGCGACTTAATCGTTTCAGGAAAACTACTCAGATAAATTTAATATGAAAGAAAATAAAAATTTCAACACATTTTGACATGGAAAGGGAATTAGTTTTACGTTGGTTGATTGTGGAATTAATCTTGGTAGAAATGTTCGTATCCTCTCGTACAATACTGGCAACCATTTTTCATTTTAGACTGAAAAATTTCGCCTGAGGAGAATAATATATTCACGAAGATATTGATATATGCTTTGACATGAGTAAGGGACAACTACAGAAACATTACGAAAACAGAAAGCTACTTGAGTTGAAGAAAACATAATGATTTATTCAGATTATATTAGATATAAAGACTCAATTACTAAGATTCGTTTTGTTGAGAGTGGACCAGGTTGGTTAAGAATATAAAATATTGTGATTCGATTTATTAAGAGTCGACTAGATTTATTAAGATTATTTTAGATTAAGATGGGTTAATGAAAGAAATGTTGCTCGAATGAATTAACTGTATGTATTCTAATTTCTTATAACATTTTGATGGTGTAAAATATTAACTTTCTAATTATGACATTTCGCGTCAAGAATGTCCTTAGCGCAACAGTGTAGTATCTATTTGGTTGTATAAGTACATGGACATCCGAAAACAATTGTATTCCCGCAATTTTTTCATGTTTTTATTATTATTTTATTAACATTTTTATATAGCCATATGGTAACATATACAATTTAGTAACGGGAAATAGACGACTGTTATGAATACAATTTTTGTAGACACGTCATCTTAAGTTTTTTAAATTATCAAAAATGTATTATGGGTGAGCATACCTTCCCATGAAATAAATCTTAATTGTTGCTTAAATACCATTAATACAAAAAATATTGCTTTCTTCGAAACTTGCATTTAAATATGAGTAGACTTGCCAAATGCGCAATTTTTACGAGGAAAAGTTTGAGAAAATATAGAAAAAAAATTTAGATTATATTTCAGAAAAATGGTGAAAAGTGTGAACAGAGCACTTCAAAGAGGATATTGGATCAGCTTAGTACATGAATATTTACCTACTCCTAAAAAATCTTTTAAGTACTAGTACTACGCTAATATCCGTTCAGAAAATCCATTGGTAAAAATCCATACATCATTATCAAGCCTTGATGTGAATTGTGCTTTGAACGCTTTTAAAAAAAAACGTATGTTACGAAATAAATTTTTTCATCTGTCTTTTGAGAATCTATTATCAACAGCCAAAGTAATCCTAAATGTAAATGTGATCAGGATAATAGTATTAAACCCATTTAATCAAAAACACAATACTTGAAATCGATTCGTACATGCCGAAAATACACATTAACATATTATAACAGTAAACCTATTTAGTGCGACTAAAACTCGCACTATGAGGGATCTATGTACATTTACATATGTGTAAAATTTTAATATGTGAATTAATATTTTAAGGCATAAAATGTTTTTATTAAAGTATTTCTAAATGTCAATGTTATACTTTACAAGTAAAGTATGAGCAAAATATTTTTTTTTAAACATTACGTCAAGTGTGACGCATTACACCTTTTAATAGCAAATTGTTTCATTTGCAACCATGATATTGAAAATATCATGAAAAACAGCATTTTATTATTAACTTTTATTGAAAATATTTTATTATGTTGCATCGACAATTTCAAAAAACATGTTTTAGGCCAGTTCTGACAGGTACTTCATCCGCTTTTAAATAATTCTCTTATATTTTTTAAAAACTTTTTACAAAAAAATGACTAAGTTAAAAAAACTTTGGTTACTTTTGCTAAAATTTAACAGCAGAATAAATTTGCTTATACTACATTATTATACTGGGTCTGAGACAAACTTCTGAGATACTTTTTTCATGATTATTTTGAAAGTTGCTCAACTGTTTGTGTGAAATTTTATTTTGAAATTTTCCATCGCTCGGCTATGTGAACAGCATAAGCTCGAAAGTTCAATCAATATTTTATAATACCTGCGAGTGTTTCTCCTTTATGATAACCGTTTGAACACTTCTGCATGGACAGCTACAACGAAAATTAACCGAATTATGGGAGGACTTTCTCAATAGTTCGATCACTTTTAAAAGGGAAAACTGGAATTTGAAGATACTCCACGCTCTATACAATCGCGATCATTGAACATCGGTATTGTTCGGGCTCTTGTTGAAGAAGATCCGCAGTAAGTAGCACAATGTTTAGTTGCGTAACTTTAGTGTTTAAAAAGCACGATCTTATCTTACTTTCACGAAATGGGTAAGACTAGGTCGTGCATCCTGCACAAGTCGAATGAGATACATAAGCAATTGCGTGTTGATATCTGTATGACACATTTGACATCGCATATCAATGAAGAATGACTTAAACGTCTAGTGACTGACAAGGAAAATGGAATGTACTGTACCAACAATTTTAGTAAACGTCAGTAGCTCGGGATCAACAAAACTGGAGTAACTACACCGAAACTAAACCACTTCGAAATGAAGTTCATGATTGAAGTTCAAGCCTTTTGGTGGAACTATAATAAGGCATTGCACGTTTATACATTTCACCGCCCGTATACAATGATTAGATCCAACTATTTTACGCAGCCAGGTATCGTTGCTACGGAAATTCACGATAAACAAACCAAAATCTAATCTTCGTCGTCACTACACTCGACCTGTGTATCGTTGAACATATGCGACAAAGTCATAAAGTTAGGCTGGAATGTAGTGGCTCACCATACTCGCCAGACCATTCGCCTACAGATATCACATAAATTTGTTTAGATTATTATCTAATGATTTCAAGGACAAAAGTTTCAAGATATTTACGAGATCTAAAAAATGGGATTGAAACGATGTGCGATGAAAAACCAAGTGATTTCTACAAACAAGATAACTTTCTATTCTTTGAACGTTTGAGAAGAGTTGTAGATTTCACAGATGATTACGTGTTAAAATTAAGTTGATAATATATCACAATATAAAAAGGGAATAAAAGTGGTTTTAGTGGTCAGAACCTTCTGTCCGAACCAAAGAACTAATAATTAACTTTCAACACACACTTTCAAATATGGTCTAAGAAATATCACTCCAAATCACACAAAGATTTTCCCTAAGTAATTCCTTTCAAATTTCCCCACCTATAACTTTGTGGTTACCGTGGTGTATTGTGTTGACAACAAGGCACACGACCTTTGAAGATACGGCGCATCGCGGGTTCGATTCCCAGCCGTTCGTCGAACGGGGCTGGACTGGTGTTACGGTTGGCTGTAAGAGATTTTTCTCGTAGCAATAAGTCTGCTATATGTATCAATTAGATACGTTAAAGTAGATAAATAAAATAAATAAATAAATAATATGAATTTTCAATTACCAAATTATGTCATATTGAGTTTCAATTTTTTTTTTATTATGAAAATATTTTAATAATGGGTCTTAAAGTGCGTATAAGATAAAAATAAATGTTTTAGAATGTCTCCAAGAGGAAGAAATACGATATTTTTTGGACGTTTTTATATATCTTCATGGGTAAAAAGGATAGATTTTTTGTTTTTAATGCCATAGAAAAGGCACGGTAAGTAACATATACTGGTTAACATATAATAAATCCCGATAAAATCGCCGCGTGGTGGAAATTCAAAGGCCTACAATATTTTTTAATCTGCGCGTACGTGGGCATGAAATAAACCAGAATGAAATAAATCTGAAACAAAAATTGTCTTAAAATTACTGCAGTTTTGCACTGTTTTTTTTCTTAAATTTCCTAATAATTTTTTACCATTATTACATATTAAAGTATTATTCGAATTATATGATATACGTGAAAAAATCGAGACCCACGTATCCGTTATTTATTTTTTTCTCTCAACAGCATAATAGATAGCAGATAGCAGAGCAAACACTGCAGATAGCAGAGCTCTGCAGATAGCAGAGCAAGCACAATTATTTATTGCAAGTCGATTATGGGGAACTTAATAATGGGAAAATGAATATGAGATCCTAACACTTATTTTGATACAAGTATTTTATGGATAATACTTCAATTAAATTAAGCGTAAAATTATAAAAATAATTGCAAAATATTGAGTACTGCCGAAAACGATTACTTCAATCAAGATATTTACAGCTCATCGTGATCACGTAATCTTTTAAATATGAGTAGAAGTCGGATTACGAGGATTCTGTATACCCTTAGACACATATAAGAGTTAAAACAGGTATTGATATCTTGTATTCCCATTAATAAATTTCCAACAAATGTTAAATTATATAAAATATTAAATATATGAATAAAAAATTCTTAATATTAACAAAGCAAGTATTTTATTATATCTGAAATGATCGCTAAAATTTTCAGGATAATTTTCACGCTTTAATACATATGACAATTTAAATATTTAAGCTAGTAGGGAATATTTGTAGAACTATTTAAGATTATCTATTTAATTTTTGTCTATCTAATTATTTTATACAGTGTATCTTTTGTAGACATAAAAAGTATGTAACTTAAAATCATCGCTGTAGCTTCCTTGCAAACTATAAATAAATTTTTAATAACTTTATTTCTTCCTAATTTTAAGTATAGGAGTTTCAGAGAGGAGAAAGTACATGTCTCTGTAAAGGTTTTTAGTAATATCTCTGGAACAGCTTAATATATTATTTAAAAAGAATATTTTTTAAATCATCAATTATTTAGGTTCTTTTACTTTATACATGTGGATCACTAATTTTCATGATTGTGCCAAATTTAAATTTCCTACATCAAATCGTCTCTGAAGAAAGTAGCTGTGGTATACGAAAGCAGAACTGGTTCTATAAACGTTCCGTTATTTCACTTTTAAGGTGCAAGGTTGAAAAACTAGGAAACTGAACCTGTTGGGTGAATTGGTATCATCTTAGAATAGATATACATCATTTAAAAATACGACAGGTGAAGATTTATGTTTACATGAAAAATAGCCGCATTAGAAGTTACGACTCCAATTACTTTTAGATTTGACACGACCGAACAAACTACAAATAAGAAAATAAATATACACTGATAACATTTTTATTTTTTAAATTTTATTCAATGCAAACCTGTATTTTTTGCCGAATTCTGCGTACTAGTTACATTTTTTTGGCTACATTGCTTATTTAAAGTTTCAGACCTTAGAAGAAAAAATTGAACTCCGATAAAGGAATCACATATTTATCCAGCCATCAATCGGTCTGCCGCAGCCATTTTACATTGTAAAATAAAATTTGGAATAGTAATAAAGCATGCTAACAGCAACTCGTAAGAATTCGAAAATTATGTCATTTAACGTTGTATTTAAATAAATTCTAGAGATATTGCTAAAAAGACCCACGAAAATATTGTTAGATACCGACTGATAAAGAAAATGTTAAAGGGTATTAATCAATAAAAGCGCTTGTATTTTTTTTTATTTCAAACAATACTTGGGATATCAATTGGAAGATTGAAGTACGACGATTCCAAGTTTTTATTCATGCTGATTTTGATGTGAGGTAGTGTTAGAGATATAGTTTAAAATGTTGGCAAAACACAGGTCTTTGCAGCAAAAACTCCCATCATCGTTGTAAGAAAAAATTACGCCGATAAAAGACATATTAGGCAACATGTAATATTTATGTGGTAAAATTGATATTAATTTTTGTAAATAGTTTACTATAAATACTATATACACTGAAATGCTCATACATGCCTAAGCGGAACGGAACCACCATCGCATTGCAAGTTCTATCGCATAAAACGGGTTTATTTTATTTTCGATTGGCAGCACTTTTGCTTTAAGCCGCAATGGATTTTGATTTCAGTTATATATATATATATATATATATATATATATATATATATATTTATATATATATTTACTTATAAAACGTTTAAGTATTTTTAATTAATAAATATATACATTTAAATAATACACCATATTACAATATAACAACTGACAGTTTCGTTTTGGGGTTCGTTACGTTTTCGTTCCACATTATAAGACTTCAGTAGCTAGACAAATTATTATACTAGTCGTAACGTCTAAGTCAACATATTTCAAACTTATCTATAGAAGTTGAATATTAGCTACGTGAAGCTATCTCTACAAACCAGCGTGCAAAAATGCGAATAGTCTTAAGGTGCAAGTAGCAATTGTCCGTGCAAAATAAACTATTATAATTTAAATATATTCTTAAAACTACTTGGTATTATAGGAAAAAAAAATTGGAAATGCATTTGACCATGCCAGTTAGAAAAGATCGAAATCCCAAAATAAATTTAAATGTAAAGAAATAATCAATGTACTAAAAGCGCTCGTATATGCGATATATTCGAGGTAACTTATATCGAAAAATAGACATACTGTTTAATCAATAGACTTCTAAGCCAAAGTAATACACATCTCATCAATCGTGACGTACGACTGCTAGACAATAATAACCCTTTGAAACATAGCGGTACTAACCACTTAGCAATGAATTTGATTTTTTAAAACTTACCACTCAATTGGATTTATCGTGAACGTTTCTTTAGTAAGAGTAAAATGCAAAGGAATCATAAATTCAGAATATTACTTTGCCGAATAGAGCTAAATGGTTAAATTTTAGGAAAAACTTTTTTCTCCTGTAATTTTAATTAGTGCTTCAAATGTTAAATATATATAAGTTCTCTAATTGTAATTAAATTTACAGAGTCGAGAAGATATGGTTCTAACTCTAATAACAATTAGTAAACAGTTACATGGCTTCGAGGAAACTAAAACTATATGTTTATGCAATGACATTTCCTTAGAAAACACCCCTCTTTCCCCACTGTCATTGAACCCTTTTAGGATGTAAAAGCTACTTTCATAATTTTAAAAGTGTTACGACGGCGCCATCTATAATAAACTGTGCGTATTTTTACGAACGTACCGGCAATCTGTCATTGCGTTTTGATATATACTCTGTGGCATAAAAATGTACATGTAATTATGAATGTGAGATTCTAATACGAAATAAAACAATTAATATTATTATTCAAGTACGATATTTATTGGTGCATTCCTCATTAAATACATAACAAATCTGGCGACGAGGAAGAAAAATGTCGGAACAGCAATTGACGCAAGTTCTTGCGCAGATGTTGGAAACCATGCGTGGAATGCAAATACAACAAGCCAATCTCCAAATGGCTTTACAAAACCAAGGAAATCAAGTAAAACCTGTAAGCGGCATTCAATTACAACCATATGATGAAATAAATGAATCGTTCTCGAGCTATTTACAAAGGTTGCAAAATTATGTAACCTTAAAAGGCGTGAATGATACAAGAGTAAAGATCCAGATATTTTTAAACTGCATCGGACCTAAGTACTATCAGGTACTAAAGAACATTACAGCACCAAATACCCCCGAATCCAAATCTTTCGAAGAGCTTATTAAAATACTGGGAGAACACATTTCACCGGAGCCAGGGGAAGTGGCACAACAACATAAATTCTGTCTCAGGCAGCAGCATGAACACGAAAGTATTGCTAATTACATGGTTGGGTTGAAGGAAATAGGAGGAAAATGCAACTTTATATGTAACCACTGTAAACAAACAACATTCGATACTCACCTGAGAGTGCAATTTATACGAGGGCTGCGGAACACTGAAATCAAAGAACGATTACTACAAGAGCCACCTACTACAAAATTTGATGATATTGTGAAAATTGCTATGGCCATAGAAACATCAAAATGTGAAACAAAAGAAATGGGCTAAGAATTTACTACAAACGTAAATAAAATTTCAATAAATAAGAAGAATAAAGCTACATCAAGTTCATACACTACGAATAAAGGTGATAATACTACACATACATACAATAGAAGAGAGAGGAAAATCAACTGTTTCCGATGTGGAAGAGAAAACCATTTGGCAAGTCAATGTCAACTGAAAGATAAATTGTTTTGTAAGAAGTGTAACAAGCGAGGGCACGTGCAATCAGTATGTTTCATGGACCACAAACAATTAGAAATTGAAAGTGAATTGTCATCGGATGAAGGAGTAGAGGAAATATATGAAATACATAGAATATACCAAGATAATACTACGCTACATGATAAGTACAACTTAGCATTACAAATAAACGGAAGAGTACATACATTAGAGCTGGATACAGGATCAGCTTTTACTACTTGTTCTGCAGAGTATTTTAGAAATAATTTCAATAAGGTGAAAATGCAAGCGACACACATACGGCTACGTACATACACAGGAGAAATAATACAGCCATTGGGAACTTGTAATCTAAAAATAAAATACAAAAACAAGGAAATAGAAGGACGAATATTCATAATAAACAAAAATGTGGGTCCAATTGTAGGAAGAGAATGGTTAAAGAAGCTAAATTTAACGTTTGAAATAAATTCAATAAGTAGAGAAGAAAATGACATGACAGAAAAAGAATTTAAAGAGAAACTGCAGAACCTGTTGGAAGAACACAAAGAACTATTTTCTGAGGAAATTGGCTTGATCAAAAATTATGAAGCAGCATTTAAACTAAAAGAAGATGTATTGCCTGTATTTTTGAAACCCAGACCTGTTCCATTTGCACTCAAAAATCAAGTGGACGCAGAGCTGGACAGATTGGAACGTGAGAACATAATAGAAAAAGTCACATACTCACAATGGGGAACGCCCATTGTTCCGGTAATAAAACCAAATGGTAAAGTACGTCTATGCGCTGATTACAGATCAACTTTAAACAAAAATTTAGAAAATGAGTACTACCCAATACCTCGCAAAGAAGAGATTTTTGCTAAGCTGAGCGGTGGAAAGTACTTCTGCACTCTAGACATAAATCAAGCTTATTTACATATGAAGACAAATGAAGATTCGGCCAAAATGCAAGCTATTAGCACCTGCAAAGGTACATATAAGGTGAACAGAATGATGTTTGGAGTGAAAATAGCACCAAATATTTGGCAGCGATTCATGGATCAAACCGTACAGGGAATAGATGGAACAGCATGTTTCTTTGATGATATTTCTATACAAGGGCATACACTCGTACAACTTTTATAAAGAATAAAAAAAGTATGTGAGAAATTAGAGCAATGTGGGCTGCATTTAAATAAAAAGAAATGCCAATTCTTTCAAGAATCTATTACATACCTAGGACACACAATTAATGAGAAGGGTTTACATCCAACCAAAGAAAAAGTGAACGATATCAAACGAAGCCCAAGACCAACGGATGTATCGTCATTACGTACATTTTTGGGATTAACAGCAGTTTATTCCAAACCTATCATCGACGCTGCATCCAATGTATAACTTATTACAAAAAGGAATTCAATTTGTATGGTCTAAAGAGTGTGAAATGGCATTCCAGCAACTGAAAGAAGAGATCTGCGGGGAGAAAATACTTACACCATTTCATGAAAATTTACCAGTTACACTAGCTACGGATGCCTCACCTACTGGTTTTGGTGCGGTTTTGTCACATGTGATGTCGGATAAGATGGAAAGACCTATAGCTTTCGCTTCAAGATCACTTACAAAGGCAGAAAAAGGATACAGCCAGCTTGATAAGGAAGCGGCAGCATTGATTTGGGGGCTAAAGAAGTTTTTCCAATACTGCTATGGGAGAAGAATCACTCTGATCATTGACAATCAACCACTAGCGAGAATCCTACACCCAGAAAAGACAATCCCTACCACTACGGCTATGAGACTGGTACATTATGCAAACTTTTTGGTTTTGGTGCGGTTTTGTCACATGTGATGTCGGATAAGATGGAAAGACCTATAGCTTTCGCTTCAAGATCACTTACAAAGGCAGAAAAAGGATACAGCCAGCTTGATAAGGAAGCGGCAGCATTGATTTGGGGGCTAAAGAAGTTTTTCCAATACTGCTATGGGAGAAGAATCACTCTGATCATTGACAATCAACCACTAGCGAGAATCCTACACCCAGAAAAGACAATCCCTACCACTACGGCTATGAGACTGGTACATTATGCAAACTTTTTGGCTGGATTCAACTATGAAATTAAACTCAGAAAAACAACAGAACACGCAAATGCAGACTATTTATCAAGAAATAGTATCCCTACTCATGCAACTTTAGAGAAACTCACTGATGATGACGCATTCTACATAAATCAGATTACAGAGATGCCAGTGACACGGCAGGAAATAAAGAAAGCTACAGTGAAGGATGGGTCCTTCATTGTAGCTTTCTTTCTTCAGTTCTGGGGAACTACAAAAATTGTATATTGATATTCAATCAGGCAAGGAAGATTTAAAAACAATACATGAGTATTCACTACAGGACGGATGCATTTTTTATGGCATTAGGATTGTCATACCAAAAACTCTCCAATCTAAAATATTGGAAGAACTACATATGGCACACACAGGAATTGTGAAAATGAAAGCATTGGCAAGAAGTTATGTATGGTGGAAGAATATTGATACAGATATTGAGAATATGGTCAAACAATGTAAATCATGCTGTTTGATGCAGAAGAACCCTACTAAGGTACCTACTCATGCCTGGGAGTACCCAAAGGAACCATGGAGCCGTATACATATTGATTACGCTGGGCCTTTCATGAATCAATATTTCTTAATAGTTGTGGATACATATACTAAGTGGTTAGAAGTAATACCTACTCCATCTATTACAGCTACAGCAACAATTAATATTTTAAAGAAGATATACTCAACATTTGGCTTACCGATAACTCAAGTCTCAGATAATGGCAGACAATTCAAATCAGAGGAAATGCAGATATTTTTAAAAGAAAATGGAATCCAAGCAAAATTGACTGCACCGTTTCATCCATCAACAAATGGCCAAGCAGAAAGATATGTACAGACACTCAAAAATAAATTAAAAGCAATGGCTAAGGAAGAAGGAACAATACAAGAAAAATTACAGAAATTTTTAACTATGTACAGGAAAACGCCAAACAGTACCACAGGAATTAGTCCAGCTGAGATGATGTTTAAGAGAATATACAGGACACGGATTGATTTAGTTAAGAGAAAAACAGAGATTGGTGGAAATAACAGTAATGAGAACCAAATAGTAAACAAAGAATTCGAGAGAGGGGATAGAGTGCAGATAAGAATGTATGATGGTAACAAGTGGAACTTTGGGAGGATATTAAGAAGAACAGGGAAGTTACATTATGAAGTAGAAGCTAATGGAAAAAAGCATCACCGACATGTGGATCAAATAATTAGTACAGCAGGGTCGACAGCAGTTCAGAACATCACTAATGTCCTGATACCACAGGTGAAAGAGGCGAACTCCACAACTTGCTCTACTAAGACAGCAGAGGCACAGGTGACTGGCAATGACCAGGGAGCAGAAGAAAGGAAGGAGGTGATGCCTGTCCTAGAAACTATACCAGTCGTTGTTGATACCAGTCGAGCGGAAACCCAAGAACTACAACCGACAGAGCAACGATCACCACCACCATCGATACCGGCACAACCTGTGGTGCCCCGTAGAAGCACAAGGATTGGAAGACCACCAAATAGGTTGAACTTGTAATTTAATAACTCGGTAGAGAGTGTTACGACGGCGCCATCTATAATAAACTGTGCGTATTTTTACGAACGTACCGGCAATCTGTCATTGCGTTTTGATATATACTCTGTGGCATAAAAATGTACATGTAATTATGAATGTGAGATTCTAATACGAAATAAAACAATTAATATTATTATTCAAGTACGATATTTATTGGTGCATTCCTCATTAAATACATAACAAAAAGGATAGATAATAATATAATAGCATTCTGCGGCACTCAAGACGATTGTCTTTTTGCTAGGTTTGCAGCTATATAGCCATATAAAGGTGCACGAAGTTTTCAAGTTTGTTTCAACGCAATTTTTGTTGGCATCAGTATCGTCTCTTTTATTTATTTAGCTCCAAACTATTTTCTGTATTTACTTATTGCTTTTTATTCGTAATTTTTTTTTTATGTAAGTAACATTTCTTAGATTTAAAAACTAAGTCATTTTCATGAAATAACAGAAATACATTTAATGAAACCAGACCAAGAAATATTCAACTGATCTACCATTTAAGTACCGAGTACATTGATTGATACTTACTTTTCATACTAACGTAAGATATAATAATGGAATAAACTTCTTTATTTGTGTATTACCATATTTTCGAACTTTTAATTTTGTACACTAGTACTCAAAGCGATCTATTGTGTGGTATTTTGTAATCTATGGCCTTGATATGACATAAAACATATCTTATGGAATTACATTTATAATTGTTTTCTTATTATATTTATATTACGTTTATAATTATATATCTGCTTACAGGAATTCGATCATTGCAAATGTATAAATTTCAACTCTGCTAGCGAATTAAGAATTATATTTTTCGAACTGAGAATCATTGAAACATTTAAACCGTAAAGTCAGCGCAAGAGGATTTACATTGATTGTACATTGAGGATTTAAAAATTCAGAAAAAATACTCTGCAGTTAATCCCACACTGACAGGTTTGAAATATACCTATGTTGATATATGAATCAAAAATGCTTTTCTATCTGTTTATTCCGTCACACCATTTCTGATCATGTCAGGATAAGCAGCACCAGTAATATGATTTTGACAAATTTATTAAGTTATTATTCTTATGTAATATGCTCATTTCCCACATGTAACTATAAAATACTTCACAAAAATCTAATTTTATAAGCGATTCAACTTTCAACACCCAGGTAAAATTATCAAAACTCACCTCACATTGACTGAAGTGAAATATACAGGCAATAACTGCAAGACCCAAAAAGCGCGTAATCAAATCAAACAAAAATTGTAGATTAGAACAAACCGTTTTTCTGCACTTAAAAATGGATTTAAGTCTAAATGATAAGACTAAACGGCAATTTTAGGGAATTATTATTTCTAAATCTGAAAGCTTACGTTTCCAGATTTAATTTGAATTATTACCCTGAATGGACGATTTAACAATATTTCTCAATTTTTATACTACTAGGCATTCCTTCAAAAGTTTCATTCTTCATTCTAGTCCAGCCCTTTTATCCAGTCTCATTAAGCTTCATTGGCTAAGCCATTGATGGCTTCATAACTGTGATTATTTTTTTATTAAAATCTTTATCTTTTTGTTTATCTTTTGCAAGTGTACTTATATACAATGTTTCCCGGAAGCCAAACATTACTCAGTATATTTTAATACAAATAAAAGGCATAAGATATACTAATGATAGTTATTTGTCACTCAAAATAATTACCTAATAAGTGTGGCGCTTACACATTTTAGATTCAACTGAACTTGACACTGGATTGACTTGTGAATTAAGTTTTTATACTCACTAATTTGTCAATTAGATCGTCTTTTCACTTGAATACTGTCGGTTTTATTTCTTTAGAAACCCATAAAGGTTTGCCATTATCATATTTGAAAATGCAGTACTGTTGAACATGACATTTTGATTCAAATTAACATGATCAAGGAAAGAATAACAATGGTAAATAAACCAAAAATTTTAATTTTTTTTCGACCCAGTATTTTTAGAAAATTATTATTTATTAATATTTCATTAGAAATTTTTTTTTGGTAATTCTTACGGTTTTTTATCAATATTAACTTTCTGATTTTTAATTTATCTGTTACCAATATTGTTTTAATTTACATATTAAACACAGATAATTATAATTTTTAAATTTGCATTTTTAACTTATATTTTTTTCTTTATTGAATTATACTTGGTCAATTTATTTCATCAATTAATTAGATTGGGATATTTAATACAGACAAACAAGCAAAACGTTTTGGTAAAATTTATTGGTTAAAAATCGTAAATGTGTTATCCAGATTCAAGATCCTATCGCTAAAACCAATACGATAGTTGGCAGTCTTACCTTTTCATATTTTTGCTTGGAAATGTGTTTCCCAATGAAATATACAAAGGGTAAAATCATATCAAAAATCAACATCCACTAACGACCAGACGTTCCTAAAATTCGTTCTGTACATATTTTTATCTACAGTTTATAGATTAGATTCTAAGAAAGCTTAGAAATTATAAGTGATACCAGAGTGAACGGTGCAATCTGAGTAAACATTGATAAGCACGTGTGTGCTGCATGGAATCGTACAAATGTTTGTCCGACAAGCATGTAGGCTTACATGTATTTTTATCGCATTGAGGGCAACAGCAAAAGTGATGGGATGGAACACCGCTGCACCTCAGGCACTTCGCAGTTCGATTATTTATCAATGCTATCAGTATCGTGCATCTGATCACCTTTCTAGAAATAGCTCCGTTCAACACTTGCAATGACACACAATGAATGCAACATTTGTTTCGTTTAATTCTATTTGTGCAATATTACTCTTTAGAAATTCACATTAATAGATGTGAATTTTTCAATGTTTTTAATTAATTTTTCTTCATTTAATTAAATAAACATGTATACTAACATTATTGAAACTTGGTCGCTAACAGTTTGTTAAATAGAAAACACATCTAACAGAACAGACTTCTCAAAAATGGAATTTTTGTTACGATTTGTATTTAAAAATATTTTAATAAAATTTGCAATTTTTGTAAATAAATATTTAGTACACATATAAGAACACAAATTTTGAAATATTTAACATAAATAAAAACTGATAATATAAAGACGTAAAAAACGTAAACAAAAAAAAGGGGTGGATGGGTGGGTAAAGTATATCCAAAATTGTTTGTCTGATACCTGTTATTAGATGTGAAGGCATTTATTTAATACACTTTTGCTGAATTACTTTTAACAGCCTGAATATTGGGTAAATGCTTTGTTCTAAATAAGCATTCTTCATATAAAAAAAATTTAAAAAAAGAAAAATTAATTTTTGCTCAAGAACACGTCTTTGATGTAGTTGTGAGCGTATAAAAATGCACTTAATCAAAAATTAATTTGTACGTCGCACGACTCATTTGTTGATGTACTGTTTTAGAGTTCACGGAGTATAGTAATAAATGAATCACGCTACGTACAATTTCGTTTTTGTTTAAGTGCACTTTTATACTCTCACGGATACATCAATAATAAGATATCTTTGACGAGCATTAGTTACATAAAATATGATATAAAATAAAAAAAATATTTCATTAAAACAAATTTATATAGATGAAGGCTCCAACTTAATAAGGGCGAAACCAAATACGCCATATATAATTTGTTATATACAACAAAAAAACGTACTAATCAGGAGAGCTTAAAATGTTTTAACCCCTTATTCGGTTCCTCTTGTATCTACTAATCTCCTTATGTCGTTTCAATTATTTCGTTCTGCTCACATGTTTTATACAAACAAATCAAACTATAAGTATGCCGCGTTTCTATCTAGTTACCTTAAACAGTTAACCACAGAAACAAGCGATAGACTTTTAGATAATTTTGGTTAAAAAGATAGAAAATTATTAATAGTACGACAACAGTTAATTTATTGAGTATGAATAAATAAAAAAACGAACGAAATGAACCATTGAAACAGCAAAATGAATAAATTAAGTCAAAATAAATTATTTTTAAATGAGATCAAATAATGAAAAAAATTATTTTATTTGGGGAAATCTACACTTAAACACGAAAGGTTTAAGTTGAAGTGCCACGTTCAAAGCGACATGGTAATTTAAAATTTTCCATGATTACGTGTAGATTTAACAATTCTAAAATGAGTTTAACACTAAATTTTATATCGTAAAACACAAAGTTCTTGTAATTTAGTTATATAGTAAAACTCTTCTATCACCAAATTGAGTAAGTTAAAAAACATCTGCTGTTTATTTTGTATCCTTGTTTAATGATGTTTCAAGTTAATTTATATATGCAATTAAATCTAAATTATATGAAAACTATTTAATTTTCAACGCGTCTTATAAAATCGTCTGATAAATCTTTCACATTAACTCACTACGGTATATGAAAAGGCGTCAGTTTATATAACCTGTAGATCGAATCAAATTTCTTAACTTATTTCTGACATACTCCTCACAATATTTTTTCGATTTTGTTTTCTTTTATCTGACATATTTCTCTTTTTCTCCAATTATCAAAATGTTATTAACTATTTTTGATTTTGTACTATTTAAAAACCATTAGCTCTCTGCCCCAAAAACCATATATTATAATTCGTGTGTTCAGGTAAATGAGACATGTAAACAAGCGAAACTCCACTTAAATTCGACATGAGATATATTATATTTAGGTACCAACTGAACTAATAACCTTTCAACTTTGGAAGAAAATTAGCGTATGCGCCGTGATTCAGGCTTCTCGTCATGATGCGTGAAAAAAATACTTTCACTTAGATGGACTGTGTTTCCTCACTCACCGTATTTTCCACATTTTTTCTATCATTGTTTTGCCCGCTATCTATTTTTTTAGGCACTAAAAATTTAAAGCTATGTCTTTGGAAAAAATAGGATTTTTTCAAAACCCCAATATTTCTACAAAGAAGGGATTTTATCCCTACATGCACGTTGGTGTCAAGTGCCAACCTGATATAAGCATGCACACGCGTACTCACGTACCCACGTGAATCCAAATATTTTCTATGTGCTTTCTTTATATACACTATACAAGTAAAAGTTTTTGAAAAATTTGATTACTCCACATTAATTGGGAATTAGCCAAATTTGTTTCCTTTAGATATTAATAGACGTAATTTTTGCACTTCAAAATAAATGGATAAGGTTTCCATTAATAAATAGAAACTGTCTTAAAAAATAGAGTAATTCAGTTAAAATCACTATACCTATAAAACTAAAAATTTGATAGCGAAAAGCATTGTTAAAATCAAAGTTATACTGACATTTTAAGAATAAGATATATTTGTTACCTCGTTCAAAGAACTTTCAACGTTGCTGCAACAAAACTAGGTCACAACAGATATAACTATTTCAATTCATTGATTGTGAAATGGCAGCGAAATACAAACGTAACTCGGAAAATATTTCCAATTATCGCAGTGTCCAGCAGCGTGAGAAATATTGTGGAACGTTGTGTGAAATTTTATCGCAAAGTTCTGCGTTCATAAGCCAGGAAAAAATATTGGGCCTCGGCATACCATAAAAATAGTGAAACTTAGTTCCTACATTTTAATAATTTTCATGAAAAGTTTGTTTGGCCCATGGTTTACTTCAGAGCGTACGGTTTAAAGCATGACATCATATGTCGATTTTTTGCTTTTCACAAAAGAAAATTGTATTTTTTGACATGCTTATCTCCTGTATTCGCTGAGATGTTTTTCTCTCCTATCGTTTCTTTTTAAATATTTCAAACTTTAACTTAAACTTGTAGAATAGTCCTTTTCTCTAAAAGATGAATATAGTAATAATATTTTGACAGATAAGATAATAGTATTTAAAAAGTTACTACCTCATTTTTCTATGATTAGATGTGGTATTAAATTTAATTACTTTTGTATCACTTCATCAATTGTTAGTTACCGTATTTTGAATATACCTTAATTTGAGGATAAACCTAAAATCCAAAATTTCATTGAAACGTATTAAATTATCGTCTTTTACGTACGTAGAAATTAAGGGCCGGAAATTTTTAAAACGATAATTTTATTTAAACCTTAAATCTGTGACTAAACGTGTTAAGGTTTTGAAAAATCAAGCAAATAAATTCTCTTATGCTAGTCTCTAATTTTTATTCCTCGCTTTTCTAATTCGCCGCAGCCAAATTTCATGACGGAATAGTTTACCTTTTAGCTACGAACACCCTTATAATTTCGCGCCGTTCTTCCGTTCTTAAGTCATAGTACTGGGATAATATTTTATATTATATTGATTAAATTACATTAATGTTGTGTTAGTTTAATAAAAATATTATCTGGCCTTTGAGGCTATAGTATTAACATTTTGAACTGCTTTCCGGTTTAAACTGCTGCATGTATATATGCAGGAAACCCTCATAGTGCGAATTTTCTTCACATTTATAGGTTCATTTATCGTTCTTCCTATCTCTGCCCATATGTAACCCAATATGTTTTTTATTATTGGTGATAGCAGCTAGGTACTTGGCAATTTCAGAAATATGGAAATACAGATATGAAAATGTTATTAAAATCGTTTCAACATTTTGAATAAAAAAATTACTTACGTACAAAGTTACTCAACAGAGATATTATAAATACAAAAATATATATTTCAGATAATGATAAAAAATAAATAAATATGTACCGATATCGAATTTGATCTCAACCAGTAATATCAATTATCTCTTCTCCGCTTCTATGGCCGTGCGTAACTTACGATACGGAGTAGAAGAAGCGAACGTTTTGGTTATTTTTAAAATTTTACTAAAAATAAGCTTCTCCAATTTACATAAAGCTTTATCTTTCTATGGCTCATAGTGTGCAAATAAAAATAGGGTATATTCTTTGTGAATGCATAGGTAATGATCAATAACGATATAAGTGAAGGTTATAGGAGAGCGGTGGTCACGTTTTTAATTTAAACTTTTTGTCATCACTAATCAATTCAATTAAAATAATTTTTAAAAGAATCCTATGGGTTGTCCCATCTAAATCTGCAGAAATGTTACCTGTTATAGAATATTGGTTAAAATACTTTTGTTACTGGATTGAGCCGGAAAATTCAATATTTAAACACAGGACAGAAATAACAAATAAACCGTTGAAAATATCTTTAATGAATTCGTAGGTGGTCAAATAAAGTCATGGTGATTTATGGACCGTTTTTTTTATATATGTATATATTGAAGTATGCAATGTCCGGTAATTTCAAATACCAGGTTTGATTTTCTTAAAATGTAAAATTGATTTTTTTTGTTTTCTTGTTTATTGTAAAAGTAAGTTAATTGTCTGTCACAGGAAATTGTGTCCAAGATTTTGTATACGGATATCTTTTAGAGATTTAATTTCGTAAGGTATGGATAAGTTCAAAATTCGAATATTGTTTGTAGAATTAATGCAGTACAGAGAGTTTAAAATATTAACTCAGTATTTGGCAAGAATTTGGCTACCAAACGCAAAGTGCATCGATGGTATGAAAAATACCTATCTGAATCTAAATATAATTTTGAAGGTGAACCACCTGGGCGACCTGAACCAAGGTAATTAATGATAAACTTAGAACTTCACCGAAAGCGTATACATTTCAAACTACGTGTGAATTAGTAGCAAGATTTAACGTCACTATCATAATAATATTTAATTATTGAATATATTTGGCGCTAATTTTGTAGAAATTCATTATCCACAATTAAATGAACCTACGTGATGTAGTATTATTTCTACTTTCTTTGAGTTATTTACCACGACCTAGGTTTCGTTGTATTACAACATCTTCAGGTGGGCTATTAGCAAAGATTTCCTAATAGCCAACCCGATCTATCTTTGCTAATAGCCCATCGAAGATGTCGTAATACAACGAAACCTAGGTCGTGGTAAAGAACTCAAAGAAAGTAGAAATAATTCTACATCACGTAGTTTAATTTAATTGTGAATATTTAATTATTTTAAATAAATCGATAAGGATAAGAAGCTGGAGAGATGAGTTCCGCACGAATGAAACGAGCGTCAGAAGAAAAATCGTTTCGAAATTTGTTTTTATTTTTCTCATGATATAAAACTTATTTATTGTTATACCGGATTGTTGTGGATTTTAAAAAATGGATTTTCTTCAATAAGCGCCAGCATAGTTGGATTAATACATGGTATACGATAATAGCTGGATTATTACCAAAACACCCTCCAAAATCGATTACTCACCGATAAAAACTCCACTAAAACTTTATGGAACCTGATCAATCGATTACAGTGAGTGTTTACTTTAACTAATCAGATGAAATGATAAGAGAGCTTGTGATTAAGGAAACAAGATTAGCGAATACATGCCGCACGAGCGTCTTCGCTCAAATTATAAGAGCTAGACTCGGAAACTCTTATACACCATCGTATTCTTCGAACATTACCCCAATTGAATATAATTTTTTTCAGACCGTGGATTACTTTTTTCCAGGAAAAAAGAACCGTATTCTCTCTAGGTCAATAATAGAAAACATAATAATTACAAACAATTTTAACTTTACGCTTTGACTACAAAAATAATAAATTATTCGTGGTTAAATTTGAATATATGTAGTGAGTAATCTAAAAACTATGTACATGTTGAAAATTTATTTAATTAAATATTTTATTTACTTTAAGGTTATTAAACTTACAGAAATAAACTTACAAAAAATATTATATCATGACTAGAAAATATATATGTTTCTGTTTCTAAAGGTTGCTAGCGAATTAATTTTTGTTTGCACTGTATAAAACACACGACATTTGGTGAACTCTCAGACAAACTCTATTTAATTTTGAATAATCGAAGCAATGACTGGAGTTTCGTTAAATTTTCACATGAATCACGAAACAGATATATTTATTTATGAATATCTATGAAATGTATGAATGTAAACTCGGCAGTTCAAAATTACACGGCGTTGTTCAAAATTGCACGGTTTGAAAATTAACTGGTTATATTATTTATTTCAAATACATATTTGAGATTTATGGTGCTGGTTTATTTTCTGATGGAAATAATTTTTTTCATCTAATCCTACTCTTAACTCCGGATGCTATTTGTCCAGCTATCCCCTGTTATTTCAGAGTATATCAGGAAAATTTACATATAGATAAATAGCTCGCATCGGTATTAAAATTATCGCAAATCAATAATGATGTAAGTTGAGATATATCAAGAATTATATTACCGTGATATTAATGTTTTATCACATCGTTAGAAGTGTTATTTTTAATAACGTACTTCACTTTAAAAACATGGTTGTGTTAAATTTGAACTGGCAAACTTATTTTCGTGTGAATTTAAAACCAAGAATTATAATAAGAAATTGTAGCCATCATGATGCTTCATATCTGCCAGTCGGTCGACCGATTTTTTTTAAATTCTTATATCGAAATATTTTTTTTGAATTGGAAACAAAAAAAATATTCTGATAATTTTTAAAAATAAAATATTAATTTAACTTAATCATTTTATTTTTATGAAATAATTTATCATAGAAATACGTCCTAAAAATGTATTGAAAATATGTTTTAAATTTTATAATACTGTTGATGGACAACACGCGAGGCGGGTCGAATTAAATTGGAAAAAGCCTAGAAGACGTGAAACTGGCCGAATTAAATCGGAAAGAGCCGACAAGCCACGAAGCTGGCAGAATTTTTACGTCTCGATATGCCATCAAAACCTTGTAAATCCAATGTTTCACATCAAAATGTTATTACGCCACGCATTACTGATCATCACATGTGTCGTGGTCCGCTTCACCTCCTTTATCAACCACGATGGTTTTCTCACACATTGCTTTGTCCTACACTATTCCTTCCACCTGAATCATACAAATTTGAATTGTGAATCAAAATATTTTTAATAAAAATTGTTTTCGAATTTGTTATTTTGAATTTTAAGTTTAACAACACTTGAATCACATAACGAATAAATAACCAATAAAGTAAGAGACGCTAACATTAAAAACTGATAATCTGTTCTCCTAATTCGAAACAAGGTTGCACGAAATTGCGATCCAGACTAGAGTGAAACGATAAAATCCTGTTATAAATGCATAATTTCTTTCGAGTAAAAGATTTTATGAGCCAAAATTTGGGGTGCAAATAAATTATTTTATGCATCCAAAGTTGGCCCATATTCAATCGACGATTTCATAACAAATTTAAGCATTTAATTATTTCATGCAAAACATCTCATTTTCGTAGGCTATTTAAAAATTTATAAAACTGTTTAAATTAATTTACATATTGATCTTGCTTTTACTAAATAGTCCCGCTATCCTGTAGACTTTTATGCAATTTTACGGGCATTGTAAAACTTCTTTGATATAATAAAACTAAGAACCTGAGCTTAATTTGTGACCATATTCTGAGTAGACTGTAAAGATGTTAGGCTGTATTTTGGGCAAGGGCTATTCATTTTGAAACACCGCTTTATTGAACATGTTTCTCAAACAAATACACACTCGACTGAGGGCAACAACTCGGGTACAATGTTTCAAAAATATGGTGGCCTTATTGAATACACAAAAAATATATTTTTCATCAACTGTTATACCGCGCCGGATTAAACAAGAAAATATTTTTTTAAATATGAACCTCTTGTATATTTTAATTTAAATACTTTCACTCGACGCCGAAAATGCATCGACTGTATTTATTCTGTGACTGGTATGCAATGCAGTTGATAGCGATCCGCGCGTCGTCGTCGCAGCGCCTTCACGCGGTGCATGTAGTAGTCAGGCGCTGAGGCATGCAAATAAAACATACAATGCAATATTTGTATAAATGGTCCAAATTAAGCATTTCGCGATCTTTCATCAGTAAGCTGCAGTAAAAAGTTTTAAAACACGAGCACATGTAATGATGATCAGGAGTTGTCAACAAGTCAAATATATACAATGGGAAGCGGCAGCTAGTGACCAGACATTTTCATATAAATATTAATAAAAAAAAGGTAAAAGCAATAAAGCGGTACATAGTACTACGGAGTAATACAAAAAAAATAAAAAATAAATTTTCAAAAACTGCTGATAGGGTAAAACACTACAATACGCCCCAGTTGACAATACGCCCTATTGCCTGTACACGCACACAAATACAGATATCAAACAGTAGCGACACGTACGGCGCCGCGCCAGTCGCCCGTCATCAGTGCTGCCGGTTAGGTATGGTTATGTGACTTATTTAGAAAAAAACATAAAAATCTTCACCAATTGCTTTGGAACAATTTGCGGTGAGTACCATACAAATTTACTTACATTGTACAGTATTTTTTTAATGCAGTTTTTGTTTGGAAATGTGTGTACAGCTTTAATTTACCTATTATTTAACGTATTCCTTGTAGTGAATTACTCGCAACGGTACTGTATTGAATTTCGCCCATCTTGTGACTGGGGCGTTTTGTAAACATAAATTTACAAAACTCCTCGTTCATTATCCTACAATACGCCCCATCACCCAATCAAATTATTTATTACAAAAATACTTTTTATTTTTACAGATGTCGCATTACTATCAAAGAAAAACCCTACGGGCTTCTTGGTCTGATACGGATTTAAATGAAGCTATGCAAAAAGTGCATAACAAGGAGATGGGAATTAATGCAGCTTCTAGGGTTTACAATATCCCATCTAGAACGCTCAGACGACATCTGGTAACATGAAAACTTAAAATGCCACTCGGGAGACCATCTGTTTTTTCAGAAGAATACGAGAAAAAACTAGTAGCTCACATTAAAAAACTTGAAAAAGTTGGCTTTGCACCTGACTGAAAGGATGTCAAAGAAATGGCTTACCAGTTAGCTCAAACGCTTAACATAAAAAACCCATTCTCGAACGACACTCATCAAGCAGGTAACGTTTGGTTCAACTGGTTCTTGAAACGTAACCCTGAGTTAAGTCAGCGAAAATCTTAAGGTCTGTCACTTGCTAGAGCTTATGGTGTAAATCGAGAGGATGTCCAACATTTTTTTACATTGCTGGCTCAGATATATGAAGAAAACGACTTGGGTGAACATCCGGACCAAATATTCAACATGGATGAGACTGGCATCCAAATAAATAATAAACCTGGTAAAGTTATAGCCAGCAAAGGAGCTAAAGATGTTTACATGACTAGTTGCGAAAAGGGAGAGAATGTGACAATCATAGCTTGCTGCGATGCTCAAGGTAACTTTATTCCACCGGTATTAATTTATAAGGGTTCCTACAGCAACCCTCAGTTTTCTGAAGGACTACCACCATGTTCGCAAGTATATATGAATAAGAAGTCATCATATATAAACTCGGAACTCTTCATGAAATGGTTCGAGGAGATATTGTTACAAAAAAAATGTCCTGAAAAATCCCTATTGATAATGGATGGTCACAGTTCACACTGCAACAATATTCGCTTGTTAGAAGTAACTAAAGATAATGATGTTACATTATTATGCTTACCAAGTCACACGACTCATGCACTTCATCCACCGGATAGGGCATTTTTCAGACCTTTGAAGATTTATTTTGCTCAGGAAGCAAAATCTTGGATGATCATGAATAAAGATAAACGACTTACTCGCTACGATGTGTCCAAACTTATTGGTAAGGCCTGGGGAAATTCTGCTAGTGTATCTAATGGAATCGCTGCTTTAAAGTCTTGTGGGATCTACCCATATGATCCAAACGACATACCAGAGCTCTATTTTTCACTCTCGGACGCGTTGCGAGAACAAGATCTTGTATATGATGAGCAAGGAAATGATAATAATGAAGAAATGGTTACAGAAAATGTTGAACGGTATAATTTTACTGCATTTGATAAAACACCCCAAAAATGTCCAGATTTACCTTCAGCGTCTGCAGAAGAAACGCCTACAAAAGTTTTGACTAAAGTTCATCCCATACCTAAATTACCAGCAATGACGTTGAAAAGAAAACAAAAGGTTATAGTGTTGACGTCCCCAGACAATATACAAAAAATAAAAGCTAAAGAAAAGTGTAAGAAGGATGCAGTGACGAAGAAACTGAAGATATGTGAAAAAAAGAAAGTAACACAGAAAAGAAAACAAGGAAAATAAAAAAAAAAGAAAGTGACCGTTGTCTCTTCATCATCAGAAAGCGATATTGATGAACAAAGTTACAAAAGCTCCTCGAACGAAGATATTTCTGATGAAGAAGAGAATAGGTGCATTGAATGTACAGAAAATTATTATTCCACGACTTCTAAAGAGGATTGGATAAAGTGTTTGTCATGTTCATCTTGGATGCATGAGTTTTGTACCATGTACAATCCTCTGTGCAATGTTTGTGGAAAAAAAGTTAAACGGGAAGCTATGAATAAGATTAAGAAAACAAAGAAAAATAATTAAATGTAATTCAGTAAATGCCACGTAAAACTTATTGGGGTGATTTGAAATTGATCTCGAAGTAATTTCTAAGACTGATTGTTGAGTTTTTATTTTAATTATCTTAAGTTTGTTCTATTTTTGTAATAATATTATAATGGGGAATTTTGTAACAGCCGTGAGGCATATTATCAACACATAGTGCTACAAAACGCCCCACCGAAGCTATGAAAAAAATATTTTTTGTAACTAGTGTAATAAGAAATGTAACCAAATTCAAGTGCCATTTTGTAGTTTATATACCATTTGTTGCATATATGATAAATATATGACTGATAAAAGTTTAAAGGGTATTTTATTGAGAATCCCGTAAAAGTGGGGCGTGTTGTAGCATTTTACCCTAGTTCTAAATACCGTATTGGATTCGCTTTACAAATAAAGAAGTGGAATCGCATTCACATTAAAACAAATTAAAAATCTTTAAAAAAATTATGTTGCTTTTTTCTGTTACTTTTTTCTTTAAAAATGCTGTTACTTTTTTCTCAATTTTTTTACTGATTTGTTATTTACATCGCAAAGTTATGAAATAAATTTCAGAACTAAACAAAAATATATACCTTATTTTTCAATTAATTTAAAAGCAGTATTAGAATTAATATCTTCCCTAGCATTTACTTTATTTTTTCTCCGTTCGTATTATGTTTCCTTTATACGAAGCGTGATTCCTATATTTTTGGTTCAATATTTGATATTAATGTAAATTTTTTTAATACATTTCCTACTATTGTTATTGTATTCTTCCTAAGAAATTGAGGTTACAGAATTACTATAATCTTTAGCAGCCTTCGTAACTAATTGTTTACATTTTTTCTCCGGGAAAAAGAGACTTATTACGCCAAAATATAAAATTGATTTATATTTTGAATTTTGATTGAATTAAAGGAAAAAATAATACAATATAAAATTAACTAGAATTAACAGTGCTAAAGAGAAATAAGTTTTCTTCAATATTATTCTTCATTAAAAATCTCACTCCGCCATTATTTTTAATTATTTTCTTTAGGAAATGTCAGGGCTTATAAAAGTTTAAATAGTTTTCTTTCAGGTCACTACACTTATATTTACTAACCATTTAACCAATAGAAAAAAATTGTTCAATTACAAAAATAGTAAAAAAATTTAACATATATAGTTTTGTAATATGTCGTTTTTGTAATATTCCTTCTTTATAACGTAATCAATTCGGTTCATTCCGAAACTAAAATTCAACCAGTCTTCGAGATATTACTTTAATATATCGATTGTCAGTCACTAAAATGTGAAGCGTGGCCAGTCATTTTCATATAAAAATATAAGGAAAAAAAGTGTTATTCAAAAGTTCATTAATATTCTTTAACGGAATATTGTAAATTCCGCCGGCAGCAGGCGCGTGAGTGAAGATGGTTTTTGTACATGCGACGTGACAGTTAAACGCATAGCTAATTCAGTAATCTAGATCGATACACTCTAACGAGTAAACTCGTTCATTGATTAAATACATGTCTATATTGTTTTGTTAAGAAGAAGATACACTTTGTATTACTGGTGGAATAATAGCGCATATTAATAATATCTTTGAATAAGCGAGTGAACTTCAAAAACGTAGAAGAATTTTTCTTCGAGAGCGCAAACTATTCAATCGAAATTTTATGATTATAAAATTAGAGGAACGCACCGACATGTGAACCTGACAATGCTATGTAATGGTCATCACACTTAAAGCAGAGACGAGAGTATATATCAGCCAAAAGAAAAAAAAGGAAGCAAAGTAACAAAAATCCAAAAATACGAAAAGAAAAAAAAAATCAAGGAAATACTATGTCATTGGAATCAGGCATGTAATCAACTGTGAACAATGGAAATAATAGAAATAAAACCGCTAAGACTCGTTTCTTAATATACTATCTAATATTTAGTATATTTTAGTCTATTAACATTGGAAATGAAAAATATATTAACATTTGGTATATCTTAAACCATTAACATTGAAAATGTAATAACTTACCACCTTTATATGTTTTTAAGTTCAGTAAAATCGGAGATGACTTCATTAAATTTATGGAAGACATATTTAATTTGGATTCCGTATTTGATAGAGGCGGTTCCGCTACATTTGCCGGAACTTGTCTAAATCTCACATTCGAATCTTATATCTCATACCACCGTCCTATATTAAATCAATTACCAATGACACAAATTAAGTTAAATCAAATAAAATTACGTTCAAATTTTTGAATCGAATCGAAATTCAAATAAAGATAAACATAATAAAATGCGTAACGATTTTCCATTCCTTTGATTTTAGATATTGTCACACTCAACGATTGCGTCCGTTTCAATGACATAACCAACAATATTTTTTTAGACTTTTTAATTCTTTTTCCTGTAAAATCCATTCTAACAAAATTTTTAAATAATATTTATGAAACTATAAGAAATTTTTACATCTTTTTATATTTTAACATTATTGAATTATTCTAAGGGGCAGTAATAAACAAAATTTACAAAATTTAAAATAGATAAAATTAAAAATTGTTGATTAAAGTAATATTTATATTCAAAGTAGTAATATTTGTATATAAAATCCAAAAAAAAGTAAAAAAGAGGCCAATTAACAGATTATTTTATCTTTCACCATTCGATAGTGTTAATATTACATTGAAATATTTTGTGTATCAAACTTTAACACATTTGAGGAAATATAAAACGAATAATGGCCCTTCTATAATGTCTGAAAAAAATTCCCCATGCCATATCAATCTAGGGGCTGAAAATAATATTATGTTACTATTTATGTGGGTCATCGGCGTCATCGCGGCTTTGTAAAAAACTTTATTTTTAGTTCACCGTTGCTTGAGCTATACCTCGTTAGCAACTTTTCGTTGTGTATCTGACTTTCCTTATTTTTGCTATTTATTATATGTTGTATGTTAGGTTTCATTAAATTTATAGATTTTCCTGTTAGTAATAACTGTTATTGTTTTAAAATAAAATTTAGTTTAAATGAGTTGCCATCAGAACAAATAGCTGACATGCATCGTGTATATAGTTTTTTTGATCCTGATGCCTGTGCCGTTCGTTATAAAAGAATGTCTATGGCCATTGGCCAACAAACCAATAATTGAATATAGTTGGTTCTTGTTGGTTCACGTAATTTTGGCGGAATATACCCTTTGTAATGCCTGGACTGAACGAAGTTTTGTGATTCATAATGTAAAAAGAGAACGGTAAACATTGTATAATGCAGCTCGTGACCGTACTCTTAGTTATATGCGACACAAAGAGAGATGTTATTGTTGTTTAAGAAAGGAAGATACCATTCTTATTATTTTAAGGGTGTATGGCTTTTCTGTGCAGTGGATGACCGAGCAACACCTATCATTTTTGTCAATATTAAGTGTCTGGTTAAATTCTGCTTTTCTTAGAAGATATTCTTTGAACAGGTGAGAAAATATTTACAAAAGATCGTAAAATTTATCACCAGAATTCATAATGTATGTGTGGAATTAATTTTAAGTCCAACGCAGTCCGTACAATATCATTACAAAAACAGTTTTTTTTTAAAGTTTGGTTGAATGATAGATAATTAATTTCGTGACCTATACGTCACAGATTGATCAAAATTGTTTATAAGAATTTGTTTTAAATTTTTGTTACATATAAGATACACTAGGTGACCATAGCTAGATAGTACCTTTGCATGTTTTTCTTCGTGCATTACTTTAATATATTGATGCTAATTATCCACGTTGGAATAGATCAAGTTACCCGGTAGCTTCACCGGACCAGTAACCATACCTGAAGTCTGGATGTTTATAGAATTATAGGAAACCAAAGGTGTATGCTATTGATATCGACATCCATGAATAATTAATTCAGTAAGTCAATCACGCCACTAAAGAAATTCGTAGAAACTCCAACCAATTGCAGAGGACAATACGAAATGTCGCATTTTATGTTTATTTAGCAACGGAGATCACGTCGATAATTGCATTAATTAAAACGAGTTATTTTAAATGGAGTTAATCATTTTCCTTCAGTTCTTTCTAGTATTTCTGGTATTTTTATATAAAATTAGCAGCACTGGATTTTACGAACACCGTTTCTTGGCATATATTTCTTAGCATTTTTCATATTTGTTTAAATGTTTTAAAGTTAGACACATAAAATATTCGACTGTATTGTAAATAATATCCAGTAGTATCAGATTAAATAATAGTAATTAAGGGATTGATAAAAATAATAATGGGATAACTTTTTTTTTATTTTACATAAAGATATTATAATTTTTGGATCTAGATTTCACTCTAATCATTAAATCTTAATTTTATTCAAAATATTCAAAATTCTTACTTTTTTCCCATATTTTCATATAAAAGCGGCAGTTCGTTGGTCTGTTTCACATTGTACATATTTAATTAGTTCGACTTTGGTTCATTAAACTCGTGATTATTTTTGCTCGTGCCTGTATCTTGAAATTATTTATTGAGGATTTAATGATTATAGATTGTTGCGAAATGTTTAGGTTAGAATATTTACACGTGTAACATGTTGCATGTTTAATGTTACACGCGCCGTACAAACATACCGCGACAAAACAAAAGTATATATATATATATATATATATATTATATCGTGTTCGAGTTTGAGACGGAATATGGTCCATATGTTTTTTTCCGTGGAGTCATAACGGTAATTTGAAATGTGAAAGACGCTCAGCATTAATAACTTAAAAACAGCGGTTATAATATTTATAAAACAATGGATAACGAACCGTTCTCCTCTACTCGAGCTCTATATCTGACTAGAGTGTACGTTTGTTTTTTTTCACTTTTTAAATGAAAGCAGTGTTTATACATTTTATATCTTATTCCAAATAATGATAATATCTTGACGGCCTATTCATAATATAGTTACAAATTATGCTCAAGTTCCTAATATTATACGTCAAAGATGTTTTATAATAACGTTGGAATAATAAACTTTGAATTTCGGGAAGCAGAAAATTATTAGTAGGAAATGATTTTACATTGAAGGTATTTTTTTTCTAAAACACCGTTTCTATTATATGTCGACATCTTTTTGGAGAATATCTAGAATATTTTTCTGTGATTTTGTAGAGTTTGAAATCACCAACCAATATACTTCAATCTACACAGAAGGGAAATTATTTGCAACTCTGTTTAGAATTATTAAAGCAGTGAGTTTCAATTGGTGTAGTTAGATTGCTAGTAGCTTCTACTTTAGGAGAGATTTGCTTGCTTTTGCTATTATTATATAAAATGGAAAATTCTTTCCATTCGAATTTTTTTAATGACTATTCTAAATCCTGAAGAACTGGGTTGGGAGAATTGATGTACTAGAAAAACAATATACAATAAGCTATCTGGACTGATCAACGGAATGAAGCAAAGTAAGCAGATCACGGTGGTGTCATAACTGGGTACGTGTGACATAATGATATTTTGTATCACTTGTTTTGTTTTTAAGTTCGGGTAAAAATAATGTTAAAATTTACAGATTTAGATTTTAATTTGTCGGTGAAAAAACAATTTTGCCTGCAAATTGTAAAAAGGAATTATATATAATTTAATTTATACAATGGACAAATATTAAAATTACGTTAATTTAACTTTTTGTATAAGTTTATAAGGTATAGTTGATTTGAATGTATAAAACATTTTTGATCATAACTTTTCCTTTATAACAATGTTGCGTATAAAAATTCACTTTTCACTGCTGTGCGAAAACCTTGATTCCACAGTTTAAGCTATATAGCTTTTATTTGACTTTCTCTTATGTACTCTGACATAAAAATGGAAAGCTGAATACAATATCGACCATAATAAGGAAAAGCGTTAGAGGAAATATCAAACTTTGTCGATGAAGAAATAAACAACCGCCTTTTTTAATTTAATTAGTTTTATTTAAATTTTCGACGTATTTTGAAATAATATACTTCTGAAATAAACAATATGATTAACTTCAGAGCAGGCCAAACGACAAAACAACTGACAATAAATTGATACGAAATGATAAGGGAGTATTTATGTTATTTTAATATACTTTTAAAACTAAGAACGTTTCAAAATTGTTTGTATATACCCACTTAAAAGTATAATCACACATTTCAAACTTAATTTTAATCAAAATCCATTCTAATTCATATGTCAACTTTACAGCTTCATGTGGCTGTACCTAAGAATTTTTTTATATTCTCTCAAAATATGAAATTAATTCAATCATTTTAGCCTGAGTTTTAATAATACACAATTTCAAAAGTAGTTTAAAAATACCTTACCATATAATTTTTACCTTCCATCTTCTATTAATATTATCTGTATGCGTCTTTCTCATTTCCTATGTGCGTTTTTAATATATTTTCTACACTAAAAGATGGATTTTATATTTTATCTCTTACTAGGAATAAATTTTAACTAGTATCGTATGTACGCATTCTCCGTTGCACGCATGCACTTAAGGTAAAAAAATCGTAATTTATCGACAAAGGCATGCAAGTTTTGTTATTAAAAAAAACGAAGAGAATGTTAAGTTACATATTTAAATAATTATATGAAAACATGACATTGTACTAATATCTTTTTATTTACCTCTCCTTACCGCCAACTGTCATTAAAACATAAAAATGATTATATTAAATGAAATTCTTCCGACTAGCTAATCTTCAAACATTCAATCATAATTCATAAATAAATATATCAGACATTATTCTCTATATTAATCAACGTTGAACAGAGTTAGTCCGGAACTAATCAAATGTCATCTAGACGAAAGAATAACATAAAACTCATGCATTTTTATTGCCGATTTTAAAAACCACCAAGCCCAAAATGTTGTATTTCTGGATCAGTTGAACGGTATAGGGACATATTGTAAAAAATATTATTTTCGCAAAGATTGCACTAAATTATAAACAAAAGCATGAGTAAGTATCATAGATTACCGCAGTCAATTAAACAAACTACCGACAGGATTGTTTCTCAGACTTTTTTGTTTTATCTTGAATAGACAAGTCTTCTACGAGGTTTATTCACGGGTTTGTGTGACTATGGAAATGTAGGATTATTAGAAATATCAAAATATAATTTTATACTAATACGTTACATTTTGATTAACTTTTGGAAGCTTTCAAGTTAAATTATATCAACACATGACAATTCCGTAAAATGTTTTTTTTGGGTTACTTAAATGCATTGTTCAACAAAAGCATTTTACAGGAATGAACACTCTCATTTCATTGTGTGACCATGACTTTGTTACTGTCCTCTAGGTTCCAAACTTGCTAAGTATAATTACTATATTTATAAGATTTTATGAAATTTGGTACAAAAACCTGAATGAAATTAAAATTTGACAAAACGGCATTTTTCTATGCATACGAAATCTAGTTGCAAAAGTCGTTTTACGCTTACCTGGAAAATATTTTCCTAATTTTATACTTACGGCATCGGAAGATATTTGAAAATACAATGCTGAAATACACTGCCAAGCTGTCATCTGCAAAAATAGAAGAAAAGAAACCACAGGAAAACATGTGATTTCCAACCATTTGAGATCCAACAGCGACAAACCTGTCTTTGCGTATTTTATGGAAGTAATTGTTTTTTTTTAGTGTTTAATTTTTTTAGCGATTGTTTTTATATTTAGCGACTGTACATGCCGTGAAAAATTATATTTGTTAATAGTATAATCGTTTGGAACTAGTAAAATATTTCGACGTGTAAGAAATCATTAGTTGGTAAAATTTAATTTGCTCTCTTAAAAAACACGTTTTATTTAACAATTTTGTAGCAAATTATATATTTCCCACTTTTTTAAGACGTAACAGCTACAATGCATTTACTAATTATTGGATGAATATCTGTAAGTGTATTTCCCATCTGTCGATAATTTCTAAAATTTTATGGAGGCAGTGTATGCCCATGTGTATCTTATAATTAATTCTGTCATTATTAGATTCATTAGCGTTAGACTTATGATTACTGCCATTACTTGTATTATTAGAATTGTTGGTAAAAGTGATAGAGGTTAAACACAATATTTCACGTATGGAGTAAAAGTTTTTCTTTTAGTATATTTCACATAAACATAACCGAAACCTAAGAGTAAAAGTGAATATTGAATATATTTGGCGTTAATTTTGTAGAAATTCATTATTCACAATTAAATGAAACTACGTGATGTAGCATTATTTCTACTTTTTTGAGTTCTTTACCACGACCTTAGTTTCGTTGTATTACAAATACCCACCTGAAGATGTTGTAATACAACGAAATCTAGGTTGTGGTAAAGAACTCAAAGAAAGTAGAAATAATACTAAATAACGTTGTTTCATTTAATTGTGAGCAAAAATGAAGTTAATTTATTGCACCCTAACCTGCCTTTCTTTGATATACAGGAGGTAAAATCTTTACTGCTGGTTTCAACAGTAGTATTTTGTGGGTATTAGTTTCAAAGTTAGAGAAAATATTCCAGTTCAACTCCTATAAAATCATATCTTCACCAAATTTAATCACAAGAATAATATGATCCCAAAATTCTATACATAAAAATGTTTTTTTCGTGAGAAAATTTTATTTTGTTTGCAGATTCACAAGCAATTAAATGACAGAAACTTTCAGATATTTTCTCCAATATAAGTTATGAGTTTCATTATGTTATTTTGTACATATAAATATTGCGGGTTTAACGCACCTAATTAACCACTCAAGGTTGACGAGGGGAAGTGTTTCATTTGGTGAACACATTTTTTTGATATGCTGAACGAAGAAAGAAATTTTTAAAAAAGGGTAAATGGCTTGATGTATTATTGTTATTAAAGTTATACTTCTTTAGGCGCGTTATGAAAAAATGATGAGAGTGAAATTTTAAGATTCGTCACACAAAAGTTACAGTATGAAGTTGCAGCGGTTGCAGTCTCGAAACAAAAGCTATTGGCACCATCGTCGCCTCTGTTCACTGTTTTCATATTCATAGTATTTATCCACATGTTTCAAGTGTCTACATTCACACACGTGTTTTAGTTTTATATAAGTGCGATTTATATATGTGCTGATAAATTATATTCAGTAGTGATTTAAATTCAATATTTTGATTTATATATTTACTATTCGTAAATATTAGTGAAAAAATTGTGTTTATAGATTTTTCAAGTGCTCCAATATAATTGAGGTTATCTATCCGTATGTATTATTTAATGATGCCAAAGAAGTATAACTTCTCACTCGCGTACATAAGTACACGCACCCTTTTTTTATAAATTAGTTAAAATTTAATGGAAAATAATAATAATAATTTTAACAAAATTTACCTAGCGATCGACTTAAGTGGCTAATCTTATTTCAAATTAAAACTATGTTCCCAAAGGTAAAATTAATTAATATTTGGTGTATAAATAAGATACATCATTATTTGTAACAATTTATTGATGTCATTTAATTAGCAAGCCGATATTCCAATGACGAATAATATTAACTTAGTTATTTAATTTTATTGTTTTTTTGTAACATACATATTTATTGATATCTTCAATATAGCTGAAATGAATAGGTTCCAATTGCCAGAAGAAAATTTGCCATTTAAATTTATATTAAACACAAAGTAGGAAAACTAACTGCCAAGCTATTTACCTATTTATAGAATACTGATGTTACATCAGTGATGTTAATTCAAACCAAGATAATTTATACGTACAAACAATTTATTCTACGTTGCATCTATTAAAATAAAAAAAGTTCAGTGTGAAATTTGTCACTGCCCTTTCCTGAAAATATTTGTGTTTAATGTAACGTGGAAATTTGTGGGTAAATAAAATAATGTGTAACTTTGAATATCACATAATACCATTATGATTATTTAAAATTTTCACTTGTCTCCTGTAGTCATCAAAGCTTGTGTTCCTATTGGGCAATATTGTTTGTAACTTTGTATTTTTTAACAAAAGATGACTGTAAAAAAATTATTTAAAATATATCAATTTACTAAATATTTTTAGGTTTTGATGATAAACAATTGGAATAAATAATATCATAATTTAATACGAAACAAGAAAGGAGGTAGTTACGATTGTTTTAATTTATATAGTAATTTGTTCTGGTTATATAATATAAGTTAAATTATAATTGCTGCTAATAATATTAAGATCGCATTTGTATTGAGGAGGTTCCGGCGGGAGCTAGAACAATGCTGGCCACAACGCTAAATTGCCGCCCTCGCTCAATCGTCATTGAGAGATGATTGTCGCCGGCTCTCTTCATGAGCCAAAGGTCTCATCCGCTACAATTCCATAAATACGGAACACCTGTTGTTTCTTAGGAATATTTCAAACGTGGCTAAATATAGGGGTCGTCCTGGAAAATACGGAACATCTGGCAACATTGAGGAAACGCACTATAAAATGCTTTCAAGACTCAAATCAAGCTTACAGCAACATAGGTTTTATGATAACATTCTATAATTATGTAAAGTTTTTTATTTAAGTTTTTTATGGTTACATCTTTTCTTGCCTATCTTATAATTTTTAATAATTATATAAAAAAATTGTTATCCATCTCTTCATGTGGAATGGAATGGTTTTTATCAATTCATCTTCATTTTATCTACTACAATTTTTTTTATGTAACTCGTAAATTGTATACGCATAAGATATTTTCGTCGCATTAACTTGTACGAAAAATGATGAAAGCACAATGGTCTGTTTTATATGTTTGTCTGTATGTCTATCTATCTATGACAGGGCCAAATCTTCTGAATTAGTGTTAAATTTGTTTAGCTCCATGTAAATTTTAAGACTTTTTTCACATTTTTTACGTGAAAATGTCTGTTCTTTCGTTAAGTGTGTAAAATGTACAAATTTAAATAATAACTAACTACGAAATTAATAATATATTAACAATGGTTGAAACCAGATAGGACAAGTCTATCCATAAGTGTCGTGCCGCATTTCGGTCTATTGTAGGCGGGATTGTTGCGAAGTAGCATTATGTGAAGTTATAAATTAGTGTAGCAAAAAAACTGGTTTATTTATCATGCTGATTTAGGTGTCATTGTGAATACCTTGAAGAGCACCACAAGGAAGCAAAGTAAGACTATAAAAATATTAGCCACAATATAACTAAAAATTGGTAGGAAACGGAAATTTGCAATAAAATTAAAGGTTTCGTCTTAAATAAAATATAAATATGCTCCACATTATAAAACACGCAAATAATAGGAAAGCTTGCATCAAAAAGAAACTAAGAAAAGCTAATGCGTCCTAGGCTGAGCAAATACGAGAGCTACGAAGTGTCAAAAGATAATAAAAAATCCTGAATACGCAATGTAAATCATAGATATGCCATTATTATATAATACATAATATGTAATATAGAAAATATAAACCAGAGGAAATATCACGTCAAAATAAATCCAAAAATCCTAAAAAGTTCAGAGCTAAGCGGACGCGAGAGCAACGAAAGCCTCGAAAAAAAAGGACACAACAGGATTACGTAGTGGTGACAGTCCAAACGTCCATGGGTCATGTGCAGGTGTTATTAGAAGACAACGCAGAAGACAGTGACAATAGAGACATCCATGGCTATATAACAACGCCCGACGAGTATGTATTTCGTTCACTAAATATCGTATGGTCATCGTCGGGAATTAATGCGCGCATACTAATGAGAGTGCTACGTATAGACTGTGATATTATTGAGCGTGAAACTGTAAGTGCGATCGAAAATCAATGTGCTACAGCTCTGCCAGACTCCCATTAAAAGACACACTGCAGACATATATATGCAATAGCACGCAATTTCTGGAGATATTGGAAGTTAAATTACATATTAATATGCGACACTTGGTATAATTTCATACCAAGTGTCCAAACTTTTTATGATAAATCTGTGACGCGGATACAAACTGCGCCTTTCTGTGTTTTTAGGTAAGCAATTTAGTTAACAGATAAGTTAAAAATTATAAGTAGAATTGCATCAACCTCTACCTGAGCGAACTGGATCGTGACGCACAAAAACACCGTGGAAAACAATTTATAAATTCAAATTATCTCTTGTTTCAGTGCCGTCCATCAAGAATGCACACGATTAATAAATAAAAAGAAATTAATATTCATTCCTGTGATATTCAAATCAACATTTATCCAACTCCAGTATATCATTCTGTAATAGCAATTAATGTAGTAACTTAAATAAAATTATCAAAGAAATAAACGGAAATCTTGACTCTAAAAAAGTACCTGGCATTAATATAATATCTATTTGTTTTGTACTTGTCTATTTAAAGAATTATTGTAGAAAGCTATTATAGTGATAAAATGCATATTTTTAGTTAAAACTTGTATTGAAATGCGTCAAGACAGCGACATTGAAATGCGTAAAGCAGCAAAACAAAAAACATCACATAGACCAATATCGCTGTTACTTTCAATACTAAAATTATTCACAATTAAATGAAACTACGTGATGTAGTATTATTTCTACAAAATTAACGCCAAATATATTCAATAACTAAAATTGTTTGAAAATTTATTTCTGAAATGACTTTAATGAATGACTAAAGAGCGTGGTATGAAGGTTTCGTTCATAAAATGAGTAAATTGCTACCTTAAAAATATTATCAATTACTTAACTTTTATTTATCTCATGGAAAATTCAAAGTATCGCATGATGAAGCGTTTTCAGGTTTCTGTCCAACCCGTGCAGGTGCTACCGCAAGGAAGTGTCTTAGGACCACTTCTCTCTCTACTGTATATCGTTAATATTGCCGATGTGCAAAGACATGCCACCAAAAATTTGCAAGAAGTACTTGACAAAATCAACAGATGGATCGTTGATTGGAAAATCAACCTCAACGAATTTAAATTAATTTATGTCATATTTGCATTGCGACAAACAACAAATTGTCTTTTCGAACACTTGTCTTATCGAAATTCAAGTCCTGCAAGCAGATTTAGCAAAATACCTTGGACTCCATTTAGATAGTAAGCTAGAAACATCAAACAAAACGTAAAGCCCAATATAAAAGTTGATTACTGTATTAAATATGTCTCATGTCAATTGTTCTTTTTAAAGCTATTAATTAACAGTGACTTGTTTTTTTTTTCGCAGTTCCCGCTCCAACTCTCGAAAAACATTCCAAAATTTTACATTGTCGCCTTCATGTTTAACTTACTTTTCATTTACTTTGGTTTCGTTTTTGCTTTCAAAGGACTCGGTACGTATTATCTACCGTCCGGTGAAATTAGATTTGTCTCGATCTTCTAAGAAACTAACACATATATCCAATCAGAAAAGGTTCTATGTTCATATTTCACAATATACGAATAACAGGCTAGTCGGTATTCCCTTTTCATTGACGGAAATTTTAGAACTACTCTTCAGAACGGACATCACACAGTCCTTGCCGGTACTCCGGGGTTTAGTTTGAACTCAAATACTTTGCCATCAATTAATTAAAACCCTTAAATCCTCGATCTTGGCAAACCAGACCATTCTACTCTTCTGTAATTTAATAGCGGATTTATTTTGCCTAAGTTTTTTTTAATAATCCTCTCCGTTGTATTGCGGATCTATTTTAGGAACACTTCAGGTTTTATGCTATTTTGCCGTATATTAAAACCCGTTAATAAAGATTAATTATTGGTTTTCTTGATGTTGTCTCACATTTATTGTTTCGAACTGTTACACCCTTTCTTTGTATAGATTAATGCTGACGATCGCCTTGCCTACTTGCACTCTCAGCATCCAACCTCACCTTATACACTTGCCCTGTCAGCATCTAAGAGGCAATGAACAACTGACGCTCACCAGGAGCATCAGTAGTATCTGGACATCCTAACCAGATGATTCAGACTGTCTAAAGAATAATCAATATTTTGTGATTGAAATTAATTAATTTATCAATTAAATAAAAATCTTTTTCAAAAAATATTCAAGAATGTTGTCAAATTTATTTAATGAGAGAAGAAATCGTATTTACATTTAAAAAATGTTAAAACTTAGTACAAACAAATTAGTTCAAAATGTCTATAATATACGTGTAATAAAATATACGTATAATTAAAAACCATATATAAAAACCATATAAATAAAAACCATATATTATTCGTCTAATAAAAAACCTAATGGAATTTACGGCAGACAAGATGCTCCTAACACCACATTTTTTATCACATATACGAATTAAATAAATAGCTTATCTCAAATTCTAGCTTAAGTCCCCAGATAAATCCAAACAGAGGAATGGGTTCAAAATAAAGACGTTTCAAAATATGGAAATAGTCCAAAATTTAAAAAAAACTCAGAAAAAATCATATTAAAACAAAACTTTGTGCTTTTATGAATACAAACTACCATGCCAGTCTGTTTTATCTTTCCATTTATGGAACTTTCCGAGAAATTTTTCCAAATAAAAGTACCATTACCAAAGTGAGTTTCTGGGTAATTAAAATGAAAAAAATATTTCCCGGCAGACGCCACCGGCTTTAAAATTGTGGACACATTAATTAATTTTAGTTTCATATAATAACAGGTCAAATAGAGAATTATACGTAATTATAATGTGACAAACATTTTTATAACAAACCAACTATAGAAACTATCTCGAATTCTTTTTTATATTAGTTTACTTGTACAAGTTCTAAAATGTTATTTTGACTTAAAATAAGTGGTTCGATTTTTTAAATATTATTTTGTTTTAGCACCGGTTTACTTTGATTAACTTAAATGTTTTTATCTTGTCAATTTTTGGATCCTAACAGACAACGTGTCACAATATATAATCCGAACTATAATATTATGAAATCTGAAGTGAGCTCGTTTATATAGTTGTACTGTCATGCCTCAACAACTCAAGTAACTTCCGTGAAATTTTGTGTATGCCTATGTATATGCATATGTTATACCAGCAATGATAATACGTTGCTGGTATAACATATGATAATAGTAGTCAATCACAAACATCAAAATTTGAATTTGATCCAAGGTAGTTCGTCTCGCCAAAGTGCGAGCATGTACTATAGGTACATAAGCAGGGTAGCGGAATGAGTGGAGAAGGGAAAGGGAGATTATTTCTCCGCATTCGTTGATTAGATATATGTGTGGGCTAGAAAGGCTAGAATTTTAATTCAACTTAGTTATGAATGGGTTAGTACCTAAATGAAAAAATCATATCGAAGGAATTAATTAAACTTCGGTACATGAATTTTCAATAGATTAAAGCACAAGGGTTATTTCAAAAGTTTGATTTAAAAAACTAATAATCAAAACTATATTATGATTTAATACAATATTGAGTAAGTGAAGCAAAACAAGGAAGAGTTTCTTTCCAACATAATATACAAACAACAATTAAATTGAACAATCAATTTTAAAGCGTTAATTACTTTTATATATTTGAGTGTTTTGACTGAAATGACCAAATATATGGTTATAATTTTTGTTAAGGTATTTTAACCTTCAACTTAGATTTAAATGGAAAATATTTCTCCAAATGTCCACGTCCTCGAAGTCACTGGCATAGCTAGTTATATCTGTATCTATCAAGTACCTAACGCAGCACATAGAAATAATTTTATCTAGATAAGTAACAAGAATGTCTTAATTATCTAGGTCATTTTTACAACTCAAAGAACATATTGGCATTACAAAAAAACTGTTTTATCTAACAGATTCTATCAAAGCGAGCAATTAAATTAATTTAGAAACAATTCATTATGAAGTTATCCATCGTTGTCTATTTCACAATGTTAAATTATTGAACGATAAATTAAAAGAGAAATTACAACAAACCGCAAATAAAGGTGTTTAAAATTACACAGAACGAGAGTGATACGGAAACACGCGCATGCAGTTCAAATTTGATACCATGTTAATAACTAAATTATAATATATTGCTGACAAAGATCCATATCCTCGTAAAAGATGATTTTATCTGGTACGTTATATACATGGCAGATAAAATTATAATATAGTGTATCGCGTTTTGTCAGCTATTTTTTTACCCATAATTTCGGGAAATATTCGAGATTAAGAGGTCGAGAAGTGTATAGCGCAAATTATTACTCAATATATAACCCGTAAAAATTTTAACCCGATTAAAATCCGAACAAATATATCCAGGCCAAAATCTTATAAAATGGTTGTTTGTCGTTAAATATTAACAAATCCACTAAGAAAATAAACTAAAACCCCAAGTAGGTAATATTTACAAGTAATAGCTAACCATTTTATAATTCCAAACAGACATTTCAGTTTTATTTATTATCAACAATTTATATCAATATTTCGATATGTCCCATTAAGTTTTCACTCGGGTTATAGTATAATAATACGTGTATTTCTCTTGAAAGTTGATTGTTTTTATATTTATACGACTATCTTAAACTTGGTTCCTCATATTTTTTCTTCTGCAAACTTGTTTTCTATTGAAAATATTCAAAATTAATGATCACAACATTCTAAATTAATCATTCTTGCAATATTTTAAAATTAAATGAAATAAGAAAAAAATGACGGCATCATGGGACGCCTGGCATTTTTATCTCGAAATGTTTTTATTTGAACGAAATTAAATCGAAAAAACTAATATAACCACAGTGGTTAATAATAATACATTAACTTAATCCTATTATTTCATTGTCATTAAATAATATCTCACAGAAATATTTCTTAACAATCCATTGAAAACATATTTTTAATTTTATAATACTGTTAGTTGACGAGACACGAAATTGGCCCAATTGAGTCGAAAACGTTTACTTGCTGTGAGAACGTTTTAACTCCCATCAAAACGCGCCATTTGATGATATACATGAAAATTTTTTTTCTTAATATTTGCAGTCATTTCAAAATTATGTTTAAAGGAAAACAATGGTGATGACAAAATATTACTATTTGACCTTCAGCTGTCTCTCAAAGTTTAAAAATATTCCCACGCAAACAAAGTAATTTGCTAGTATTAGCATATAAATGCTGCATGAGATCGTTTATAAATAAATTCTATTTAATTTCGGCATATATGATTTTTGAATAGAAAACATTGACTTAACATCCATAATATTTGAATGGTAAACAATAATTTTGTCCTCTGGATTCGAAGTTTTATTAAAAAAACGTAGGAATATATAAACATAAGACCAAGGAGATTCAATATTAGGGCAAATATTAAAGACAAAAAAGTATCTGAATTAGTAAAAATGCATACGGCTAGTAATTAAAAATACTTCATAGATTTTAGTAGCGGTTTGAGGGGAGTGAATATCATCACTGTTCATCGTTCGTATTTGAATTAGTTTATTCCTATCTACATTAAGTATGTACTTCATGTAGATAGGAATTGTTAAAATCACCTCATCCATTATGTGTTAATATTTAACTAATATCCTTTCTTTAACATTATGTGGATATAAAATAACGTATATTACAATGTTTATGCTTCAAGAGCGTAAGAAGTGCACAGGTGTGATATAAACGCCGTTTGATTGTTAATTATCATAATTTCATGCCCCACACTGATACCCACGATTGTAAATACCTCTTAAATTAGCCGATAGTAACATATAACTGTTAATTTCTCGATCATTTCCCTACTTGGTTACATAAATTCCAATAATTTGTCTACGGGCTCATTAATTCTGCCGCTAAATGGATTTTATTCCACAGTTCTCTATTTTCGTTTTTTTTATTTAAGATTAGACCTATGACCTATGTGGTTTTCAAAATTCTCGATGGAATTTGTAAGCCTGGAAGTATAAGTCAAAATAGTAAAATTTGAAGAAAAGTTAAAAAGCATCGGCGGACTTAAATTTAAACACAAATTCATGTTACATCGGTAGACTTAAATTTCCATAAACCTTAAATTATTTCAGGGATAGCACTTGAAAATTAACAGGTGTTTTTACTAAAAATATTTACTAATGATTAAAGATGTAACATGTAAATAATTCTTTTAGCATCCCAGTATTGAGCTGAAACATTTATGATGTTGACCATACTGGGTTATTTCAGCGAATAAAAAAAAATAAGCAATACGAAATTATTTTTCGGAAAAGTCTTCCGCACTTTTCCCAATAGGGGTTTTTCAGTTTAAAAAGACTTTAAAATAAAGTGAAGAAAACCGATAGATACAAATATGCATATGTCTGTTTTAATAGTTTTTGTGATGACTTTGCTAACAATATTTTTAATTGAAGAAAACATCTAACTAATTGAAGAAAGCGTTTTGGAAGAGATTTTTTTTCTTTATTTTCCTTAGCAGACAGAAAGAATTTTTTGATTTTATGTAAATTTATCTAACAAACTATGATGATTTCATAAATGTTTCGTTTTTCACATTTACATAATCTTGGTTTGTCACAATCTTAATTAATATTATAAAAGTGGGAGTTTGTTTGTTTTTTATTCCGCTCTTATGCCTAATTTTCTTTCTAAATTCACATTCCATAAAACTGTTCGTACATATATATAATATTCGGATATATAAAAATGAACAGCATCCCAGAATATAGTTCGTTTTATACGTAAATAAGAAACTCCTTGAAGAAAAGACACAACTAAGAGCCTGTACAAAATACGGTAACATGTTACGGTCACATGTCAGCCTACGGCTAACTACTGCAGGGCACAGACTTCTCGTCACGTCATATCTTCGATGTGCGGTTCAAATTACTCAGTTACTTCTAATGCTAAAGTGAAATTTTTCCAAAAAAAAATTTAACGTACCACTATATTTTCCATTTCCAACCGAGCCAATTCGCGTGTCAAAACTGGTGATATTATAAATTTAATAATGAGTCGTAAATTTGTTTCTTCCTAAAATTTCACACTTTCATCTACGTATATTATTTATTTATTTAAAAGTTATGAGAATGGTCTGGATACTTTTATCTATTTGTTCCTTTAAAGATAACGTCGAAAAAATTATTTTGTATCGACACAAAACTATAGGAAATCATAATCCGTGTATGTACCAACAATCTAAACTTGGAACGGCTGAAATCTGAACAACATGATGCTATTCATCATCGATCAATTCTTAAAGATAAAAATTATTTACGCAAATGTAGAAGGCATATTACCGGTTGTTTGATATAAACTAGGTAAACGAGTAGTTCCCTTATTTCGGTCTCATTTTTTACATTCAGTAACAGATTCAGTATAGTTTCAAAATGTTATAATTTTATCACATATTTTATCACATTACACTTTTATCGATATGTTGGAGGTAATAACAAACATATAAGAACGAAGAAGCAAATTTCATTACCTACAAATTATCTCGTCAGGAGTCTACGCTTTCTATAAGTATGCGTCTCAATAAGTTTAGGATGGAAGTATTATACAAAATTTATGGTGGCCAGTTATCGCACTTTTGCCTAAAATAAATAAAAATAAGTTAACTGTATGGGAAATGATTTACCAACCATATTATAATTTTCTTTTATAAGTATCTCAAAATTTACTATTTAACCTAAATTGTCAAATTTATAGTTTTTAATTTTCTCTCTTAGGTATAAGACGTAACAGGTGAATTTTAGCAAAATTAACAATTAGTTAAATAAAAAATAATACGGAAGAGTAAATAAGAAAGTGATTACATTAATCTTTGTGAAAGTATTAAAACTTTTAAAATAAGTAAATCCAAATGACTGAATTTAAAACAAGGGCCATAAAATAGTACACATATTAATTGAAATTGGAACTAAAAGCAGAGTAATAAAGGTATTTATTAATTTTGGAATTACCGTATGAAAATGCTGCATTAAAAATTAAAGCTTTTAACAAATTTCTGAAAATAAAAAAAAAATTAACTTCACTTGTCGAATCAAGATACGGAAATCACAATAATTATTAAGGATCATCTGTGTGTATATGCAATCGAATAAGTTAGAATCAAATATTTAATAAACAAATTATAAATTAAACTAAAAACGAATTGGAACATGTACTTTCCTTTTTTTTTAAAAAAAAAAAATATTTTGCAGAATCGTATTTGAATTTTTGTGACACCTGAAGAAGAGAATGAATGTTTAATTATATTTAACACGACATACTTAGATTTACAATAAAATATGAATCTTCAGTAACTTCCTAATTCATTATAAATACGCCGCTGTGAGTTCGTGTAGATTTTCTTGCGTCAAATAACAACTTTAGCTTGGTTATTAATTGGTACTTTTAAAAATAACAAGAAAAAGATGTGAGATGTGAGCTTTGCTGAGCTTATCTGTTTTTTCAAGACTCATATTTAATACTATTACAAATAAAAATATATTTTACCCTTACTGAGGGTATCACATTTTAGTGATATATTTCTAAAAATATATGTAGAGGATATTTAAGCTTATTCGTAACATGCAAAAACCTTATGCCGCGGTCGCTGATGGCATAATTGCGTTAGTCCTTTCCCTTATGTTTTCAACTGTAACTTCAACTTACTAATTTGTTTTTAAGACAATAAAAACTTCAATACTTGCGGTAAATTCATTGCCATAAAACAAACTCTTTTAGTAGACCGCAGCTTAGAAATATAAACGAATTATTTCGAGATGACTTCAAAAGAATGTTATTTCTATAACACTGATAACACTTTCAATAATAAAAAATTATATATGCAACAACAATTAGGCAAAAGGTGATGTAAATTTGATATGCCAGGAAAAAAAGGACAATCCGTTAAGAAAAAAAGGTTGTAAATGGAAAGAAACTGGTGTAAGTGAAGTTACGAGATGTAACACTTTATGCAAGCAGCTTTTGAGAGCTTACATAGGTGAAGGTAAAGTACGTTTAAGCTGAAAATGAACCATCAGCCCTTACTGGAAGAAGGCTTTTTAGAAAAATAATTTCCGATTGCTTATTTTTTTCTATTCGCTGAAATAACCGAGTATGTTCAACATCATGAATGTTTCAGCTTAATACTGAGTTGTCTGTGATGATAAAGGAATTACATCTTTAATCATAATTAAATATTTTTAATAAAAACACCTGTTATTTTTCAAGCATTGTCCCTGAAATAATTTAAGGTATAGATAGTTATGGAAATAAAAATCTACCGACCTAACATAGATTTGTATTGAAATTTAAGTCTGCCGATGTAACATCTTTTTAACTTTTCTTCAAATTTTACTATTTTGACTTATACTTCCGGGTTTACGAATTTCATCGAGGATTTTGGAAACCACATAGCGGCAGAATTAATGAGCCCGTAGACAAATTATCTGAATTTATGCAATCAAGTAGGGAAATTATCGAGGAATTAACAGTTATATGTTACTATCGGCTAACTTAAGAAGTATTTACAATCGTGGGTATCAGTGTGAGGCACGAAAGTATGATAATTAACAATCAAACGGCGTTTATGTCACACCTGTGCACTTCTTACGCTCTTGAAGCATAAACATTGTAATATACGTTATTTTATATCCACATAATGTTAAAGAAAGGATATTAGTTAAATATTAACACATAATGAAGTACATACTTAATGTAGATAGGAATAACCTAATTCAAATACGAACGATGAACAGTGATGATATTCACTCCCCTCAAACCGCTACTAACTAAAATCTATGAAGTAATTTTAATTACTAGCTGTATACATTTTTACTAATTCAGATAGTTGGTCCTCTTTAATATTTGCCCTAATAATGAATCTCCTTGGTCTTATGTTTCTATATTCCTATGTTTTTTTAAATAAAACTTCGAATCCAGAAGACAAAATGATTGTTTACCATTCAAATATTATGGATGTTAAGTATATTCTGTTAAAGAATCATATATGCCGAAATTAAATAGAATTTATTTATAATCGATCTCATGCGGCATTTATATGCTAATAGTAGCAAATTACTTTGTTCGCTTGGGAATATTCTTAAACTCTGAGAGACAACTGAAGGTCAAATATAATATTTTGTTATCACCAACTATCTTGTTTTCCTTTAAACATAATTTTTAAATGACTGCAAACATTAAGAAAAAAAATTTTGATTCAAATCATCTAATGGCGCGTTTCGATAGGAGTTAAAACGTTCTGATAGCAAGTCGTCACGTGCCATTAGACTAGATTCGCGTTTTGTCCGCTCTTTTCGACTCAATTCGGCCAATTTCGTGTCTCGTCAACTAACAGTATCATAAAATTAAAAATATGTTGGTATTGTTAAGAAATATTTCTATGACAACTAAGTTAACATATTATTATTAATCACTATCTAAATATTACTTTTTTCGTTTTAATTTCGTTCAAATAAAAACATTTGGCGATAAAAATGCCAGGCGTCCCATGGGGCCTTAATTTTTTTCTTATTTTATTTAATTATAAAATATTGCAAGAATGATTAATTTAGAATTTCGTGATCATTACCTTTGAATATTTTCAATAGAAAACAAGTTTACAGAAGAAAAAATTATGAAGAACCAAGTATAAAAAAGTCGTATAAATATGAAAGCAAACAACTTACTATATATTACTATACCATAACCCCACTGAAAACATAATAGGACATATCGAAATATCAAAAGGACTACCTTTTGATTGAAAAAATATTACCCACATGTTTTACTTAGGATTTTAGTTTATTTTCTTGGTGGGTTTGTTAATATTTAACGACAAACAACCATTTTATAAGATTTTAGCCTGGATATATTTGTTCGGGATAAATTCAGAAACGACGGAAGTTATTATATAACACTTTTACGGGTTATATATTGAGTCATAATTTGTGTTATATACTTCTTGACCTCTTAATTTGGAATATTTCCCAAAATTACGGGTAAAAAAGTAGCTGACAAAACGCGGTACGCTATATTACATGTATATAACGTGCAGATAAAATCATCTTTTACGAGGATATTGACTTTTGTGAGCAATATATTATAATGTAGTTATAAACATGATATCAAATTTGAACTGCATGCGCGTGTTTCCGTATCACTCTCGTTCTGTGAAATTTTAAACACCTTTATTTGCGGTTTCTTGTAATTCCTCTTTTCATTTATCATTCAATAATTTGACATTGTGAAATAGACAATAATGGATAATTTCATGTTGAATTTTTTCTAAACTGATTTAGTTGCTCGCTTTGATAGAATCTCTTAAATAAAACAGTTTCTTGTAATGCCAATATATCCTTAAAATTGTAAAAATGACATAGCTAATTAAGACATTCTTGTTACTTATCTAGATGAAATGATTTTTATATACTGCGTTAGGTACTTGATAGATATAGATATAACTAGCTATACCAGTGACTTCGAGCACATGGACATTTGGACAAATATTTTCAATTTAAATCTAAGTTGAAGGTTAAAATACCCTAATGCCATATATAACCATATATTTGGTCATTTCATTTAAAATATTCAAATATATAATAATAATTAACGCCTTAAAATTGATTGTTCAATTTAATTGTTGTTTGTATATTATGTTGGAAAGAAACTCTTCCTTGTTTTGCTTTACTTACTCAATATTGTATTAAATCATAATATACCATAGTTGTGATTATTATTTTTTTAAATCAAACTTTTGAAATAACCCGTTTGCATCTCTAAAATAATCAAATATATTATTGAATCTATTGAAAATTCATGTACCGAAGCGTAATTAATTCCTAGGATGTAATTTTTTTATTTAGGTACTCACCCATTTATGACTAAGTTGAATATAAATCCTAGCCTTCCTAGTCTACACATATATCTAATCAACGAATGCGGAGAAATAATCTCCCCTTCCCTTCTCCACTCATTCCGCTACCCTGCTTATGTACCTATAGTACATGCTCGCACTTTGGCGAGACGAACTACCTAGGATCAAATTAAAATGTTGATGTTTATGATTGACTACTGTCATTATATGTTACATCAGCAACGTACTATCATTGCTGGTATAACATATAACAACTACCGTCATATACGAGTATGTCAAATGACCATAATCTTTAAATCGTTTTGTCAGTCACCGTTTTTTCTATATTTTCTCCTCTAAAACCCCTTTAAAATGTCGAGGTAAAATAAAGCACACTTTGTGACCAGGACTCCTTTACAATACTTTCAAAAATTAATAAAAATGTATTTGGTCGTTTATGAGGTTACCTCGGATAAAGAAGTAAATATCCACATAGACAAGTACAAATTTCAAAAATGATTGTGATTATTTACCGTCCAAATAGCGTACATCATTAAAAATTTGGAAATCAGATAGATGTAACATCATTTTATTTGGATATATATGTGTACACAAATAATTTTAGAGAAACAGTATTTTTTCATTTGTTTCTTGGTTTTTAAAGGTTTGATACAAAATGGACCTATTCAATTGACATGTAATTTTTACAATTGATAAAGAGCCCCACGGTAGGTAACCGAAAACCATAAGTTTCTCACTATTGCCTATGTTCATACTTGTATCCCTTGCTGGACGATTTTGTGTCTCTTGTCATGAATATCGTTTTATATAGACACAGATTACATGTGATTATGCGTACACAAAATTTCACCGAGGTTAGTTGAGTTGTTGAGGCATGAAAGTACAACAACTATACAAACGCGTTCACGAAAATGTATAAACTTCGGGGTAATTTTCGAAGTTTGTATAAGATGTATAATATTCACCCAACGTTTCTAAGACGAGGTATCGGGATGTCTTCCGCATTGTTGCATATTTAGGTTAGTTTCAGGATTATAATAAACAGAAATATTTATTGTCAATTACTCTGATTACGTTTAGAAATTTACCTAAAATATGAACTAATTGTAGGTAGGTCTTTAGGTACGTACCATACAGCATAAAATAAAAAAATCTTGTAAATAATTCAATTTCAACCAGGTATGTTTTGTATTAATGTGGAATAATAATTAATTTTTCAATACATGTAGGTTAAACATGTAATGGTAATTTGTTAATTTACCTACTGATACATTAAGCGTCTTAGAAAAAGATAATATTATACTCTTATCAATTTAATTAAAAAAATAAAATTAATAAAAAATTCTATATATTCTATTAGATATACATTTTATCTGTATACTCCCATAGATTATAAAATAAAAAAGTTCGTTGTATTATAATAATAATTGATAACCTGCTTAACTATATTAACTGTGCTATAAAATATCAATTAGTTGTTATTTATATTTGGCAATCGAAAAATTCAAAATAGATTGCAAACATAATATACAATTTAATATTTATTTTGCAGTGAAGATGAGGAATTAAATTTCGAATTAGATTTTACCTTACTTTTTTGTACTGGAACTTGTTTTCTTACACTTTAGTAGCGAACTGCTTTAAACCATATTCTGCTCGAGGTATTAGTTATTCATATAGGCAACGGTAGAACTCCGAATAGAATTACTTTTAAATAAATAACGAAATGTTCCTAATACGAAAGAGACTATTACGCGTACAGAAATATTATGTGTAATTATTTCTTAACGTTTCTAGAATCTAAAGTGTCACTAATTATTTTAGGTATTTTTAATAATACCATGTAACCAACATGTAAATCACCCTCAATATTTTCGAGCTCACTTCAGCCAATTTACGTGTGACGCTTTAACTTGTTATATTATAACACCTTGTTTCTAATGGAAACTAAAATATAGTGGCGATTCTTTACCCCCATTTCTTTTGCTAGTTTAACATCATGTTGCATGGAATTCATTTACATGTGTATTGCAATTTTTAACAATTGAAGTAAATATCTCATATTGTTGCAGTAGAGGTACATTAGGAGCGTTTGAGTATGACAAGTTAAACAAGCCCTGTTTTTGAGGTAGTTGTAATAACCTGTGATTAACACCTGAACCTTGACGATTATCGTTTTATGCGTCAAGTCTTTTCTCTATGTTTTCTTCTGTATTCAATTATGATATAAGCGATAATAATAAATTTCCTATCAAAAGCCAAAATCGGTTTCAGGGTATGTGTCGAATTTTATTATTTTTTCAATTTTATGCGGATATTTTTTATTAACCTTGGAAACAGAAAATTTTTTGACATTGGATATAGCAAGATCTCTGTTAAGTTTTGTACAATTAGGCAATACAACGGATGTTTTTTTAGATGTATATAACTCCTAAATGAAAAAAAAATAAACAAAAATCATGATAATGGCTATAATATAAGCTTTACTGAAAGGGTAGTTATGATTTATTTGTGCATAAATACGATTTCAGGCATATGAGTGACTCAGCTCGCTCGAATGACGCGTGATCGTAAATTCAATTCTCAACCACTTTTTCAAGCATTTTGAGTGGTATATTGGCAAAAATGTGGCAAATGTTGTCTTCCCAGAAGTCCAACACTTATTGTTTATCGGCATAGACTTGCAACTTTACATATTCCCACAGAAAACAATCCATAGATGTGATACCACACGACCGTGGAGGTCAATTCACAAGGGTGCTACTCAAAAGTATGCGTTCGACGAATGTTTCCTGCAATAAATTGTGTCTCGTGCGCATGACATGTTGCACCGTCTTCTTAAAATCAAAGCACTTCAAAATAAATGTCATTAATCGGAGAAACAAAAGTCAATAATAATGGATCTAAGGCGCTCTCCATTGACTGTGACGTTCTCGCCGACCTCACCTTTAAAGAAATACGGGTCAATGATTCCACCTGTCCACGAAGTACACCGAACAGTGACTTTTTCTGGATATAATGGCGTCTCAATAATAGCACATCGATTTTCTTCAATACAATTCTCGCTATTTAATCAAAAATAAACCTCATCGCTGTACAAATTATTGATCGAAAAAGTGGTTGAGAATTGGATTTCCAAATTTCGCTCTCTTCGAGCCGGCCGCGGTCCCCACGTCCGTATGTGTCATCGTATTGGATCATAAATGGCATACAAGGGCCTTTTCAATAAAGCTAATACCATAACCATTATCGTGATTTTTATCTGTTTTCTTTTTTCATTTTAAAATTGTATCTCAAAAAAAAACACACGTTACATATTAGTTCTTGAATAATATTTATGATATCGCAGCTTTTCCGCTCTAAATTATGTCCGGTTATTCGATTTCTACGGAGATTTTATTGAACCAATCGCCACTTAAACAACACGTTTTTAGGTAAAGAGATGCAGAAGGTAAACTTTTTTTCATCATCCTATTTTTTTCACATTTATTACCATGGCTGATTCAGAATAATTTTAACCAATCTTCCCGCGGTTATTATCTTTTGTAATAATCGACTTGACTTATATATATATATATATATATATACATATGTGTGTGTATGTGTGTGTTTCTTTTTTTTTGAGCTATTGTAATAGGCACCTGCAATCACGAAATAGCAGTAAACTGACAGATACTTTTTATACTTTTGTTTATAAAATGAACATAAATACGCTGATATACAAAATAAAAATTAAAATATTTTCTTAAGTTAAGAAATCCCGCCGGTTTCAACAATATAAAACGATAACGAAACTTAATGGCTTTTGTTCAATTAGTTAATGAGACATTTTTAATTGTGTTGTAATTGCAATAAAAATTATTATTAGTTAATGCTGTTTTTATTCTCATTAGTTTCTAATTATTTACTTACAATTCGAACATATAACAATTTATATTATTTTTAAACCAACAATCCAATATTTTTTTATAAATTTGTTATTTTTCAGCATAGAATAGTATAAATATTCCACGAGTTACTCATAGTAACAAAAAAGTTGTCATCCATTTTACACTTGCTATTTTTAAGCTATTTTATTCGAAAATATTAACGAGCAATAACAAAAATACTGCTATTGTAGATAGTACACTTTAGATTTATTTTAGATAGGTACAAGTATATCCTCAATTAGGTAGTATTTGAAATAAATATTTGTTAACAGTAATTTAAAAAATATGTCACGCTCTTTATTATATCATATTTAAATTCAATACTTTTTTATACCCATTATAGGCATTTTTTTACAGATTAAAAGATACATATTTTATGTATCTGTGAATATATCACCAAAACTTGAATGAAAGCCAAATTTCAAATTTAAAGTTTTTGCTTTTTTGATTTTAGTTTAAATAATATACCTTCAAAATATACTTCATTCCCAATGTCACTATTTTTTAGTTTTCCGTGAAAAATTTTCAAAACAAAATCATACAAAAAACCTCGATATATTTTTTTTCACACAAATGCAACAAATTTTCATTTAATACTTACACGATCCCGTTATTTACTTTCTTAGCTTCCCAATTTACCCCCTGAAATTAACTCCAAAATGAAAAACCTCATAATTAAGTTATCACTGTGTTTAGCACACAGGCATTTAAAATTTTTACATCACATAATTTTCCAGAAAGTCACCTGTAAGACAGGAACGGATCGAGGGACAACGAAGTGATTACAACGATACTACGCTTTGGAAATTTTTCCACATAACACTAATAAGAATCAGGTTATTGGCGGAATTCATTATCAATAATTTTGTAATATTTCATTATTAATGTGAATATTTTCCAGAGAGCCAAAACGTATTTATGGAGAGAAAATTATTAAGTTAGCATTTGCCTAAGCATATTCAATAAATTTTAAATTTAATGTTGGAACTTACCATAAAGTGCAGGCGCCTTCTCATTAGGTTTTATGGCTGGGCGTTTCTCCGTGGCTGGCACTTTTTTCGATATTTTCTTTGAAATATAGGGAATTACATATTGAATATATGTGTATTCGTGTGTGCTTATATTGATATATCATACATTTAATTTATTGATGATGGACTTCATTAGATAGTATTGAAAAATTGTCTTTTATTAAATTTGCACAAGTGCATCCATGATATTTTTCTTCAACATGCGAATGACAGATATCTTCAAAAATTAACAAACAGGTCGAAGTCTACTCGAATTGAGATGTAGATAACTTCGTTAGATCCAAAAAGCCGAAGTTATCCCAGCAAATTCTTTGTCGTACTAAATTAAAAAGGAGATCTAATCCAAAAATTGTTATTCTACGCAATTTTTACTTTTAATTTATTAAAAGCAATAAGATAAGAAAACAATAAGCAAAAATATATATTAGGTAAAGTTTAATCGACTCACATATTTTGCAATTAAAATAGTAAAAAGTATCTTGAAATTTTTTTTGTAGTTAATGTATTCCTTGAATTGATAAGATTATTGGAAAAAATATTTTGATAGCTTAATTTCTGAATATGCACAGAAACTACAATATTGAATTTATTGACCCTTTCACATTTATAATTACTTGTTAATTAATTAATCAATTAATGATTTGAAACCGGAAGGAAATTTCGAAGTTGTTTTTTTTTTGGTATGTACCGTGTCACTGAAATATGTAGGGCATATTTCCAAACCTACAAGATAAATTACCAGAGCTCATCGTACGTAATATTGGATTTTCCTAATGTAAAATATTTTGTACTTTGAATTCTTTTAACAAAACGATGGAATGGTAAAATTAAATGGCAATTAAAACGCGGATTAATTCTTTTACTCTTAAAGTTAATATATTAATGCAAAACGATCTTTTTTTAAATAAAGTTTTTGTATAGTAGTTAATTTATCAATATTCTATCTTTTTTTTGTGCTAAAGTGGACATTATGACGATAGATAATTCAGATAGGAATCAATGCTACTTAATGTATTATTGAAAAATTAGAAATGGGCTTTTAATATTGTATGGTTTTATAAAGCTTAAAACTCTGTATAAAACAGTTCGGCAAATCCTAAAGAAGAAAGGTTACATTGAAAGACATGACATTATGTATTTACACTCTGGTTAAAATAAATGTTTATTGGCGTCTAAGAATGGAGCGCTGGAATTATTATTTAAGTGAAAAAAAAATATCAAGTTTACTGGTAATTTTGTATTACTCTACATTTTTTTCTTTATGTAAAAATTATGTTTATAACGGTGAAGCATTTACGTATAATATATAATATAACAGGATACAAATTTGAATACCTAGAGTACTAATGATTACATCATAAAAAACCCACTACCAAATAATTAATCATAATTGATTTTGTTTATAATACTTTTCAGGTATTTGTTTGTAAGTTCCGTTCATATGAAAATATAATGAAACGAAAGTATAAAAGATCAAAACGCGTAGAAGGTGTGGTCCCGTGATAGTCTGTATTTCATGAAATTGTTGGTGGAAATTAATCAAAAGGATTTTATTTAAATTTTCTAATCAAGAGTTAATAATTGAAATTTTCTCAAATTTATCGAATTTGTGGTGAAAAAATTAGACAGGCCAAACAAAAGAACTCAATTTTAATATTAATATTTTCCAAACAAATTTAAAAATCAAAAATATTAAATAGAAACTTAATATCATTTTAAATGATCAATTCAATAACAATCTATTCGACGGGATGATCGGAAAAAAATATTCACCCTCACCTTCTTAAGGACGTACATGAAAAATAATACTTTTTACATATTAATTAAGTTTTTGTGACTGTGATAGACGGATGGATATAACAAAGTTATAAGGTTTTCTTTTCTTAATATAGAGCTTTAAAAAGAAGAATATTCAAAACAAAAGTTTTAAACATGGCTCGGATTTCATTGGATAGTAAAATGTTACTTTTGCTCGTTATAGTTATTTAAATTGTCCGTAGAATGTTAAAAATGTTTTAATTTTTTTCATAACCCTTAATATCTCCATTGAAAACTTGCCTAAGAACACTATGTCAATACAAAATACACCACGTAGGTGTACAGACTTCATTCCCACAACTGATTTTATTATAATCCATCCAAGCAAAACAACATTTTCTGGCGATCCTTTTGTGCGCTCGATACTCTGCTTTAAAAGTGTTGCAATTTACTATTTACAGTAGATAGAGTCTTTTACGTAACTTTAGAAAATGTTTGGAAATTTCGTAAATGTAATTTTCGTATTGATTCAGAGACATTTGGGAGACTTGATTTCAATTAAATGTTTAGTATTTGAAAAAAGATACTAAAGATGCGAAGTTTAGAATGCATGATAAAAAGTCAATTTTCTGAAATTAAGGTTGATAATTCTATAAGACAATTTAAGCAGTAACCGGAGACAATTTAAGCTCTACCTGACGTTATAGAAATAGACCGCAGTAATTAAACGATTTAATACTTCAGTGATTTACATCCAGTGAAGAGCAAAATATTAAGTAAAATTTCTGGTAAAAATACAGAAAAAGGAGAATACCATCATTGTAAATGCATGGATATATATATATATATATATATATATATATATATATATATATATATATATATATATATATATATAGTAACAGTAAAAACCTTATGATTAATTATATATCATTATATATCAGATCAATTATATATCAGAAACTATAGTAGAATATTAATAAAATCGATCGCTTTTAAAGAAATTGCAATTGCACGGAAACAAGAAAATATTCTGTTAATTGATAATAAATCCTTTGCACATCTTTGTGCGAATGAATATGTTCTCAGCTTCTTTTAATGATTCCACTAAAAAAACATGGAAACTTATTCTCCCTGTTGTTGTTATAATATAACTATCGTGGTATTTGCATATAGGGAGAATTTTGTTTTTTTTACAAAAACAATAAATTATTCATAAAGTCTATATATACATTATTATTTAAAAATTTTTAATTTATTAATTTATAAAAAATACAGAATCACAGCATTATCGATAGTGAGATCTAATATTACTTTAGGATTTCTCATTCTGGAAGTTAAAAAGTGCAGGCAAAGTTAGCTAAACAAGTTTGATCAATTTCACGACCATTTTTTTTTCCAGAAAAATAAATAGATAGATGATAGATTGAAAAAAAAATTCTGTGCATATTTCAAATACATGAGGATTATGTCAAAGATCTAATCCAATATGAATTTTCTCTTATTAAAACCATATTTATATTCTTCTACACTTGCTTCAACATAAAGTATAAATGAAGAAAACAGTGAAAAATAGAATTAGCTTTCTGTGACTTTGAAGTGTTAAACATAAGCCTAATTTAGTATGTCTAATTTTATTTCTTAAAAACAAATTTCTACTCTCAATAAAAATTACATTCAATTACATGGCATATGGAAAAATATTTTCTTTTGTAAGAAAACTATTAAATTTCCACGTCAATCAGTAGGAATAAATAAGAAAATTTATTATTATTTTACGGGCCTGTAATTATATTTAATATTAAAGAATTTTCGATTTTACTTATCATATGATTTATTGAATGGCCCACCTTAAAATCTTGCTTAGATACAGTTGCTGCTAATAGAGGTGTGTAGCATAGAGAAAGGTATATTTGTTCCGTATCTGGTGAAGTTAGAGGAATTAAAATATGACCGACTGGTTAATTGAATATGTTATGGTGTCGGCATGTAAAAAGTTAATATTTGAAATTAAAATTTTAGTTGTATGTGTGCTTTCATTGAGTGTTTTTTCCATAAAATAAATTTATGATAAAATATTTGACAAAATTTTAACATTTAATAAAGATTCAAATTTGAAACTAAAGATATGTTAATTACTTCACATTTGGTATTCCTGCATAATAAACTCTATCTTATATCACAAAAAGTTGAAACAGATTCTCTGAGGTACTTTTGGTTTTTCTAAAACTGAGATAGTTTTAAAACCTGAAAAAAATATCTTGGAATTTTTATAACTCATTCTTTATTTTAATATTCCATACGATCAGTGAAAGCGAAAAAAATTCAATACTAAATTTGTATACCTTAAAATATATTTTGAACATTTTTTAATATTGCTTAGAGTTGTGTTGGTATACACGCATATTAATAAGTTACATTAGTCTGCAAAATTACAAATTTTTACGTTAAAAAGTAAAAAAACGGCTTTGGCATAAATACTGACAAATAGGAAAATGAGTGACATGTCCGAGGAGAGCGGAGCGAGCAGTCGCCACCCACATGATCCGAGCGAGGCCATGTGGGTGGACATGTTAACAATATTATTTCACTCACGTACACTCTAGTTCAATGACCTGAAAAAGCTAGCACATTTAAAAATTCGATTTGTAGTTATTTGCTTTTACCCGTTATAAATCATGTTTCATTGAAATGCTATTAAGAAGTGTTTATTTTTTATTTCGTGAAACGCCTGGCTGTTACCTACAACCTTCCTCTCATCATGTCATGTATATTTTAGTCTGTCTAGATAAGAAAACATATTTATAATTTGTTAACTATCATGTAGGCTCACCTTTGTTTATTATCCTGTCATATAATTATGTTATTCAATACGAATATTTTAACAAATGATTTTTTTTATTTAGCTCTTATCATCGAAAATTTTCCTCACGAGGTTTACGTAAACATATAATTTTTTAATTTATATTTGATTCTAATAAGATCGGAAACATAGTTATGTTTTAGTTGTTAGCTTGTAATATTAGTTACACATGTTTAAAATTTGACAATGATTGGGTAAATAGTTTTTTTTGTTATTAGGTTATAAAGAAATTTTTTCACGTTTGTAAATATGAATATACAAAAAGTTATTTGTATTTATATTATTGAAAATAGTGTACAAATTGGAAATATTTTTAAGTAATAAAGTTCAGGTTTGGTAATTATGTACCGTTTCTTATCAATTGCATTTTTTTTATACTTACTTGTAGAGTAGAAAAAGCTTTATATAACATGAGACCTAGATGACCTAGGAGCATAAGTTACTCTGCAAACAAGTAAGAACGTAAAAGTACCAAATTTAATTTTACTACATAACCTTAATCACTGTTAAGTTCAAAAATAATTCGAAAAAACGAACACATCCAATAAATAAATTCATATTAATGTAAGAAAATTTAGTACCTAAAATTATTCATAATAAATATCGTGAGAATGAACGAAATCATATTAACATTTTGCAAACATAATTACATTTTTTATTATGGTAAGATTATAACAGAATACCTGAATTTCATACCGAGAATTGGACCGTTCTGAAATTGTATATTTATATTATCAAATTTGAATAGAATGTTAATTACTGATCTAGAAAATAACGTTAAGTTCATGCTATTTGTTCGAATTGTTACAATATTAACTCAAATATCATATTAAAATTCGTCCGTACCCATAATGTTACTTATGAGAAATTTTGTGTCTATGATTTCAGTCAAAAGATTATTTCGTCACTCAAGACGCCATTTTATATTGGCACCATTGCAAACTTATTTTATTCGGCCTGCATAAAGCAATATTTTCCAATACCGTATTATTTTACGCAGTATTTAAGATTATGATCAATCTTCATTTATGATTATGTTCAAGGATTCTATTCTGCATGGAATTAATGCGTGCCCGCGTAATGATTTCTCGTTTACACGTAACATTGCCAAAGCGACGAGAGCAGTCAGCCTGCTAAACGAAATAATATTATAAAATTTCTTATTCTTTGCTAATATCCCACCTGAAGATGTTGTAATACAACGAAACCTAGGTCGTGGTAAAGAAATTAAAGATAGTAGAAATAATACTACATCACGTAGTTTCATTTAATTGCGAGTAGTGAAGGAATTCGAATTTATGTCTAGTTAGATTTAGGCATTACTTTTTTTATGGACGATCAAGAACTATTGTTTTTTCAAAAATCGGTGGAGGAAGTTTCAACGATCAGCTTCTAATATCAATATAATCTAATACTCCCAATCCTGCGATCTTGTTCTTCCTTTTGTCCATTTGTTTTTAATAGGTTTAGATATAAGCTTTTGTTTTATAATTTATTTTTCTGTCTTTTTTCTTGTTTGGTAATTCCTCCTTATATTTGACAGAGTTTTCCATTTAAAACTAAACAATTTTTTATACCGAACTGTTGTTTTTAATTAAACGAGATTTCTCTATCCATGAGTACCTACCTTCCCTTCTACCTTGAGTACACTTACGTCAATATGTTATTTAAAACAGAAAATAATAATATTGTAAATTCATTGTTCAAACTACGAAACGACGCAGGTAGTTCGTATTTAATATAAATTTTGTATGTTCTAGAGAACTAATAATTCCCATATTAGTGTTCTTTAAAGTAGGGTACTTTATCAGAACATAAAATTAAGTGACATTTTGTCGTCACTATCTAACTCACCTCGATAAAACGTGATGTTATATGTGTAAATACATAGGTAGAAATCAGATAATTTACACCAATTTTTCTAAATTTCTATGATGAAAAATGTTTATAAATTAAAACTTTAAATAGAGGAATAGTGAAATAAAACAGAGAAACTTTTTTCATGATGTGAATATGGAATTCATTAATATCGACTGCGACGTTTTAATGCAAGATGACGTTAATGAATTCAAAAACAGAAAGATTTGAGCTAATGTAGAGCGTTATTTTATCGCTTAATAAAATCAATGCAACTCGTCATAGTCTTTACAGATTTTATGTTCAAAACTGTGAACATTTTCACTCACTTACTTTTGCAGAGACTACTTGTGCAATCAATATTTGTATCAGTTTATTCAACATTTAGCACCTGGAAAGAACGGTGCAAAAGGCGTTGCCGGCCATTTTGACGTTTTTAAAATACAAAATAAAATAATAAATAAGTGCAATACTAAAAAACAATTGAATTGTTTTTATAATAATCACAAGTCTTTTATGTAATTATGGATGAACAATAATTAATGTCACATGATACTTTTAAAAGTGTCAGATTCAAAATGTGGTACAAAAGTTACAAAATTTTGCGAGCGTCAAATAAATATACAAAAATTAAAGAATTACTGTCCTAAATAATATACCAATTATTTTCTTGTTTTCGTAACGGAATTTTTTTGAACAAATTGTGTAATTCAATGATGTAGCTAATACATTTGGAAAAAAATTATGTTATCGCATTCTCGTCGTAACTTTTGTAAATTAAAAAATGGCTACTACAAAAATGTACCAATGAACACAAAATAGATATTATTACAATAATATGTATACGTTGGTAGATACCTACTTCGTTCAATAATCACCGTAATCAAATTTGCGACAAAAACACAACCACACGTAATTTTCAAAAAACAATGTAGTATTCTGTCCATCGTTAAATTTATAAAATTTTAATAAATCTCTCACTTTTGGTTCTATTTTCGAATAATTATAATTAATTCTTAAGTGGTATTGACATTTTATCACGTTTGTAAGCAGCTAAACAAATAAATGTTTTACATAATCATTTAAAGCAATTTACAGGTAGATAGTGTATATATATATATATATATATATATATATATATATATATATATATATATATATATATATATATATGTGTGTGTGTATACATAAATAATTTAGTTCGAAAGATCAGAAAAATTAATTTTTCCCTATTGAGTTTTTAGTCCATTTGCTATAAGAGTGATTTTCATAGACGAGTTTAAGGGTTAGACGAATCTAATATTTGACTCGAATGTGACAATATTAGACTGGACCACAGCTGATCCTCCTAACGAAGGACTAATTTTGTACGTTGAACATGGAAAAACGAAGTTAAATTTCAAATTGATTACCAACTAAACACTTTGATAGATTCTTTCTCCTTTACTGTTAATAAATTATGATTTGATGCATTCACTTGTCGAGCCATTGAATACCATGGAATGGTAGAAAGTTTCAAATTTATTTCATTCTATAATAAAGACATATTTACTACGTGAACTCGGAAAATAGATTTTGTAAAAATTTATTTCCTTTCAGGGTTACTACCCTGTTTACCAGGGTTACTACCTAAATAAATTGACACAGTTTATAGAATCAAAATATTCCATCATACATTTATTCTTTGAAAAAAAAATATTTATATTTTACCTCTACATTTACCAGACCTATTTGTTTAAATTCATTTTACTATTAACTTTGTGTAGAGCACACATTTTACTCAAAATTAATTTCTTCCTCTGGGTGTGCTGCTATAAATTCAGATATTAGTAAACCTGTTACTAGAGCTTCGCATGGAGTGCACCGCTAAAAGTTTGTTAAATAAGTGCTTATGGTATTTTAAGTGCCTAAATCTGTCCAGATTCGTAAACTACAAGTACGACCATGGGGGTACTATGAAAAAAGTATACCTAGTCATACCTTATATATTAAGCCCATCGCATTAAAGTTTGTTATTTACTTGTTATAGACCTATTAATATATTACAAGTTATTAATAAGTATAAGTAAAGAAAAAAGTAAAAATTACAATAATTTGAAATAATTTAAAAGCATATTGAAAAAGAAAATTTGAAATTGAATAAAATAAGATCTATGTAAATATCTTGAAATATTCAGATATGTAATATTAAATATTCCGGTATTTTTTGTGGAGACAGTTTCCAAATTCATATTGAAGTAAAGGAAAAAAACCGAAAATACAGTGAACGAAACGCGGCATACGTCTACGAATTAATCATGAAAGATGTTAAATCAACCTCACACCAACATTTATTATTTCTACTCAACGGTGGAACAGGTAAGTACGACACAATATCTGTGACCGAAAGCATCACAGTATGACTAAAACTCCTTGGATTCAGATATAATCCTCTTTCTTCATTTAATATACACTTGAGCTTATTGATAAATATGAAATAAACTCTCAGTGTAAAATATGAATTACTAAACAAGTAATGTTAAATTTTAGATATTTTAATATAGTGGTTGACTGAACCTCACATTGAAATATACTTGAAATAGATATGGGCAATCCTCCACATTACGTAACAAAACATTAGTTTTCCTAATTTTTATTTATATTCATTATATTTTTCTGAATTTAAACACGAATTGTGAGGTACTACTTTGGTTTATAACATTCGAAAAAAAAAACTTTTTGTAATTTGTAAAAAAACAAGTAGCTTACAGTTTCCAACTCGCCATAGGAATTGTTTACCACAATTATGCAAAAAAAGGTTGCAAGTCTATCTTCGATATACAAAGTGCGTCTCGAATATTAAGTAAGTTCTCCACTCGTACGTATTGTTTCCTACACGTATGACGAGACAGAAGAAGAATTTTAGGAGTGGAATGGAAACGGTTTGAAAATATATTCGTTAAGATACAATCAAAATATTTCTTCTCAAGAAATTAGATAATAGAAAGGTATAATGTTCGCTACCAATTAACAAATTTATGTAACCAAAAACAGTGCATGTGTGCGTGCGAGCACACGTGCTTGCATGTGTGTGTGTGTGTGTGAGTGTGATTCCTCTGTTTGAACGAGTATCACACAAAACCTAATAGACAGGGTATAATTGCATTTTTTGTTACTAAACACGAGTAGAATTGTGTTTACAGATCAAAATCACTTTAATGGGAATCGAAATAACACTTAAAGAAATAAAAAGAAAAAATATGTTTCAAGGGATTGTGCTAATTATGAAATTGGCGTTCTTGCTGGTGGATAGTTTAAACAAGAAAGATAATTTCTTGCAACCATATTTACAGCGATTTTCATATCTTGTTGTCATGATCGGTTCAATCATTATATAAGTTGCTTTAACTATGAGTCAATATTTAAATATTGAAGGCGATACAAACGTGTAATCAACTACATCCTCATATTTACAATTATGATTCGATTAGAATATGTTTCAATGGAATATTATTCAAATAGATTATAATAGTAGAGTGGCATGATTGTCCTTATGAATGCAAAACATCTATTTGCATCGAGTTATATGTTTTCTAAAAAATTTGGAATTGTCAGAATTGTTTTCCAATAGCTTCAATTCTGATTTGAGGTGCCTAAACTGTGAGCCAATATTAAATATTAAATGCAATGCGAACGTGTAATCAACTACATCCTCCTAATTATAATAATCGGTCGATTAGAATTTGTTTCGATGGCTAATATGTCATATACTATTATTCCAATCTTTGTATTGTGATTGTCTTTATGCATACAAAACGTCAATTTATATTGAGTTATATGATTTTATAATTATTGGAAGTATCAAAATTGTTTCCAATAATTTAAATCCTGATTTAAGTTGCCTAAACTGTAAGTTAAAATTAAATACCGAATGCAAAACAAACGTGTAATCAACTACAACCTCATATTTACAATTATGAATCGATTCGAAGATGTTTTGGTGACTAAAATGTCGTAGACTATTATTTAAACTTTTGTAGTATAATTATCCTTATGCATACAAAACCTCTATTTACATCAAGTTATATTATTTCTCAAAATATTGGAATTATTAACGTTTTTATCTTTAATATTCAATCAGTAACTTCACCAGGAGCTACAGTAGGATAGATATAGTTATTAAATATATGAATAATTACGCAATCAACTTTTCAACCTTCTAGGGAAGAAACACTGAAAATCTCAATAATGTTTGTTTAATTAACTCTTGATACAGATAGAATAGTCAATTGTTAAGTTTTTAATGACAACATTTTGAAAAAGTTTTTTAATTGGGTATCAAAGTTAAGTTATAAAATGAATGCTCCCCTGACCAAATGACCTTGAAGTCGAAAATTGTCGTGTAAATATTCTATAGATAAAACTGGACAATTGCAAGTTGAAATATCGTGGAAAGGGTTCCGTACGATAAATACGTTATATACCACGTTCTTTAACTGATGACTTCTTATAGGTTTGCCTATAATTTAATGAGAAAAGAACTATTGAGTTTATTTTTTTTTTCAAAATTTTAGGCTTAATTGTTTTAGAGATAGAGGGGAGGACGGGAAAGCATAAGTGAAGATCCGTCATAACGAGAAATGCAGAAAACCGTTAAGATAGGTCAATATAACGTATCGATTATAAGCCAAAGTAATTTTGATATATCATAAATCACTAATGAAAACAGATTTGCAAGTTCAGAGAAAATCTCTTTACCACCCGCATTTTATCTAACACGTCCAGCGTGGTTGTCCGCATATTAATTTATTATTCATCACCTTCCGGTTTGCCAAGTACAAAGTCGTGTCACAAATATTACACATGCTTATACGAGGGAATCTAATAATTTGTGTAAATGTTACTACAATACAATTGTTATTTTGGTGATTAAATATGTTATATCAATGTAATTACCTTAAATTAATGGAGGATGATTTGAAATATACTTGAGATGTAATTTAAGACATTGGTATACGAAAAAAGTACATTTGAGGTGCGATATAAAATACTACACCTATTAGATTAAATTTGGACCGCTATTTCTTTCAGGGTTTATGTATCATATTTTGCTGTAATTTGACGTCTCATATTGAAAGGATACTTTCTAAGTGTAACTTATTTACCACAGAGGCTTTTTATTTTTTCTCCTCTATATAGTAGCTCAAATACATACAGGTTGCTAATATTGAGATTACAATTTTAGCTAATAATTTGCGCAATCACATGTAGTTACAGAACTTAATTTTGGTACATATTTAAATTAAAGTGTATATTCAAAACTAGAACTACTTAACATTTTTGACGTATAAAGCAAACATGAGTATAACATATCTGGGAAAGAACACCTTACCCTACGGTGTTCCTTTCCCAAACCTGTTAGCTACCAAAGTTGTGATTTTGCTATATATTTGGTTGTAATGGTTCATTAGTTGGACCTATTAATGTGACAAGATGGAAGATTTGTCGAAATTGGTTAATGAATATTTATGAACAATAAAGACGTGTCAACATGAAATTAATCCATGAAAGTGCATCGGTATGATGTAACCTGTTTATTGCCTTTACACACTTTAAATTTATCATATACGTGTCGCCTTTTAACTGTATACCTCTTACAAGCAGAAGTCACGGATATTTCTCTTGAGATAACTTTTCTGGGGTGAGAGTTTATGTTGATGGTAACTATTTATGACACTATTAACGAGTATTAACAAAAAGATAGTGAGAAATAGCCTCGACAAATTTTATTAACAACATTCTCTATTTATCACATATATCTAAAAATCGTAGTATTGTAATTACCCGGATGATCAAATAACAATGAATATATCAGAAATAGTAGGTCCTAGTTCGAATCTTATTGCTAGGATACTTTTAAAAATATTTATCATATACTTTATGAGCTTTCGTTTATTTCTGTATAAATAGTTTTAATATGACTAGTATTGTCAGCAACATCAAGTACCGCTTAGGCATCCATACCAATTTTATATCTATTCTTCATCATTTGCTTTACATAAATTAATAGTATCCATACAGCGCAATGTGTCATAAATATAATCATTGATAATGCACGCAGGAAAACTGACGTAAATTTAAATGTTTTCACGAAACTGATCTCCCTTCTTCTGGATAATACCGGAGGAGTTCGCATTACTAGCAATGATTTAAAGGTGTAGTACGTTTTTTTGGCGAATTATAATTAATATTAGAGATCTGATAATTGCTATATATCGTGTTTTTTTCTATATTTGACACACTCGATAAATATCGCAATTAAGAAATTTTTAAAGTGATAATATAATTACACCATCTACAATATTTGAAAATTGACGAATGTCTTAATGTAGTTATAAAATCATACTTCCGCAGAGTAATATTTTTCCGAGCTATTGTGACCCTTATTACTTAAAAAAATACAATTTTAAAATACCACTATTGTAGGGATTACGGAAGGAAATAAACGGTTCAAGTTTCTTTTATATTACTTCTGTGTAAGTTAGTGAAATTGTTAAAAGGTCAGTCTAAGATTGCAAGGAAAAAATATTTATTACCCTGTTACCACGCAAAAGCAGTGGACCGTCCACGAAACTTTCAGAAAAAAAATCTATAATTTGAAGTACCTTTCCCTTAATAAATTTATAATTTCTCTTTAACTCACATTTACGCATGCGATTTTTGTTGCCTATGACTCTTACATTGTTTTAATTTATTTATTTTAATAATTCTAAAATTTTATAAATAAAATGTGCGATTGAAAACAAGTGGTTCTTTACGAGTTAGATTTACATTCTGAATACGTGGCATTAATGTTATAGAATTTCTTCTTCTTATTTCTTGATGCTAAAGCGCTTATAGAGTTCTGACCTTCTTGAGATTTTAAAAAATTCTATTCCGTTGGTGGTTTTTATTTTCCAATTGAAAATGTTCTGATTTTTAAGGTCTTGTGGAGATATCCCGAGGAACTCATGAACGTGTGAAAGTACAAAGTTCCTTTGAGAAATTTTATTATGCGTTTGAACCCATTAAACATATTTTTACAAGCATTTTAGTTAGAGATCTGATGATGGAGCTAGGAGATGGTGACAGACATTCTCATTGATGAAGAGTAGTTTGAAAGAGTTTAGTATCGTTTGACTTATCTTCTTGAGTTATTTGGACACACTGGGTATGGACATGGACCCTAAAGACAGTCACAGGGATTATCATATTTAAGGCCGTTTGAATTCTCTTGACAAGTCTTTTAATCGAGAGATGTTACCAGGTTTGGATGATCTAGCATAAAGTTGATGACCGGAACTCCTTAATAGGGAGGAGTGAATACATCGGACTCATTTGACTTGTCTTGATGGGTCCTTTGTTCATCGGAAAATGGTGAAAGGAACGCCTTAATGTTGAGGTGCAAGTTAATCGAATTCGGGCTTCTTTGATTATTTCATGAGTCCGTTGGTTAAATGTGGAGGCAAGGAGCTGAAAGGTGGTGAGAGGATTCCTCAGTGGTAACAAGTTAACTAGTCTAGATGCAACTCGTTTTACTCTTATTTTATTATTTTAAACTTTATAATGCGTATTTTATTCAGTAGTTTTTGCAAGGCAATAATTTTTTTGGTATCAAGTTTTATCTTCGGTTTATGGCATTTAATGAACTAAATGTACTATTGTACGATTTTTGCAAACTAGTATATTGAAGTGTACTCTCGTATTCCGGTGTATTTATGTAACAGTAAAAGTAATGAAAATCTGATGACGTAAATAAATTAACTATATTAGCGTAATATAATAATATAATGGATGAAAAAATGTATGATGTGAAATCGCGTTAGAAATAAACAAAATACAATTAGATCTATTTCTCTTTAACAAGATATTATAAGGAAACAAAATAATAGTAGCTCTTCGCAATCTTTTTCGTAGACATTTATCAAATAAAGAGTTAGTTACTCAGTTGCAATATTCTGATAAAATCAAAACGAGTAGTTAATTTTGATTGGTGATATGTTAATATGTTAATTCATAATTATTCAGTTTATGTAACTTCAATTAAATACATCTGTGTATATATCTGCTATAATTCTTCGTCAATTAAATCCATAATTTTGTTGCTTCTTACTTACTCTTAGTACCTGCATATATAATGTACAGTTGAATCATAATTAGAAGTACCTAACTTATAAATTGCTAAAAATATACAAATTTGAAATTAAATTTAAAAAATCCAACTGAGTAAACAGCGAACTATTGCACATATAAAAATCAAATATTGAATGACTTCCATCTTCCACACTCAGTTTTCGGTACAGTTAGGTAAATTATATTATTTGTCTTTTCATTTTGCAATGAATTAAATAAGAAATTAATTAAATAGCAATAAATAATATTTGCTGGAAACCAAAGTACTAAAATTTTCCTTGATTGATAGATAGAAGGGAATATTGTTGGAATGCATCTAGTACATGTCCCTGATTTTCTCCCTGTCTGATTTTTTCCCACCAAAGAAATCATCGGTGCATATGCATAAAAGATGCATTTTGGCAAGCACGGTGATCCATTTCAAAACCTTAAACGTGATATTTTATTCTGAAATAATGACTTAAATTAATTTACCAAACCAAATAAATTTATAATTGTTATGCTTGCTTTTTTATGGGAACAATACTTTGATTTCCTTTTTCTAATTTATAACTCACTATTGGAAAGTGGCAAAACTTTTATTATTATTTAGTAGATCGCAAAAAATAATGTTTTTTAATTTTTTTAAATTCACTAAATATTAACTATCGTGATCCATTTATATTTATTTATTTACAAAGCTTATAATGTTATCGAATTAAGGAATATGTAAACAGAAAAGCCGTTATGGTTTGCTTTTTTATCCACTGACAGGGCTGCCGTCAATTCGGTAACCCATGTTTTGCATAAGTACTTACTGAATGTTGATTTCGAATTTACATTGTCGAACTTAAAATAAAAACGTTCGAGGAATGAGTGCTGTCTAAAAAGGAGAAGTTTATCAAAATCATGAATATGTCAAAACTATAAAGCAGTCAACGATTAATTAAATTAAATTTAGCTTCTTATAATTTTTGATATATAACTACTCATTAAATTGTTAATTAACAGTCTATATTATTCACTTAATAAATATATTTGAGAAGTAAAACCAACCCAAAAACCCTTCTAAACCTATTGTTATTATACGAATAAAAAACAGGCAATTTTAAAGAGTTTAAATTCAGTGTAACACATATCCTGTTTCTCATTTCTGTGCTTACGTAATATACAATCGTAATAAAGAAATGAATCTCCAAAGCTGAAAGTTTCCTTGTTTTACTTCCTGTTAAATTCACCGTTGTAATTTGACCCTTCCTTCCATAGTTGTTTCACACAGTAATTAACATGTGTGTTTTAAACAATAATTAACAATGATCAACCAGAAGAGCCGATAATTATATAAATCATTAATTATTTCAAAATATATTCATATCTTTTATGTCATTGTTTCATTCTCAATATAATTTCAATAACAATAGATTGATATTTACTGACCTGAAAATCTTGAACGCTGGGTAAGTCTCGTAAACTCTAATATGCTGCTTTAAGAACGAAGTTAAAAACCTCCATCGCCTAGAAAAACATTTTCTAGGCTAATTCCAAACTCTTTTAGGAGAGAAACCAATATTGAGATATTTAATTTGGGAAGAAAGATACACACCCGCTCGACGAATAATTCTTAATGAATTCAGTTATGTTAAAATTTTACACACGGACGAGTCATAGTTATCTTACTCGTTTACCAAATCCACCAAAAAATGGTTGATTTAATAATGGTTTTGACCGTATATTCAATTGCAATACAGGTTCAAACTATTAATTCGTTTTACTGAATCAACTTAACCCTCGAAATCTACAATTTTATTTCCTCTCGTACAGAAGAAGAATTCATTTAATTTTTCAATACCGTGATTTAAATTATTTTCCTGATGCAACAACTTGGAAAAGTGGAGTAAATGGTAAAAAACTAATGCAAAATATATTGTTTAAAATTTTTTTCTAGGAAATTTCTTTGTTGCTTCATAAAGAATTTCAAAACCAATGAAAGACAAAGTTTTGACAAATAACGAAGAAATTTACAGTTGTTTACCAAAAAAGTAGAATGATATCAAACTTTCTAGACTGTTTTAAAATAATCATTCAAATTCCATTTTATAATTAAAATAAAACTAATTATTCAACTTCATATGGTTAAAAGTAAAAAAAATTAATATTTAACACCTTTCCTTGTCGCGGATTTTAAATATCTGTTAGTTCGGAAGTAGAACATTTCTAGCGCCATTTTCTGAACTGACAATAGATGTTAAAAATGTCAATAAATCAAACAAATGTTGCATCACAATATTTTCCTTTTTATGGGCGTGAATCAATAAAATTAGTTCTTGACGTTAATTAAAACGAATAAAATAATCCTTTTCGAAAATCAAATATATAAATAGTTTAATTTATTATATTGCCCAACCAAAAAATTATTCTAACGATAAAAAAATGCGACCTTAGTTCCTAATTGCATTCCTTTTTTCTCAATAATGACTGAAAAGAATAGTTCGATATACGCAAAAAAGATGGCAAAATATTTATACGGTGAAATTCAATATCAAGACTTGTAAATACAAGTACAAGTAGTTTAACGAAAATACACCACTTTAAATATTTATATGAACTTAAGCATATACGATATCCTAACGGTTCTAGTTCTACCTGCATTAAACATATTTTATTTTATTATATCTACAACTAGTCGAAATTTAAAAAAAAAATATTAACTCCGAATTTTGATAAAAGGCAATAAAACCAAATTTACGAGAAATTAAAGCAACTTGGAAAGAAGTAAAGAAGCATTTAGAAAATTAGTAAATTTAAGCCAAACATTTCGTTGAAACTTGCATTCAATTTATTTTCAGTCAAATAAAAACATTGATATTTATACTCAATAGAGAAAATGCTATGTAATGACGCATGTATGAACTCATTCACATTCATTCGACACATTTTAGCTTTCAAAGTCCATGATATTTTAAGTCAATTAACAATTTAAAACATAATTGTACGCTTTCAAATCTACGCTATGCGAACATGCACTGACTCCAAATTTGCGCCCACAAAATTGTCGTTAAATAGAAATATTCTATGTAAGGAAGGCACATTTTTCACATCGATGCAGTTGCAAGTTTGCATGAAAAAGCTGCTAATGAAGTATGCAGCCATATTGTGCTTAATCTGGGGGATAATAAATTACAAAACTTTGTATTTGTGAAAAATAACGCTATTCTTTTAAAGTTTAAAAAAACGTAAAAATTAAAGTATTATGATTATAAAGATTATTATCATTAGAATAAACAATGAATGGTAAAAACCTTCAACAGTATTTACTTTAAAGGCGGGAAGCGCATTAATATAAAGCCGTTCTCTCGATATGATTGGACGATTAATAAAAGCATAAATATTTTCGTAACACCGATCTTCACATATTTTGTTTATCTAATTATTTACCCCTAACTCTATGTTATTTTCCTTGATGTTAAGATAGAGAGTCACAACAGACACTTTTATATTTGCAAGAACTTGAATTTTGATGGGATACATTATTGAGAAATTTCAATTCTTTTATCCCGCTGCCCTGCAGTAAAATTTTCACTATGTCTTTTGTACGCACATTTTTATTAAATAATCCAATATTTAAATTTATAACCTTTCGGTTTTACAAACTAAATTACTTTAAAGGCTCAGATCCCGGTTGGAATTGTAGGAAGATATTTGTAGATTTATTATTGGCTAAGTTTTTAACCCTGAGGTTTTTTCAACAATTTTTGTTAAAAAATTTATATGCTACACTAAATTTAATTTAAGTATGCATCATTATTATCTACTACTTGCCACCATTTAGTTGGCAGTGACAACATGCCTTTCTTGGAAAATTCCAGTGACTTTGATTAAAAAATGTATGCGAGGTCGTTTTGGAGATTTTCTTTAATGTCAAATTGTTTTCACGTAAATGGTTACTTAGAACTCTGAATAACTAATAGAGGGTGCAATGTCCGGCGAATATGGTGGACGAGTGAAGAAAACCCAGCCGAGTTCCACTAATTTATGACGAACAAATTTTGCAACAAGTTATCTAGCATTATCATGTAGAAAATAAACGCAACCTTATTGATTACATAATTTTTTTAGCTAATTGGTCCATTGGTTCGCAATAAATATTTGCATTAATTGTAGATTCCTCTGGAAGCAACTCCCAATGAATAATACCCTTAATATTCTATCAGTAGCTGAGCATCACCTTTTTGGCATTTATTTCAGGTTTGGATACTGAAACTCCTGCTTCTCCGATACCCAGCCATGGACGCTTGCGTGTATGGTTATCGCATGTAACCCACTTCTCATTGCTAGTTACTAACTGATTCAGCCAGTCAAATTCAATGTTAATAATTGTTGACAATTAACTCTGCACTGAAGGTGATATGATGAGAACTCGTGGGGTATCCACACACTGTATTTTGAAACTTTCCCCAATTTGTGGAAATGTGTTTCTGTGGTGACATATTTGCAGTGTAGCTTATCTGCCAATTGACAAGTCGTCAGTTGAGAATCCTCCTCAATTAGGAGTTGTAATCGTTTGAACATCCAATCCTCACTCCTGAACTTTATGAACTAAATATTTGCCGTTGCTTAAGGTACCGTGAACTAGCCCATTGCATGACATATGTCATTTGTGGAAGTCTTTGTGTCGTGACCCAGACGGAATTCGCATATTTGATATCGATTTAAATATATTATCTTTTTTGTCTGGCGCTGACTGAGCGCTGACTGTTATCAACTGACTGCTAAAAACTTACTAGCCAAACTGATATAATATTTTACAACGTATTTAAAAAAATATAATTAATATGGGCCTTCTTGATATCTTTTATATATTATATTAACAGAACAAAAAGACAATAAAAGTCTTCAGTTCTATTTTTCGCTTCATCACGTGTTGAGTATGTGACCATTTTCACCTTAATGATACTCATTAATTAAAAATCACACCGACGCAGACGAACATTATTTTATTTGCCACAATCTATAATATTAAATTTTGACCATAAAATTTATTATTTATTACATGTATACGAATAATTTAACTCCATTAATACTGCTTGTTATTAATTAAACCAAAAAATATTTGCCAGTATACCTATTAATCGGACAAGTTTATTGAATTGTTTAATTTTCCTTTGAAAAATCTAATATGCGATCAATATTTTCAAATTACTTACATTATCATTAAACAATTTTTTCCTTCACACTGGACACACTAACGTCATTAATCGACTCGTACTTAAGCATTTCTTGCCCACTGGGATCTCAGAAGAATGCAAGGGAAATTACATAAGATTCGAGCAAGGGATAAACCCTAGCTTTATGGGGGTGAAACTCTCTGTGAAAAGGACGAGATAAGAGAGTCTGTTGGCTTTAACTAACGAACAATAGTTTGACTCAATGTAAAATAGTTGTTATTTAAGTGTTTGGGACTGAGAGAACGAAATAAAGGAAATTGAGATAGTGAGGTCTCGAAGTTCTGTTGTTTATCTGGACTGAATGTAATTAGAAATACGGTGAATGTTATCGATTTCAGAATTAATAAAATTTGTACGATATGTATATATATATAAATATATACATATATATATATATATATATATATATATATATATATATATGTATATATATATATATATACATATATATTAAATTTTAATTTCGCCCTGTCCGTCTATCAGTCGACATGTAAACTTATGAAAAAAATTAAAGAAAGTAGCTGAACTTGAACTTTCAACGAAAATTGGTGTGAGAACATATGTCGTGTAGTTTTTGAGTTATGGGATACTTATAGAACCAACCGCAGCAAAAACTATGTTTTTCACAGTGCCTTTGAGAAATAAAAATTTACAAGTTTAAGGTTGTTTGTGCTACGGAACCCTACCAGTGCTAGTCGGTTACAATAAGTTTAAGGTCGTTTGTGCTACGGAACCCTACCAGTTCTAGTCGGTTAAGTTGTACTCGCACTTGGACGGTTTCAATAATTACTTTATGCCACTGGTATATGCATACTAGTATAGATACTCGAATCATGCGTGAAGAAAAATTATTTCAATTCAAGAAATAAATAAAAAATTAGAAATAATAAAAATTTTATTATTTTAATGGTCTACGTAGTCCATTAAATAATTGTTTTCTGTTTTACGTGATTTTGGTACATAGTATATATAGATATATAAATACATATTGTATATATATATATATATATATATATATATATATATATATATATATATATATATATATAGATTTTACAAATGTTCAATAATTTAAGAATATTTATATTCAAAAATTGCGTGAAATATTTATAATTACTAAATGTGGCTTGAATCATTTTATGGGTAATATTTTAACACCATTTCGTATATCATAGGAACTCAATATTACCTAGCATTAATTTTCTGGTATTACGTACGATATCATTTATATCATGTTAAATTAGTCGAATGTGAAGCACTTTTAACTATGGTATTGGTGGCATTTCACGGTTAAGGCTGTATTATAGAAGGGGCCGTAGGTGAAGGCGCATTGACGACGAATGCTACTAGAGCTCGAACCGTATTCGTTGAACTCTTTATCTTTCAGGATCTTTAAAACTTATTTACAAAAACGTTGGCATATAAAAGTAAGGACCTAGGAAATATATTCTTCCAAAATTGTACTCTTGATATAAAAAACAACATCAAAACATTCATCGTCTTCCATACTATCATATCGTTCATTTAATATTTTGTATCATTACAAAATGCGAGAACGTAATAGGCAATCTTCTTTATAAAGTTGATTAAGCCACTAAAAATACTCAAAGGTGAAACATTTTTCTATTAACTTTTGCCAAAAATGATTGAGGAAGAAGATAGCACACTCTTATTTGTACAGAATTATATAATCCGACATTGTCGACAATAACATAAATTAATAATTAGATATTTTAAGGTCATCATACAATTTTCGGAATTATTTTGGATTCAATTTACAAATTTCGGTTTCTTTAGTAAATTCCTTAAAAAAAAAAGATTTTTTGTTGCGGGTTCGTGGTCACGTCAAGTCGCAGTTGCCAACATTTTCTAATATTACATCAAATATAAATTTGTTACAAAATATTTTTACAAATCCATTAAAATACATTCATTTGCATAAAATTTTTTTTCAGAATACCAAACAAAAGATAAAAGAAAACACGATCTAAATTGTTTCCGTTTTCTATAAACAATTATCGTTCATTCGCCATAAATACTTTCTGGAATTTTCGATACAGTGATTTTAAAAATATATATATCTTAAATTAGCAAAGGCGGAGGAATCTTCCCCATTCATTAATTTTATCTTTTTATATTTTAAACACTAAATAAATAAAAAAAAATAGCAAAATATTTTATTTACAATAAAATTTATCGGGTTCTCAAAAGCATTGACATATTTACAGTAAAGGTGTTATACAAGTGTAAGTAGATAACTGTTTTAAAAAAATAGAAACATATTCTGAGAACAGTATGAAAATGACCATAATAAGGCGATTTAAGGTCATTTTTAGGGCTTAATCGATCGCAAAGATGTGGTTCACGATATATTACGTTTCCAATATGAACTGGATGATGAAAACTTTAAAAGATACCAAAGTGTCAATGCTATGATAATAGTTGCAGTTTGTGTAAAAAATCGTGTTTTTGCGGATATAAATTAAATTTTGTAGGCGTGCATCGAAAAATTCACATAAATATTTGAAGTCTTTTTATCATCACGCTTTATATTTTAACGCAGAAGATGTGTCACGATATAATAAGCATAAGAGCGTAATATATGATAATAATTATATGAGTATATCCTGCAGTCAGAACATGATAATGAAAGTGGAATATTTATAATATCCTGTTGGTGTATTCGTCGAATTTGATGTTCAGCCCTCCCGGTTTATATACGCATGGGGCAATGTAAAGATATAAATACCTAAAAGATTGTATCTAGTTGATTGTATTTTTGTTTGCGAATTTAACAATACTCAAGACATATGATTGTTTTATTTCAATTTCTCCTTAACGGTCTCAAAGTATCTGTAGACTTAATACGAATTGTACTGCAACAGTTATCAAATTGGTGTAATTTGCCTTTTTTATTGGCTTTTATTAAAGGGTTTATAATAAAAATAAAACTGAGTGAACATTTCAGTATTTACTATGCGCCAATAATTTCATGAGATAGACAACTACGGAATCCTACACTGTTAGTGCTTTTACACCCGCCCGATTATTTAATAATTTAATGTATAGCAAGCTTTCCACCGATATTCAATCTTTTAAAAATATTAGTATCGTATTACATTTGGGAATTAGATCAATGTACATTCAAACTAGTATCAGAACAAACACAAAAAATTTATACGAGAAATAATTTTTGTGAATATTTAATTGATAAATAAAATATTCGACCTTTAGGGGCAAATACTAGGTAGGATTCACATACTTCGTATTGTGAATATATTTTTTAAATACGCTTGTTACCTAAAATTCTTCTAACCTCAGAGGTATTCATGAATCTTTTGGATTACAAACAATATTTTTAATGAATCCACCAGCTAAACTGATTCAAACCAGCTAAATTCTATTTCTTGCCCTGATTTATAACAAAAAAGTTCAAAGATTTTTATTTATAATTGGCGGTTTTTTTTTTCATTTAGTGGATTGAAATTAGTGCAAAAGATTCAGACCGATGTCATGTAATACCGCTATTACTTATAAATACTGTTCGTTGAAGAGAAGCTTATTTAGCCCTCTATCCTCAACTCTACTGCATTTGTAATATCCGATTCTTATTTAAATAAATCATATGTCGTTTCTTTATAATTTGTAAATTTTCAAGGCAGTATTTATGTAGTGTAACGTGCAGCCATAGTTTTTCTTATTGATTTGTTATTACAATATAAACTGCAATGAAAATTTAATTATAGTTTGTATTATAATATTTATTTAATGAATTGACAAAATGGTCTCAAATCTGATCAGTAGAGTTTAAATAACGCACATCAAACAAAACGCAACATAATTTAGGTGTTCGCCGTTATTTATGTTCGTTGAAACTACGTCCTAACGGTAGTAAATGCGGTATTTTTAGTGACAGCACGGAAAGCGTTCTCTTGTTTCCTCTGTTATGCACCAAGTCCGGAAATGAATGAGTTCCATCATTCATCCTTAACTAATGGCAGTAAATAAACTATGAGTTAAAAATTTTTCTACGGGTAGTGTTACTTTACTTTAAAATAACTACACCACTTACCACATCAGGGTATGATGATGAGTTTAAGTTGGTCGATAGTGCTGGCACTGACATCAAAAGTAACTTAGTTATTTACTGCTAATAAGTAAGTACCTATTTTGAGTTAATTATTTTTTATTTATTACCCAATTTTTTACATCGTTTTTTTTAAGAAATTTTATTTCAGACTTTTTAATAGGTAGAGTGTTTTATTATACAATAGTTAGCGTAAATTTGGTAAAGATAAGTGAAAAGGAGAAAATGATTCAACTTCATTTTAATTCAATCTCATTAAAATCGCTTTCATCAAATATACAAGGGATATTTTCTCTAATCTGTATAAAAAACAAAACTGGCACAAGTTACTGTTAAACTAATTGCATAATTCGAACATTCTCCTCCGTTTACTAGCGGGTACTTCGTAGGTAGTTACCGCCAAAGCTAATTGCGCAGTTCTCTATTTTGAAATGTAAAAAAAAGATATTACACAAGTTTCCAGACGAACTTTGCTCTGTAATCAAACTTTATATGTGTAACATACTTATCTTGGAATATGGCTAAAACTTTGATTTAACGTAACTCTTTTTTCAAATAAATTTAATATTAAATATTTGGAAGTTACATTTTTATTTCTGGGTAATAAATTTAGTAGGATATCGTATAATAGGCTTATTAAAATAACGTCATTTTTTAACTTTACAACCCGTTTGCGAAATAACAGGTCTGAAAAGGTTATGCAGTGCGCCCTCTGATTTTTCTACTATGAGTTCGAAAGATCTAAAAAGTTCCGAAAACTAGCATATGAATAAAGATTAGAAAATAAATTGTTTTAGTTAACTTATGTTAACAATTTGAGGAGATATAGACAATTACAAAAATGTACTTTGTAATAAAAATTATAACAGTTTACATCAGGATAAACATCACCGTGTCCGATGATTGAAATCTACACCTAGCACTTGAAAATTCGTTAATAATCATATTAAAATATACATACACACACACACCCACACACACACACAAACACACACACACACACACACATATATATATATATATATATATATATATATGTTTTATTTGCAATAAATTGGTGAATATTTATGCATATTCTAATACGCATTTAGCGGGTCTTTCTTAGGGAAACTATGTACTAGACTGAAAAAAAAATATAGTTCATTCAAATTCTAATCAGAAAACTAACGCTATAGTTGGATATTATGTATGTATAGAAATAATACCCACTAAAAATGTTAATAATTATAAAACAATATAGATTTAAAATGATATCAAGTCATAGCCTAATATAAATCTGATTTCTAGTTTCACGGCACTTCTATATTAATTAGTTCTACAACAGAATTTCACGAACGGTAGATACGTACACATCGCACATAGTGGACTCTAATTCCTTTAATATTTGAGTTTACTTAGCAAATTTACAGTTTTCAGCAATATGTATCCTTACTCCTATGTATACTTAAATTTGGTCAATATCTGATTATATATACCAGGGATTGACAACGGATGCATCAAAGGGCGATAATGCATCTTCCATGGTGAAATAAATGTTTTTATCACATACGTTCTTTTTTAACAAAACAATCACAGCTCTAGTTAGATTAATGTCTGATGAGGATGTGTAGGATTCTGAAAATGGAACGCCGATCCAACGGATAGCAGAGAGTAACTTTTTAAAATTAGGCAAACTTTTGTGCATAAAGCTGAAACCCTGAACGTATCTCTTTTTGCTTTCACTACTGCGAATTCTTTTAGTATAAGTTCTTATTTATTAGAACCTTCTATATTCACTTGGTCTTCAATATCGTCTCTTAAAATATTCTCTGAAATTTGTGCCTTGTTTTTAAGCGGTCATATATTTTTTCCCGCGTTTTCTTATAATAGCGATACGTATATTTGGTCTACTCATATTTGTATATGAATCATAACCAAAACTTATAAAATAACCAAACCGAAACGTATAAAAATAATGGAACTTAATAAGCCGACTTCAAATACAAGCTTTCTACGAAGCACTAAAAGTTAAAAGTAATTATATTACCTTAACTAAATATTTTGATGACGACGCCTCTTAAGTATAAACAATAATTTTTTTTTGAAGTCGGTGTCAATACCAAAAAGACGAAAGAGGACCAAAAAACAGCGGAGACATGTAGAATCTAAGCCTACCTTTTCCCGTATAATTTTATCTTGCAAATTTTTGTGCGCGTTATTTCGAAACTGGCTTACTATTTGTATGCCAGTTTCTCGAAAGTCTGTAAACTACTTTCTCTAAAGTCGTTTATTATTGTAGTCTAGAACTAACCGGGAATATATTTTGGATTTGAAAATTTATTATGCCTAATTAGAATTTTAGAGACATGGAAAAGATGCAAAATTTAGGAATAATCCTGACCGATTTTGTATATGTTTAATAAATATCATCATAAGCACACTACTCGATAAAATATATGAAACGAATCTTAAGTAAAATTTCATTATTAGATCTATTCATTATTATTTTGATTTGACACACACTTTAAAAACAATTGTTATTATTAATACGGGTTCACAATGCATTGGTAATAAGTGCAATTAACGTAATTTACTACTCCGCGAGAATACAACCTTGAAGGGCCTGGGCCGGTTCTCAATATAGCCTCTGCTCGCGAAATAAAATATTTGGTTACGGTTAATAAGTAATATTATAAAATAACCAGTACCTCATAAAATGTTTATTATCGAAGTGAATATCTCGATAGGCATATCTGTTGCGATTCCTGTACTGTATAAACTCCATTCTCGTGCCAGCGCATTAACGTATGAATCCCATTAAATCTATATTTAATATTTTCCACTCGTTTTTTGATGCTATAAATTCACACTTTAGACACGATTTATTTTGTCATGTTTAGGATATATTCGTCAAGTATATTAAAGTGCATACTTTAAAGTACGTAGAAAATCGGATAAAGAACTACAGCACGGCCTTTGTAAGTGCAAACGTGGTACCAACAGTACAATCTTGAAACATTTTTATGAATAACACGGCATAATATATATAAATTTTAAATCAGTTCCTTCAGCCCCAGCATGGACAAAGTGTAGCAGCATAATTGAGTAATTGATGCCATTTCATTGCTTAAGCATAATTTGTGTATTTAAATAAATACGTGCATGTTTATTTCAATAAATAATTAAACGCATATTAAGTACATTACCTGCGATGCATGGTACCATTCACTTGCTGTAATTCATCCTTAATATCTTAACGGAAGAATTGAATATATTTTCTTGAGAACATATAAATTATCTGTGAAAATAATATAATGGTCTTTTTCGGCTTCGGTACTCGTACATCTTAAATAACAATTTTGGCCATGTGTACTCCTATTCATTCTCTTTAATTCATCCTTAATATCTTAACTCAAGAAATGATTATATTTTCCGGAAAACATTCAAATTGTTTGTGAATATTATATAATGGTCTCTTTCAGCTTTCGTACTCGTACGTCTTAAATAAAAATTTTGGCCATCAGTTTATTATTTAGATTTTTCGACCACATAATTACTTCTTTTTATTATTATATGGTCGCAAAATCTAAAACCACGACGGGTAACTACTTTTAAGTCATCATCTGGCTTATCTCAGGGCCTTCCGAGGCTCGTGTCTACATACTTCACTTCACATAATACGTAGAGAGCTTTGAATAATATCTCATTGGCGTTTCTCTACCGTACGGCTACGGTTGTGCCTGATACGATTATAGATTATTCCTTTACAATAAGCCATGTAGCATCTCCATTTGGGATTTTAAGGAAGCATGGTTTGAATGCTATAAATTACTCAATGATCATTTCACTCATAACCATAATATAGTAACTGAAGTTACTACAACCTAAACAAGCGCGTAAATCTAGTTTGCTGCATTAATGAATTCTCTCTAATAAAACTCTACCCATATCGCTATGCTTATCACGGTTAAATGAAACATCTTCCATATTATATATTTTAAAACTGCAGGTAGAAGCCGAGCAAATATATACAAACCCGTATGGGGAGGTGCCACATCCCGTCACAAATTGTGACATGTAATAATTAGTTTTGAGAAAGGTTTCCTCCCCCCCCCCTCTCCTCCCATCATCATGAATACTCGGGAATATTGGTAATATCTCCTTTAGAAGTCGACGGAGACAGTCTAGTCTACTAATGAACACATATGACCTCAAAAATACGTCTCTTTGTGACAATAAAGGAGCATCAACCAAAAACTCAAGGCTAAACGAACCCACTTAGAAACTTCACCCATGGGCTAACTTAAAGTTATCTGCGCGCTCCACGACCGCAAAATCGGCGGGCAGGAGTCCGGTTAAAACCGACAATAAGTATTGTATGTCTGAGTTAAGACCGTCAGCTTTACCCTATTGGCAAATATAGATGGCAGCTTCCCGCGGATGACGATTTCCAGCGCCATACCTCAAAGTTGTCAATGTATTTTTTATGTGGAGTGTATTAATGCTTCCACTGGATTAATTTTGTTCCTCTGCCATTGCAGCACAGTTTTTATGACACATTTTTATGACACGTACATAAGATTTGTGGCAAGTTCAACTTGCATCATCTTTCAATAATTTGGCGTAGATTGAGGATTTGCTCTCGAGTTCCTTTCCTTCATATAAAGTACATTTATTCTTGTGGAATTTCACATTAGACATAGTGTATAATGCATTTTTTGATGATTTAAATTCTAATTATGTTCGCGAGTGGAATAAGTGATATTGTCTTGTGGTTATCGCAATTCTGACTGATTCTTTGTTTGGAAAGAAAGGGTGACTGCAAACACTGTGCTGTTTTTCCCAGATAAAGATGAAATTACTTTCGAGATACTGAACTCATCGGAAGTTACAAGCTTGATTCCTGTGTCTCCCAAATAATTCAGAATCTCGAAAGTAATTTCGTCTATATCTGGTGTTTTTAAATCGTTGATGACATTTAGCTTTTGAATAATTCCTTCTAAAGGCGTGAGGGAATCTTTTTTAATAATAATATATTCCATTTTCTCACTAGTAATTGCACTTGAGCTTACGTCTCCACATGGCTCTGCGCATTGTGGCTTCTATCTTTTCATGACTTAGCCAAACTTCAACAATTGATCGACTTTTGTTTTTTTGTTTTTGCTGTGACGTAATAATTGGTAACCTGAGATGCGATTATTGCCATATTGTTACCCTTTCATACTCTTTTTTTCATACATAAGACATAAGACTTTCACATAAGATTCATTCACTTAGACATAAGATTCATTCATACATAAGACTTTTGTTTTCCTCTATAACCTAGTTCTTAGGTATAAATTTCCCTTGTATTAGGTGAACCTTTTAAAATAGGTAAATCTCCAGCTTTTCAGGGCATTGTTGGACTTACGCACAGAAGTTCTCAATATTTTATTTTTACGACTAAGCATTTTGCCTGTTGGCTTAAGTGAGCATATCCCTTTGAAATTTAATTTCGGTTGTAAGTTGCCGGTGAACTAGTTTTTGGTTTAGTCCTTAGTAGGCTTTTGTAAAATTTAGCAATATCTTTTATATTCTATTGTCGAAGCAGACAATTGAGTAATACACTCATCGATAACTTTTATGACTAGAAATGTGGATTTCAGTCTTAGAGTTATGATCCTGTTTAAGGTCATGTTTTGTGCTGTAACGTAATAATTGGTAACCTGAGATGCGATTATTGCCATATTGTTACCCTTTCATACTCTTTTCCAACAAAGTTCATATTTCTCATTAAGGTAGTAAAGAAACCGCTCTTTACACATGTATTACACTGCTACTAAGCGCTATTAGGAAATACTGGACCATTCCCTTCTCCGCTCTGTGCAGTTTTATGGAATGGAATAATCCTAGCGCTTTCAAAATCCCGATTCCGTATCCTTTTGTTAGGTAGATGGCAGTTGAACCTCGTATCATCGGCGAAATATTTCACGTCACTCGCTCTGAGGTCAGGTGGATTGCTTTATACCTTGCATCCGATATTTTCATTAATAATTAACAATTTGAGGAAATTAGACGCAGCCACTTGCCTGCTGTGTTTAGAGATACTTAGGCCCATGGTTGTTAAGGTTACTTCTGTATAATCACATAAAACTGGTCAGTCGATAGAGGTCCAAGGACCGGGGTTGACCTTTGCGTATGACAGAGTTGTTTCATATCAACATTATTCTTTTGTCAACCCAGCTTGGAATTAGAAAGGAAGAGATATGTATCAGCCTTTTCACATTTATTTGATATATAGTTACCATCACATACACCTATCTATAATATTAGATACAATCCAGTAATATTGGGCACTAATTGAAGTAAAGTGAAAGAACTTACGACCGCAAGAAAATTCGAAGAGAATAAAGGTAGACACCAGGAAGAAATAATTTATAACAGAGGAAACAAGGAGTGCTACAAAAGAAAGAAAGAACTACTCGACGTAGATAGTTCAAGTAACTCTTTGCAAAATTACAGCAAGTTTCAAAATTTTTTATGCTAAGGTTATGAATATCACACACAGAAATAGTCCGCGAAGGATTTATTTATGAAAATGAAAAGTATTAGCTAAGATACTATTGATGATGATAAGGAAAATCTGCTGACAGAAATTGATCAGATTGTCGATAAATAACAGTCCTACTGTAAAAGTATGCGTATGTGTGCTTATGAACAGCGAAAAATCTTGTATCTTCCTCGTGTAGATAGAAAGACAACTTACGGAACTTAATATAGAAGAGGCTGAGGTGAGAAGCAAACTAAGGATGGATTCAAAAACTAAGGATGAACAAATCAGTCAAAAGCGGCAAAATTTTCCGTAAAGAGAGAAATCATTTACGAAAAACGGGTATTATAATTAAATTGGATTTATGTAACAAATTAAGGCAAAAACTCTGTAAACGATAGAAAGAAGTCACTGTCAAACTTCCCAAAAAGGAATCAATAAGGACTTGTGAAAATAATTGCACCTTTGCTCTTCTATCTCATGTCAGCATGATATTGTTGTAAATAAAAAACGAAAGCTTGCAATCATATCTGCAATGGTAAATATCAAGTGAACAAGCTGGATTTGTCAACAGCCGTGCCACATGAGATCAAATTGGTAATGTAATGCAAACGTTAGAATAGAATCAAGAGGTCGATATGTCAATGCCGTTTGAGACGGTACCTTATTGATTATTCGATATGTCAGAACTTCGTTGTTAATTTGAAAGCATTTATCTGCGTACAGTAGCTAATTTGCAAAATGGGTATTATCTTGCATCTAACTTCGCTGGCCGTTAACATGTTTAGAAATGGTGAATCAATTGTAAGGGCAAATGAGAGATCACATGATCTGTTGATGTTTGTGAGATCTCACAAACCTGGAAAACGGGTGGGCTAAAATTACCTCTTTCACTTGATATTTTTGTAAAATATATCATGAAAATAGCTCTAGAAAGATAAAACGGAAGCATCTCAATAAAAGGTAGCAAATCAGCAATCTCAAATACACTGATGAGACGATAATCCTCCGCTCATCAGAGCAGGAACTCGCAGAACTGATCATAAGATTGAAGTATGAGAATAAAAAATTTAGGCTCTTAATTAATAGATCTGAAATCGGTAATAAAGTTATAAATAGAAATGGCGAATTTTCGCCGAGCCGTAACTCTTAGTTTGTAAGAGAATTTCTGTACCTAAAATCTATGACAAGTAACCAAGAAACTTAAAAATCAAGCCACAAGTTCAATTTATCGGGCTAAGAATCCATTATTAAGTAATGTGGGGCGAATATGACAGGACAAGAAAGTCTTTTATGTCACCAAGAAGAGACTAGTGCTAAAGTTTTTCCTCTTCATTTTTCTATGTGAGTCTTGGAAGACGATCGATACTTTTGGATGTGATGTTGGAGGAAAAAGCTGGTGTCCTGTCAAAAAAGGAGAGTTCTGTTTCACTGTCACCTACAAATCCATTCTCGCCAAATTTAGATTCAAACCAAATCATCAAGTGATAGAGTTCTCCGTTAATTCGGTCATATGAAAATTGTGTGTGAAATGTTTGATATGTGAATGATACTACCTAAACCAGAAATACTCTACAGATTTTTATAAGTGAGCCAGGTAGTAAGTGTTGTAAATGATGTATTTTCAGGACCCAGATTTCTTCTATGCTTAAAACTGAAAGCGTGATACTAACATTAACTAAAAGCGTGATACTAAATTAAAGAGTTTGGGGATTTAAGCTTCAGGAAGAGAACAATTATAGGCGTGAGAAATAATGTTTATACTTTTTTTGTTTCATAAAACCATTGAAATTAAGCGACGAAGTAATGTGATTAGTTATTTTTTGTATATAATTTTTTTAGAATACATTTTTTAAACCTCCGGATATTAAATAAATATTAGTAATAACCTCGATACTGACCCCTTAATTGAATCGATATTTTACATAAGCAGAGGGTAACCTATTTTGAGTCCAAATAGATTTGTGATTTCCATATATGGCGTACTTTATCGCGTACTTAACCGTTGTCGCCAACAAATCGACGGATATGTAAATTTCAAGAATGAACCTCTCGATATTATATAATGTCGATCAAAAAACATGCAAGTCATATAAATAATAATTTTTTTCCATCTCACAGAAACGAGAACATGAAGTAGCTCCTCGAGGGACATTCTTTTGGCTACTTTGTGAGTATAATTTAGTTAAAGGTAAGTTTTATCTAATTTATTGTACAGTAAAATTGTAAAATATGTATAAATAAGCCTAACTTCGGCAAACTTCTCGTTTATTGTCCTATAAATATCTGCAAATCAGTATAGTTACAGAAGTTGCTTAATAAAATTTTGGTCAATTAACATTTTATTTATTTACGCCTGTGTATACAATCTTTGTTATGAAAATAAATGTAGAATTCAAAGTATTCACAAGGGACCAATCCCTTGTATTATTTACAAATAGGATCTTATACTTTTCAGCGCGTTTCTTATTATGCAATTTTTAAAATTCTACATTATATATATTTAAATTCTACATCGTATGGGTCTAAAATTTTAAAAATATTTCGCTATTATTAATTCATTTTATTTTTATTTTAGCTCCCAACATGATACACATAATTTCCACAAGTCATTTGTATACGTTTCCAAGGTACTATTTCCCCAATTAACTCTTAGACGTATTCTTAGGTGCGCTACGTCGGTATCTTTGTAAGTTGGTACCTTGAAAATAAATATAAAGAATAATAGTAACCGTAGAAATAGAAGTATTAGAATTTGTCAAAACATGCCTCATAGAAAAAAAATTGACTCAACTTAGGTACAGTGTTTGAAAAATAAAGGGGTCAAAATGAAATAGAATTACTCAATCAAATGATAAGCAAATTTGTAGTTTTACAATCCAATTTACATTGCCCAAGTAAAGCAATAAAAAAATAACAACAAAGAAGTACCTTAGCTAGGTCTTTACGTTTGTGTAATTACTTCATGCGTAGTAATTACACAAACGTAAAAATGGTGCTATATATATTTTAAATTGCGTAATGAAACTTGCCACCCGAATACATTGACGAAACGGGCATGACTAGAGGTGATGTATGTAATGAAGCAAAGGGAAAGTGAGGTGTCTAAATTTTACCTGATGACGTGAAGTCTGCCTGGCTGATATAAGCGATTTGAATACAAATGAGAGGACGTCATTTAATAGTTTTTCGATTTTGTATTTTTGTGAAATAAGTTTATTTTGTTTCCTAAATTTAATTAAATTTTTAACCGGTAGGCAATATTTATCGAATTAGTGTACGTTTAGCATCAAGTTGTAAAATATTGGTGGTTACTTACTGTACTATCTGTATATGTAATAAAACTATAGAATTAACTAATCTATATTTTAAAGGCGCTTACGAAAAAAAAATAGGGGAATGTAGCAAGAGTAGCGGAACAGAAAATTTTGTTTATCGGAATTTTTGTCTATTGTTCCTCAAGATCCTTGTGCACTGAAAATAACATAAAAAGCAACTCAAAGTAAAATTTAATTTTCATTTCATCGCAATTGGTTAACTCGATCAGAAGATATGCTAAATATTAATTTTTAGAAAACTAATATTTAGAAAAAATAATTTACATCGAATTGTTATAATAACAACAAAGAAATGCCTAGTTACACGAAGCGTAGTAACCACGCAAATATTTAATGTAACTATGTGCATCAATAAATTTTCTATTCAGACATGCATTGGTAAAATGAACGTGGCCAGAGTTCGATTGTGGAGAGGGGCAGGAAGGGCAGGTGCTTTAGTGAGTAACCTAAATGCAAGTGGATGTCTGACGAAAGACATCATTTTTACCCACGATGAAACGGAAGGCGTACATGCCTTTAGGGTGAGAGATGTTTGTGTGTGCAATCCAATGTTCCCATTTATCTCCAAAACGGTTTGACCTATTTAGATACGATTCTGTATAATGTTTGCGATTCATTGGCAATGGCTCTTAAATAGTTGTTACGGTGATTACTCACCAGAAAGCGCAACAATAAACATTTTGTTGCAAACGAATGTTCCCATTTATCCCTCAAACCATTTGACCGATTTAGATACAGTTTCCTCAAAAATATTTGGGGCTAATCGGCGATAGTTCTGAAATAGGTGTTATGATGATTACTTACCAGGGGGCGCCGCAATAAACACTTTGTTGCAAACGAATATTTCCATTTATCTCCAAAATGTTTGACCGATTTATACAAGCAACATATTTGAGACTAACCTACGATATTTCTCAGATAAGTGTTATGGTGTTCTGATGTTACGGTGTTAGCTTACAAGGGACTCTGCTGCATTTTGTTACAAATGAATGCACCTTATTTTCTCCAAAATTGTTTGACCGATTTAGGTACGGTTTTAGGTAAAAGTTTGTGATTTAATGGCGAAAGTTATTTGTTGGGTCTTATGTTATTAACTCGTCAGGGGGCGCTGCAAGAAACATTTTCATTAATCTAGATTAACTACTTCGTTGCCTTTCTTCTGCTTCGTTCGTGTATGATCCACGTAACATTATTCTTAGGCGCTGTAGTTCTTATCATATTTTACTGATGTGTGGATTGTCGAAGAGCATTATTTCATTTGATTAAAATATAAAATAAAAAGTAAAATTAAACATTTTAAAAGACCCACAACGAATGATGTCAATTACATTTACGATGATATAAATTATTAAAATGTATATTATTTTCCATAAGTTTGCAGTATCAGTTCCTCTATGTGTTCGTGCCAATGGAAGTATTTTTCAAAATATGTACTTAAATATTTGATGTTGGTTACATTTTTGGGGTTCCATCCTTTAAATGGAATAACGTTTTTTCCGTTTAAGGAATGGAATCCTTAAAATGTAACCATCATGAATTCTCAAGTATACATATAATATCATTCACGTGTCTGTCTGTCCGCCTATCATAGTCAATTTTTACAGAATCTATGCGACCTATGAATTTCAAATAATTCATAATAATATATTTTATTAACCCATTAAATTTTGACTAACTTTTTGGAAACATTCGTAAAAAATATTTTAAAAATATTGTAAAAAATATTTCGTGTTATAACACCTAAACTTAGAATAAACAATTGAATGTTTCCGTCACTTTGCTTCTGTAGTGTGAAAACACATTTAAAATGGATATGACTCTCCGAAAAAAAAAAATTGTTACCACCGTAAGAATCAATTCTGTCAGGCATGTTTCTAAAAGAACATGAGTAAAGTGGCCATTATTAATCTAGAATTTCTGAGAATATATTTTGATTCAATTGATGGGTTGGTATACATTTTACTTTAATTCACCAAGCCCTAACCATGACTTTGTGTGAGCATGAAATTGAATGATTAGATAATATAACCCCTATCATTAAATTTTCATCCAAAGCGATGTTGAAGAATACTTCAATTCGCTATTCCAAGCAGTTTTACTTTGAGGAGGAAGGATAATGCTAAGAAAGTGTCTGCTATGTAAAAAAACATGTGCATAATTTGCAACAGAGCTTTTTTGAGAAAAACCATGAAATAAACATTGTTGATCTACCTTGTACCACCAATGAAAGATGGGTTTAACTCTTTCAATTTCCCAGTCACTTTCGATTGCTAAATTGAAATTTATTTACTATCGTCGGCAATTTTCCTCATCTTTAGGAAGTGCTATAAAAATATGGAATTTGGGTACCCGTAAATTTGGAGCGCAGTGTAGTCAAAGGAAACATTTCAATTTATTATATTACTTTTTGTAGTGCATTTGCTGAGTGGTCTAGATTATAGATTATTATTTAGTATTCATGGTCCATTAGGTATAATTACATATGTAATTACATACTTCAATCCTAGAAATAAAATTAACATTCACTTAATTTTAAATATGTACGATATAGTTAATTTTTAAATAAAATGTATACCTAATATACCCAAATATCCAAAATTAATGAAATTGTTTTAAATCTTTTCCTGTAATTAAGATGTTTCTTTAATAATCGTAAATTAAACTAAATAAAAATAATGAAACATGATTAAAAACAATAATGTACCGCAAGATGGTGGCTTTTGCTGGTTTCTTCTTCCCATGTGCAAATATATCGCACCAAACATCGGGGAAATGCGCATTTCTACTAGCATTTACTTTCGAAAATGTGTTAATTTCTCTTAAATCACTTATTCAAATTATAAACTGTGAAGGGTAATTTTTATTTATGAAAAACTCTAAAAATTTATGTGATAATCATTTTAATAAAGACTAATGAATGTATCTAAACATTGCCCATTTACAGTAGCTTGTATATAGAAGAGGTAAATTCTATTTTTTTATACCTTTTTAAGACTTAAAATTCCCCCATGCATATTAGTGGCGTTTGCGTAATAAAAGCAACCAGACAAGCGACTTTTCTTCAACTATCTCGACGTTATTAAATACACACACACACACACACGCACACACACACACACGCACACACACACACACGCACACACACACACATATATATATATATATATATATATATATATATATATATAACATATGCAGCATATTAATATACTGTGCAATCCATAGTAAGTAGTAATTAGAAACTGTAGTCAATCATATAGAGAAAATTGTATTTCAATAAATAAACAAACCAGCCAATTTACTATTTATTATATTAGTATTTGTACTCTTAAATATGAAATAAAAAATATTTCACCTAAATATTTACGTTAATATATTTAAAGACGTCATAAATTAGACTACTAATTTGGATAAAAATATCCTAAAATGCGCTAACGAAATGTTCCCGCAACGCACATAAATATAATAGAAATGTACATTACAACCCCGCAAACGCGGCGTTTGCGACCTTTTGCATTCCACTTCCAATATTTTACTATTTCTGTTGCAAGTTATTAAAATATTTACTTCGATTAAAGATTTTGATAGTTATTCTTTGCGATTTTGAAATTTGGTGTATTATAATACTCGCACTTGCAATGTGGATAGGAATTTGTGTAGTTCTACAGATTTACATCGCGCTGCTGTCTTGAAACATTCGTCCATTGGTCATTCGTGTATGCTCTATGAAATAAAACGTTAGACTTATGGACCTCCGTGTATATTTATGGGCTATTTAGCTTTTAAATATAGTTCTGTTAGATGGTTTCAATATATTAGAGTCCTAAAAATACGTGAAGGATATATCAAATATATCAATTGCCTTGTGATTGGGATAATTGATAACGTATAACAAATTGATTGGGTAATGACTGTAAAGTAGAGACAAAATCAAAATTACTCAGAATTTAATTTACGAGTTGGAAAGAGTAAACCCAAAATTTGAAATGCAAAGTCGAATAAGTCTTTACCGGCGAAAATTTGCAGTATGTTTATTATCACTGCCTAAAAGTTAATGCTTGAGTCTTCACAACGTTTTTCTTTTTCTTTATTTGCTTATGACCAAAGTTATGTTGCTATACAGAGAGTGACAAATGTGGCTATGACATACAGAGAATGACAAATGTGGCTGACATAGTTTCCAGCCACATTTGTCACTCTTTTTTGGCACTAGTTTTGGTACTACTTAAATGAAATTTTAAGAGCATGCGATAATATGGTATAATAGACTCAGTTCGCCTTACAGGCCAAATTTTAAAGATAATACTACGAAAAAGAGAGACACAAAAAGTTGTTGAAAGAGAATCGTCTTGATGACTAAATACGGCTACGGTATCAGAGAACTGAATTAACTTTTAATAGTAAAAGCTCCTGAGGGGAAAAAGAAAATGAACCCAAATATGTACAAGAAAAATGATCTATAGAATTCAGGCACTGACTTATAACTTTTTTAGAAATATATCCAATATAATTTGTGGAAATTCCTCCAAAAATAGAAATGATACGAGTAAAAATACAGGATAAATTCTCTTTCAGGAATAACATAATGAATCGTTGAGCTAATAAAACTTTTAAAATCAAAAGGAACTTAATAGTTTAAAAGCATTTCTCCGTGCACCAAGTATTAAATGTAAATTCCAAACTTAAACTATCACAAAAATAATAAGTAATAAGATTTTCTTTATTGAAAAATATTTTAGACGAATATGGACAAAGAATGAACATCCACCTTAATGTCACGGAGTATTCATATTTAGATGAATTTACTGTGTTGATTTAACGCCAAATATTTCTCATTTCTTATGTACCTGTAGCAGTAGAGTTTTCCCCTAAAGTGATGAAGGGTAAAGATACGTATACGATAATTTTTTTTCAATCGTCATGGGTTTAAAGTATTGCTATGGACGTAGTCTTATTGTGAGTAAGATATTGAATTAAATATTTTACTGAATTATTTTTAAATTGAATTTTAAAAGGCCTTTTCAATTATATTTCTCCATTTTTTGAAATCTTGGAGAATAATAAGTTTCACTATCAAATTTGATTATTGATAATTCCAAAAGAAATTATAAATCTTTTCATTTTAAAGATGTATTATGTTCTTAATATTGTCGTTTAGAAATACTATTATTCATCACATATATATTGCCTAATGTATTACAATAAAAATATTACGAATATCTCAAAAGTATGAAATGTGGAAGTGTAGTTTCAAGTGAACTTTAAATTAACTCCTTGTAATGCTATTTTCATATCATAATGCATTTTCAAACCGTAATTTGGCTTAAACTCTTGCAGATAGAGAGGGCGGAACATATTTTTGGAACATTTTCAATAATTTCTCTAGAGCTATCTTTATACAAGTTCTGAAAAATACTATAAGAATCTTTATAACTCCTTTATATGAAACCCTACATAACACATAAAGTTAAAAAAGTGTAATCATTTAATTTTTTACCTCTTAAATATTAATTCAAATATGTGTTGATATTATCTATTTAGATTTGTACGAAATTGCACGTTTCAACGTCAACGGTCCTTAAGGAATGTGAGTGTGAATAAATAAGGAATTTGTTTGTATTAAGTGTTTAACTAATAAACTTAAGGCTTTAAATCCACCACCCTTTGGTAGTAAAGTCACTTAACAATTTGAAAATTTATTGACAGTAGCGTAGCCCTTTGTCCGTTCTTCCTCCACGTTATTTTCGTCACACACATTGCTGCAACGTAATAATGAATAAATAATTTAATATTTCATTATTTATTTGGCGTTTGTCTGTAGCTTCATATTTTTTTGGAATTTTGAACCTATATATTTTTTTTACTTAGTATTTCACGTAAGTCCTCTTTGAGGCGAACATCAATATAACTACCCGTTAAAAATAAGCAAGCCAATTTTGTGCAACAAATAGTTTTTGCGCGCAAACATTGATGGAACCCAATGTGTAATGTATATAAGTAATGTATAATTTTTAAATATGAACTATAATTGTAATTATACATTCAAAATTCATATGAACATGCTCAGGTGACCCTGTTGCTCCGTCGAGAAACGAAAGTGAAATCGTGGGTATAAATGAAATTCAACACGGAGAACTGCGCCATGCTTTTGATTGGCTGGATTAATTGGTGTTCGCGCCTGCGTATGTACTAAAGTTAAACAAGTATCATCATAGCAATCGTAGATAAAATACAATACATAATTGTATTTTATCTATTATGTATTGTATTTTATCTACGATTGCTATGATGATACTTGTTGAACTTTAGTTAATGCTGTTAAATATATACTATCATACAGGTAATATTTGATGTCAACGTTAAAATGTCTAATGTTGTCAATCTGTCCATGTACTCAATAAAATATAAATTAGCAGTTATAAATTTAGGAAACACTGTTACTGTTAGCCATCAAGTATTGTATTAATATACCAATTTAGATTTCTTATAAACCTGGTTTCTGCATTATTATTTATTTGCACATGAAACTTGCACCTCACATTAAATAAAGTTAAACAAATAATATATAAAAGTATCACCTGAGATTATACAATTCCATGGTTATAAATAATTTAAGTTATGAAATACAGAGCAATATAGATTTGAACAGTTGTATTTAACGCTAACATACCAAGTACCCTTTCACGACTTTAAATTTGGTTTTGGGCTAAACGATTATGAATATATTAGCACATTCGTTAATTCTACATAAGAAACCATTCATGTCGATAATATTTTGAACAAATATTTCTTTCGCATATTTGTGCTTTATGTTTACATTCACTCATCGTTTTTTATTATACTCCTAGCACTGTGAACGTAAATATTTAAATAAACCAGATTTTTTATTTAATTTACTTCGATCGTTTGGTAACTCTTTCAAATATACTTCCTCTTAGGCGTCTGGGCAGGTTTTCATAGATTCTGGCTCGGTAGTAGATAGGATCATATCTTGTAGGCTGGCTGAGCCAAGTAATGGCAACTGCGCTTAAGGACTATCTATCTATTTATTGAGTGTCCGTTTTCTATGTTTTTTATGTAATCTACACCGCTATGCCTAATTTAGTTGATGTCAGTTGCCTTTATGCTAAATATACACTTAAAGGGTAAGCAATGCCCAAGAACGATATAATTTTTTTTTCGTCATACCAAAATCAAAATTAACCCGTCCATGTGTATAATAAGCTGCAGAATTGACGCGTTTGTATATTGAAATTTATTACGAAAAAGTGATTTAGAACCCCTGAATTTACAATAACAAAACGAAAACCAAAATGTAGTTTTTGTAATTTTGCTCCGTTTTTAATTTTTTTTAAAAAGTATGTCAACAAAAGCGTAAAGATTTCCTTTTATTTTTTTATAGATGTGATATATATACATTTTTTAATTGACTTTTTAAATTCTACTAGCCAAAGATTTATAAAATAACACATTTTCACGACGAGGAACTCAAATTATACAACTATTTAACATTTATACCTGCAATAAAATGCAGTCTAAAACATAGTATTATCACTAATTTTCCAAGTAGTTAATACAATATATCACATGCTCTTCCAGATATCACGAAGAAATATTTTATATATTTTGAAGATGAAATGATAATTATGCATCATTAATCTCATTATTGAATTTCATTAAAATCTTCCTACTGCGCTAGTGTGTAATTTTTCTTATCGTATATGATATTCGATATACAACAAATTATATTATTTGTAGCTCTAAATTTTTCTAACTAATCAGTTACATATTTTTTAGTTTAATACAATATTCACGTATTCGTCAGGAGAAATCTTTAATTTGTTTTGTATTTGAATCGAAACCTTTGATTGTTCTGTATTGCTACAGAAACAATCTCATTCTATAACACAATGTAAAATAATTAAAAAAATCAATTAAAAAACAACGTATACAAAAAATTACAAGCATTACAATTCTCAGTTAACGGAATAAGATTGAGCTAAAGGAAAATATGAACTAGGGATTATGACGGACAGCATTTTTCAGACCACGCAAGACAAGTTCCTGAGTCTTAAGGATCTAGTTGATGGCACAGTTTTGCAGCTTGGACAGATAAAGGTTTATTTAAAAATGATGTTTAAAAAAAAACAGGTTTTCAGAACATAGCCCTAGACTTGAACAGAAAAAGTAGCTGAGTTGGGTTTTTCAAAACACTACTCCAGCAATTTTGTTAACATGTATCACATATAAAACTACCGAAAACTAATCCAACTCAGCACAACCGTAAGAAAACACAATGCAACATAATCCAACCCAATTCAATACAATCCACCGAACCCGACCCAAATCAAACCCAACCAAACTCAACTCAACCCAAAGTAAACCAAACCCAACCAACAAATAGGAAACTCAGCACAACCAGAAGGAAACCAAAACACGCCCATTCCACCCCAAAAGCAAACCGCACCCAACGCAACCGAAGAGCAAACGGCACCCAACGCAACCCAAAGCAAAATAAAACCTAATATAACCCAACCCAACCCGAACAAATCCAACCCTATCCAAAGCAAACTCAACCTAATCCAACCCAACCAAAACCATCCAAACCCAACCTAACCCAACCCATCTCAAAGCAAACACAACAGAACATAATCCAATCTAAAGCAAACCCAACCCAAAAACACAATTCAACGTAAAGTAAACCCAACCCGACCCATTCCGAAAGAAGAACAATTCAATTTAACCCAATCCAACCCAATACACTATGAAGCAAAACCCAAATTAACCCAAACAAGCTAAACGCAGTCTAACTCAACTCAAACAAACTCAATCCAATCCAACCAAAATCAATCTACCAACCCAATTCAATTTAGCCCAACACAATACAACCCAAGATAACATAAAAATTTCTGTCAACAAAAGTCAAATTGATTTATATAAAATGATGTTTGTTTTTTTCCTTATAGACGTTGTCGGACTCGACACCTGCGGTCGTGTCGTGGACATAGCCAACCTCTATTTTTTCTAAATTTTATTGAGCGACTATGAACAATAGTAAATATATAAGGTGGGACATTTTCTATCCCTTGGAATCAGCCTATTTTATTGCTTTTCGATAATTCGGAAAGCCAAATAAGACTCTTTGCAGTACATGTAACAATTTCCTTCAGTTATTTTGCAACCTGTTTTTTTTGTTTTTCGATCTCAGTGTTGCATTTGAAGATATCTGATTTTCTGTGCTTATATATAGTAAGTATATGTTTCGACTCGATGATGACTTTGGAGCGTGTCTTTTAGATTATACTCATATTCTATTGTCTGTGTACTTTTGTGTAACAAAAGGTATAAAGCGTAGATGAGTCATACTTGAGCTTTGTCAAGTTGACCGTAACACTGATTTTCTGGAGGGCGGATTTTAAGAAGACCGCATCTCTGCCCTTCGTCTCTGTTTTTATTTTAGTAGGTTGGTATCGAGTAATAGGAATATTTTACCTCTTGCGCAACTTTTTTTATTTTAGTAGCTTGGTATCGAATAATAGGAATACTTTACTTCTTGCGTTACTCTGTTCTTTTCGGACGTTTATACTGAATTCAAAATTATTATTCGTATTTAGCTGGTAAATGTTTAATCCGTATAATAACCTTGAATTCAGAATGTATATTAACTAGACTTGCAGTAGTCACAGATAATTTTTTTAAATTTTTTTGTTACAAAACGTCTTTTATTAAAACTTGATCACCATTTTTAAAAAACTGATTCACCGCCCATTGGTTAATTGGTAAGGCTAGAATATATAGTATATTTCCAAGTAACATTTTATTTCACGTACTTTTAGTGTTGTAGACATCAATGTTATACAAATATAACATTGATGTCTACAACACTAAAAGTGTTGATACGGTTTTACATTTTATTTGTGACGGTTTTAGACCTTCCATTTATAATGCTTTTGGAATTTTACAAGCTGCTAGAGCACCGGCTGCGGGTTTCTTCATGCAGGAGATATTTTATGTTTTGTAATGTGCCTGAAATCACCGAAGACTATATACCAGGTTTTATTATTTGTCGAGACTAAAAATGTGGCATGGTAGCTTATGTTTTTCTTTTTTTGGACTAGTTGTCTAATATAGTTTAATTGCATTCTGCTTCTATATGACCAAATCCGTAGCATTTGAAACAACTGTGTGGTTTGTGAAAAATATTTGAGCTTTCTTGGTTTAAGTTTGTTTTTCTTTTATTATTTATTCTGCGCTTCAGTCATCAAATCTGTTTCAATTAAAACAATGAATTTCTTAATGAAAATGCTTTACTTTTCTTGATTTAGGTGTTTTTGGATTTTCATTAGATTCTAAATTTTACGCTTATACGATGAAATTTATTGCAATTATAACCACTGAATCCTTTCGGAAAATTATTTTTATGTCTTTTCCTCCAGAGTTTTGATTGATTGCGAACGCTTTTTGTCACTATCATTTGTTCTGACGTATTCTAAAATTTTTGCTTTGATTGAATCAACGCTTAACTTCGTACCAAAACGTCCAATCACTCTGATCGTTAGTTTGTATAAATCGGGTAAACCGGAGATAATCATTGTTCCAAATCACATATCATTTACTTTAAATTCGATGTTTTGGAGCTTATGCTCTCTGGTCATTTCTCTGATAACGTACTCTTGTATATATTGATATTCGGCAAGAGATATCTTACATAAATCCACAAGTAAAAGCATTCAGCCCATTAGCCACGTATTTCCAAAGGTATGTGCTGAGTTATTCCAAACTCAATCTGCATTTGTAAGGTCTTGAATATGAACGTAATTTGTTAGATCGATACTTTTATACAATTATTTCCGATCTGGCTTTTAAATCTTCTTTAGTAAACTACAGTGCTAATAATTTCTGCATCTAATTTATTATCATATAAACAACCTTTCGGCAGATGACAATCAAGCACTCTGATATATATTGGCCATTTTAACACCTTAAAAATTATTTTGAATTGTGTCAAAGTTATCAAATCCGTGTTCTAAGGAAATCACAGTGGTGCAATTTAATCGAGTTTTAACGGTTCTTTATATAAATATATTAGTGTGGATAAATTGAGAATAATTAGTAGAAGAATGCCCCTAATAAAATCCTAGTCATAAAATATTAAATGGTTCCCATAGTCCAAAATTATTTTCGCCCTAGTGATTGTTTTGTGAAAAGTTTTCAGATAGTAGAGCCCTGCTGTCCTAAAAATTTTAATTCATATACATTCTCATAACGTCACATATTATATTTACCTAGTTTTCACGTAAAAATTGTTTGTTTGATGATATATGAGAATTTTTATTTAAGGTTCGTAAGATTTCAATATATTTGGCGTTAATTTTGTAGAAATGCATTATTCGCAATTAAATGAAACTACGTGATGTAATACTATACCACGTAGCTTCATTTAGTGGTGACATATTTCTATAATTAGGTTATTACTTCCTATAGGACCGAAACTATATAAACGTAGGAATAATTTTGACAGGATCAAAAGAAAGAAGAAAGAATATACCTTTGTAGGAATTTCAAATTAACTTATGTAAATCGAATAAAGAAAACTGAACTGTTGACATTAAATACATTTGGCGTTAATTTTGTAGAAATTCACTCTTCACAATTAAATTATACTACCTGATGTAGTATTATTTCTATTAACTATTTATTTCTTTTTATTTTATTTATTTATTTCTTATTTCTACTTACTTTGACTTCTTTACCACGACTAAGGTTTCGTTGTATTACAACATTTTATTTATTTGTTTATTTATTATTAACTTTTATGTATAGTACATATGGCGGACTTATTTCTACATGAGCAATATCTTCCAGTCAACCATAACAATTTGTATTGAAATTTAGTTGGTAGACTGTAAGAGATGAAATTTCTTCATACAGTGAATTCTTCATACAATGAAAATTTTTCATAGCACATTAGACAAAAAAAATACAAAAGTAAATTAAAAAAGAAAACAAAATATTGACATTATTTGGGATGGGAAAGACAGGAAAGGGCAAGGAGACATTTTGATGTGAGCTATTAGCAAAGATCTTTGCTAATAGCCCACATGAAGATGTTGTAATACAACGAAACCTAGGTCGTGGTAAAGAACTTAAAAACAAATAGAAAAGGAAGTAGAACTAATACTACAACTCATAAGAGTCCTCAACCCTTCTTTCTCGTCATTTTTGCCTATTCTGATTTGGCTGGTCGCCAACCATTTTTTACTTCGAAATATTATTTCTGTCACTTAGTTAATACTGTGTTCGGTAATTTTATAAATTTAGCACTATTTTGTATAATATTGTAGATTTTTTGGTTGAATGTAGAGAAGTATGACTTGGTATCAAGATGCATATTCGTCACTCATGGAGAAGTACCTACGTATTTCGTGACCAAGGTCAAACTACAACTGGGGCTTTTAGCAGAAATGATCTAGGAGGAAGAGTATTTGCGTTTGAATTGTACCCAAATGATTTAAAAGCATGTTGTGCAGGTTTAAGTCAAATAACTGTACCTGAGTTCTTAAGATTTTTTTTATTTTTGATAATTGTAATCCACAGTAGTGTAATGTTAAGACATTTCGAAGAATATTGAAAGACATATTAGCTAACATGAAATTGAATGTAGAAAATTCAGTGTTTAGGGATTATATATAAATTTTAATAAAGTTTTAAAATAGAGAACACTAGTGACCAAATGGTCATTTGTTGCGAAATTTAAACTATATTCGTTTGTTTATCTCTGTAGTAAACTATTTCAACTATCATTTTGGCCACTTGTTTATACAATTCACGGATTTTTACTTACACTTGTATGTAAATAAATTAATAATGTTCCAATGTTAAGTAAAATTACATATTTAAAAAATTTGAAGATCACTTAAAGTATTATTTGATACGATGTAGATTTAGGGCAAATAAACAAAAGTCGTCAACGAATGCAGCCAAAACTCCAACTAAACCTATTATTTCAATGAATTAAACTTCATTTTTATTGGATAAAAAGAAAATTAAAAATTACGTTTAGCCATTATTTATATTATGAAACTACCAAGGTGATTTCTTATTATTCATGAAATTATAAATAATAAAATGCCTAATATTGTAATAGAAAACAATCGCTTATAGTTTACAGAACGATTAAGAAGTTTTAGAAAATTAAAAGTGTAAAATTTAAATGGTGTTTAATTTTTTTAAGATACGATAGAAATTATGTTCAAAGTTATTTTTGACGTTTTTCTTTTATAAAGTTTCAGAATGTGAAGCCAAATCTATTTACTGCTCTCAAACAGTATTCAATAACAGTGAAAAATAGTAAACAATTGTCACTTCAACATTGGTAGACAAGGCTCAAGAAATATCCAACCATGTAAATTAAACTTAAAGTTTCGTTTAGAATCCAATTTTCTTTCTTCAATTGAATAGAGCTATATTAAATAGATATTATTTAGAATATCAGAGTTGCATAACGCAGTATGGGTTTTATTTTCTAAGATTAATAATTTATAGAAAATAATATGATAAAACACGATACTTGTAAAGTTGAAAACTATTTTAGTGGGAAAAAATTCGTAAACACATAATTTTATTAACCTCCAGTAAGGTTGACACAATCGGAGAGTACTGGAGAACTTCCAAATTGGAAAAAGCCTCCATTTGGAATTCACCATTGACTAATTATGTTATAATGAAAAGTGGGCTGAAAAAAATTGGGTAGAAAAGGGAATTTTGTGGGGTAGAGAGGTAAATTGGGTTCGACGTGATCTCTTTTATTTTTCGTATTCCGTTTCCGGTGGAATTAACAAAAATAGCGAGTAAAACACACACACACACACACACATATATATATATATATATATATATATATATATATGTATATATATATAAACATGTGTAATTTATTATTTATTGCAAATTAATAGGAATATGTTCTTGTAAAGTTTTTACCACATCCGTTTGTACATAATTGTAGCTGATTCACTATCGACAAATATATTTTATAATTAGCATGGTAATGTAAATCCATTACCATTATTTGCAAAGCCCTTCCCTTCCGTAGCCAAACTAGGAACACTTATAAATTTGTCATATCCGTTAGTATGTCTATCTATACATAAGTCACAGATGTTTTACCCGCGGACTATTAGTCTATAAAGCTAGAATTTGGCATAGTTGCAATATTTATAACACCTTAAAAATTATGAAATAAAATCTTTTAAAAATATTTTTAGATTACTTCCCCTGCACATAAAATAGGGAGTGAATTTTTTTGCCTAATGCATTTTGTCTTGTGATAGTTAAATGGGTATTTCAAAAATATTTGGGGACATGTCATAATTACTTTTTCTATACGGCCATCCGGTTATAAAATATTAAGATTAAAAATGGACATATTTGGGTAACTCTAATAAATATGTCCATTTAATCTTAATAATCCCATATCGGTTAAATCGAAAAAATAGAAAATTACTCAAAGGGAAATTACCACATCTAAGTATTCTCTATTAATTTATGAAGAATAGTCGATAAATTTTTACTGTGATTTAAATCAATTGCAAAAATAACTGTCTATTTTAAAATAAATATTTAATTTTTTACTTGGAAAATGTTTTTATACATTTACATGGTGAGTTATAATATTTAAATATGCACCTTGTTTAGTGTCTATGAATAATGTGGTAGAAATACTATGTACCATTAAGTGCACATAAGTGTTTAAATATATATTGAACTCCCGTAATGCGAGTCCTAGACATACTTGAGAGATTTTCGTATATTATTCCAGTTTAATCTGTCGAGCGTTTCCAACCTGACGTCAAAAAATAAGGTTTGGCGGAATAGACAGATGTATTCTAATGAAATAAATCGTTTGTCAATAATTGTTATCTTACTACGATCAAGATTTTTGCCTTATCATCGAAGCATTTTTTTTGGATTGTTCTTAATTTTTCTGAAAAATCTCTCAAATGATCAACTTTGAAAGAACATGTAAGAAAGTCCATACTTTCTTACAAGCGAATCTTATAATTTTTTTTTTCAGTTAGTATGGATCCTAATAATATACACAAAAAGCTATAATTTGTAATGTTCCCGAAACTCAAAGGACGGGCCGCCCGCCTACGTGGTCTAAAGAAAGCACCTTACCGACGTTATTTTACAAATGTATTGTTAAATGCAGCAAATTAAAAAAACCAATATATTAAAAGAAAACATTTTTGATCAAGTGTAACAAAAACAAATTAATATTGGGTCAAAACATTACTTTATGAAAGAATATGCATATAAAATAACCGTTGTTCAAGTTCAAATATTGATAGAAGTATGCCATAATTAAGTATAGCTTACTTATAATCAAGTATAGCTATACTGGGTGTTGATTAATTGTGTGTTACTGATTATTGATAGGGTGAAGAAGTCATATGGATATAAGACATGAATAATTCTAAAATCGCCCACTTGTTCCTTCAACTTCACATAAAAAAAGGCATGTCAGAAAAATAAACCCGATATTACCAGCATGTATATTGAGTAAATAATTGGATTAGTTTAATATAATCTGATTCAGTAATTTATGTTCTGTGAAATATTCAACGATCATCATTCGATTAATTGGATTCATCGGGCACATCGACCACATGAAACATTTTATTGAAAAACTATATATTTCAAAAGGAATAAGGTTCTTTCATGTGAAAAAAACCTAACTTACCACATGCAACATTTTCAAACCAATATTTTTTCTTAAAAATATGAAATTACTCTATATAAAATTTCAATTTTCTACTTCCGCGGTTTTCACGTGAAAATAAATAGACAGACAAAAGGATGATCTTTTGAGATTTCGTTTTTTTCCTTTTATGGAATCCTAAAATCAATGACTTTTTTATTAAACATGCATAAAACCGTTGCCTATAAACAAATTCCTTCATCTTGTTCAGGTTGAGAAGATGAGAATCGATACGTTTTTTTATAATGTTTTTAGTTTTTCGGTGAACGTCATCCGGTTACATGTAACTCATATGGACTAATTATTATACAGTAAAATTATAAAATATGACTTAATTAATTTCATTTCTGTCAAAAAATTGCTCATTTCCGTGTGTTCAAATGATTTCATCAAATAATTTATTTGCAAATATTCATTCCGCCAAAAGGAAGTGTTTTAAACTCCACTTCCAGGGAATGTCCGTATTTTATTTAATTAACATAAATAAGGATGAGAATAACGACCTTAATATAAATATAATTCATTGCTTTATTAGCATATTCAATAAACGAGAAACACATCGTTTTAAAACTTAAATTTATATTGTCATAACTCCTTAATATATAATTGTTCCTTTAAATATTTAATATTTAAACACGTTTACAATATATTAATATATAATATATAAACACGTAAATATTTAATATATAAACACGTTTTATACGAAAAACGTGAAATATATGTTATTCTGGAGTACGAGAATTTTTTTGACAATAATTTTTTACATTATTTATCTAATATGGAATTATGGATCATAAGCATTTGTTAACAGTATATAAATTTAATAAAATAAAGCGGTTAAATATACGTAGAACTCGACTGCGGGGTTCTCATATAAACTATTGATTAATTTACACATACTAGGTATTATTATTTTTTGTCATATATATATATATATATATATATATATATATATATATTTAAATATATATGTACATAAACATAGGAGTCACAGCTTTAGTTTTCCGTTAAACTTGTATTTGTATATTTCATCATAACCTTAACTTCAGCAATTTCGAAGATAAAAGCAGAGCACGCTATAATTTTTTGTTAAAATTTCAGAGAATTAGTTTTCATATTTGTAAATTATGCATATAATTAAAAAAAATATACTTACTAGATTTCAAATTTGAAAGTTTTATAGTTTTGGAGATTTAGTGATGACTCAATCAGCAAATGGTGTCTGGCTTTTGTATGCAAAGAAAATCCTTTTGTATAGAAATAAAATTACATCAATCTGTATTCTAAGCTAAAACAAATGTTAAATAAATTAATTTTTTTTATTCTTAACAGCGTATTTAAGAAAATTTCGAAATGTTGAATCTGTAAAAGTGGGAAATGCGTAAAAAAATTTTAAGCCTCCAAGTTAAGCAGAGACTTTGGAGATACAAAAATTTTGAGAAATATCGAAATCGATGAATTTTAACTTAGTAGTAAATATTCACTTAATAGAGTGCTTCTAAAAATATATGCGGATTATCCTACTTTATCGGTGCAATTTTCATTTAAAGTGAAAATGTTCAGCAGGAACAATAATTCCTGCTTATATTTTGATATTTTCGTCATAAAGTGCTATTCAGTTTCAGATTATCATCTTAACGGTGAATAGGTTTCGCAAGCTAAAGTACATAATTTTAAATTATTAACCTAACGAAGAATTGGTTGCGCAAGCTAAACATGAAGTTAGTTTGAAATATATAATGAAAAATGAAATGTTTTAAGCAATTTATTTTCTTCTAATAATAAATAATTAAGCTTTGATGTAGTTACTTGCTCCAATATATATATATATATATATATATATATATATATATATATATATGTATATATATATATATATATATGTATATATATATATATATATATATTATGCAAAACGAACATTAAAGACGTCACAGGAATTGATGGTATAAAATATGAATTTCATACTATTTTCATTTGATTAGTAAATATTAAACCAACAGATTGGATAGTACCTTGATGGTACCTTTTGAGCCAATTGAGACTCGTAACCAGAATTAATATCAGTAACTCTCTGCATTTTCCAATAGAACACTGGTGTTTGGTTTTTTCTTTAATCATTCGCTAATAGATCCAAAACAAAACATAATATTCAACAGAATTTCGTAGCGCTCATAATCGAATATTGAATAATGGCATTTTCCAAGTATTTCACTTTGACATCCACTTGCTTCGAAATATCAATAAAAAATATTTTTCTGGTATTCGTAAATAACAAATAACGCACAGTCTCAATCTTGTGATAGAAATCGGTTACCAGTATTTTGAATAACAAAAGCCCCAAATTTAACCCTCACGGCCTGTAAATTGTGACTTGACTATAAAGTATAAAGCTCGTACCTATTACTTTTTATTTGTAAAATAAGACGCAAAGAAATGTAGGGGTAGAACGGAGACGGTTTGTGATCGAAAACTTTCTTATATAGAAAGTAGGTCAAGTTGATATGAGAAATACTCGATGGGAGAAATTATTCAATCCCAATTATCGAATATATTCAATAAAATATTCTCGGTTTTAACTGCTATAATCAGGAGAGGATGGAATATTTGCAATAAAATTAAATTGACTTGTTCTAAATTTTTTATGGGTATATATAGAGAAATAAAATTAGCAGGAACGCCGTTTAGCTTAACGTTTAGATATACACAAGTCCAGAATCCTTTTCCATTAGTCAGTATTGCTTTTAAATTTTGTTTTATTGAAAATTAATATTTTTGTGTTTACCTGTACGATTATAAAAGTACTTAATTTATTTTTTGAATATGTTTAAAAATACTTGACGAAAGAAATCAATTGTGTCTGTCTGTATTTATGTTATGTAATTAAGAGAAACTTCAAAAAGTTTCTAAATATTTCTTCTGTATGTGTCACTACATATTTGTAAAAGATTTCTTTTATTATTTGCCAAAATCTTATTGTAGAGCATTTTGGTGGAGAATTAAATTATTTAAAATATGATATGTCAATTTGTTTTACGTAATTTTTAATTCTCAAGTTCAATGTTAAATTGATTTGATTTCTTCAATCACTGTCTATTTTATAATGTATGCTTCATAATAGCAATTTGCGACTATATTTAATTTTACTTTAATTTGTATTAATAATTAAACCCCTAAAAGTGAAACATTTTCATGCAGTGTCCTTGGAATTTTATTATTAAAATTTCATGTAGCTTTATATTTAAAATTTAAATTAAACATTTAATTTGATTTGTTACGATATTATTTTATTTTTATAATGCACAAAATGTAATAAAAAACACCTAAAAAGTTATTCAGTTATCATGTGATCGAGTGGCCCACTAAGACTAATACGGGTGTAAAAACACTGGGTTGCGAGTGTATCTCTGAACCTGCGCTCGAGCACAACCTCTCCCCCCCGCGTGTTCAAGGGCTATTGCTAACTTAGGAAAATACACAGAATCTCAAAGTATTGTGTTGAAAACAAAATAAAAATATGGACATAAAATTAAGTGACCTGGGTGTAAAAACACCGTTCGTTAAGGGTTAATTAATGAGAATATTACCAATATATTAGGCATTATTTATTTGCTTGGTGTAAATATGTAGGCCGTCTAAAGAAGGTACATAGATAACGATGTATTTATAAAATTTTACTTGCAAGCATACCACCGTATGTACTTTTGAAACGTAACTTACACATTCACTAAATAAATATAATGAAAGGAATCATTTAATGTGGGTTTATTAAAACGTGATCAAAGTTATTGTGATCGAACCCACATGCAGTAGAGTTTAACCCGAGTACGGAAAAGATTTTCTTTTTCAGTGAAATGTCTGTATGAAAGGAACAATTTAAATTTTTCTTTAACCGTATAAATTAGTAATATATTATTGTCGTGGAATTTTTCTAAGAATGCTGATCGTCATTAATATTTTGTTGAAAAAGTCGTCAAAAATACGCTAAAACTATAAAACAATTTAATTTTACTATTAATTTTATACTTCGGTCGTAGAATGCGTATTCTAAATTCAATAATTGTTATTTCGAGTTGGTATTTAATAACAATTTCGCCAAGTCTTTATTTTTATTATGGAAGCCATATTAAAATTTATTGTATGATATCTTCTGCCGTAATATATAATATTACCAATTATATAGCTGATCGCATCTGTTATAGTTAGTCTATGCAGATGGAATGTTGCATATTGTTATCAGGGCCTTTTGTTTGTGAGTGAACTGATATTCACAAAATTCTAATTCTTATTTTTTGAAGGATACATAAAAAAATTCCGTGTCATTCGATAAACTTACTTCTTGCTTTAGGCGTTCTCTCACTATCTAGGTCTAAAGTACTTCCATAGACATGCCAAATGGGTTCAAACTCGGCACCAATTTTCTTAAAAGGTCTTTTATATACTCATCCATTGAAGATTTCCTTCCAATATTTTCAGTTCATATTGTTCGGACAAGGGACTTCTCTAAAATAATTTTCGGTCTAATAAAACAAGAATAATCAAAGTACTCAACGCAAATAATAATGTTCGGTTAAGGAAAGCAAACTGCGATTACGAGATGAAAATTACGGAGATCAAACGTCAAGTAGAAAAGCACATCAGTGAATAGTAAGTGATCATAAAGTGGGTAAATAAAAGATGGGAAGCAATGAGAGATATGATCTCTTTAGATTAAGTTATATTCAAAGAAAATGTAGAGACAGAAAATAATGATATTGCTTTTCATTCCATTATTCCATCTAAATATTTTCCATTAAAATTCATCAACATAATCATTAAATACTTTAATTTATCCTAGCTTTCTGATATTATTAAAATCGCATCTCAAAATTAAAGAGGTAGTGAACTTTATATGATCTCTAACGTCGGTCCTTGGGTGAAAGCCATTTTTCTCAGAAACGGTTTGATATAATATATGAAACAAATATGTCACAGAAACAAAATTTGTAACGGTAATAACGCATATTTATCCGCGCATATGTCAACAGAGACTTAAATTAGATGCAGGATTTTTTTTCATTTCATACATTTTATACCTCTAATTATTTTTTTGGGATTTTATGTAAGATAATATTAGAAGTATTGTTGGAAATGTCTACAAAATATGTTTTTTCCTTCTCTCTTCAAAATATCCGAAGTCAAAATTATGGAAAAAAAACGGACAAGTATTTGGTTAATATAAAATATGTTACATGCTAAATCACTCATTTTTATCAAATATATGCAATATAGATAAATGTATAAGTAGATAAGTCATCATTAGTATATCCCAGTAGTTAAATTTGGGTGAGATATAGACTTATTATTATAAAGATTTAACAAACTTTGATATCTAGTATCATAGTTATAGTTTTATTATAATCTTTGCGAAGGCCTCTGAAGACCATTTTTTTATTATTTTAGGGTCGTTATTTTTGGAAAATAAGACTGGCGAAATTTACTTCTTGCAAATTTTTCTGTATTTCTTTGAAGATATATTATCTAACATTATGAAGATAAAAATGTATTTTACCATTCAAACGATACCCCATGCTATTAAATAATTTAAAATTTTTGTCAAGTGTTTAATTTATCGATTTGTGATTAAATAATGTGAAAATGTTTAGTAGCAATGAGTTCAAGATGGGATGAATGAAAACGTAATATAAAATATAATTATAGTAGGAAATAACCGAAATTGATCCTGGAAGATTGAAGTGAAAAAAATCGAAAGAAGTCGAGTGTAAGACGCTGTGTGAAGGCAGAAATGGAGGCTGAGGTTGCAATATATTTCATATCCTTTATTGTCTCTTTTATTAAGACTCGTGTGGAAACATGTCATAATACCAATTACTAATTTATTTAAATATAATGCTAAGCTAAGTCAAACATATTGCTAAAGAAATATGATAGCGGCCAAACAAGATGGCTTTGAATTCCATGGTTCCTCTTCACAGTTCTATTTCCGTGAACTTGAAAGATAATCTCAACAACATATTATATATATATATATATATATATATATATATATATATATATATATATATATATATATATATATATATATATATTTATACAGACAGTAAGTAGTAAACCAAATAAACCAAGTATCATAAAAATTGCGTTAATTCTTATGAAAATATAAGTTTTACTAGTTTTATTTAGTTTTAATTTTAGTTAGTCTATGAAGCAAAAAGAGCGCGATATAAAGTGAAACATTTATTAAAGACGCGATAGAGATAGAAAGGAACTAAAGTATAAAGATTTATATTTGGGTTAGAGAGGCGATGGATAGAGTAAGAATGTTATAAAAGTAACAAAAACTGAAACGCTTAGAATGTGTCAACGCGAAGCAAGGAAGAGCGGAATATCTTAAGATTGCTTAAGATTGATTTATTTTAATGTTTAAAAAACGGAATAGACAAATTTGTTATTGTGGATATGAGCAAAATATATTATTCTACTACAATTCAAAGGAGTATTTAAAGCTGGAAGACGACCTCCAAATTTGCAGTATAATAATAAAGAAGGGGCATTTACGAAGTGAGAAAAATTTCCCCATTAAGAATTATTTTTTTGAGGTTAATTTACTTTATTCTACAAAGAATGAAAAAAAATTATATAGAATGAAAAAAAATAACATTTACTATCCAAAATAATACTTGCTTTAATGGAGTTCATAATACATTTTTTTTGTATTTTTTATAGTTTTGTATTTGTACTGCTCAATTGAATTTTACTTCAAAAAGTTCTTTTAGTTTGACAATATCATTAATAACTTTGTGAACTAAAGTAAGATCAGTAATTATTCATCATCATGATTAATAATTAACAATGATTACCACTCTGATACGCTTTCTGCAGCATCAGTCATGTAACCAGAATTGGTAAGAAAAACATAAAGGATTTTCCCTGGTAATCCAAAAAGTATTTTGGCTCGTAACTTTTTAGATTTTTGATCCGGAGTAACAAAGGTTTAAATATTTTTTTATAATTAAGTTGGTACATAAACTGATAAAAGAAAAACTACATAAGACAACAATTTATAGACATACCAACGTGTAAACAAATTTAATTATCAATACGATATTTTAATAAATTGTTTTAAATGTGTAGGCTGATGATTGCCATTAATTTGCGATGAAATTTCTTTGCCTTATACTTGACTTTCTTTATTTGTTTGTTTTTTTTCCAAGTTTTGTTTCTACGAGAAACGGGACGGTAATTTAAGCTACATTTAATAATGCTTTAAGGTCATTTAAGGTTTGTGTACTTTTTTAATTGTTAATTTTGGCACCGACTGACTCATTCATCATAACATTGCTCTAATTTCAGCACCTAGTAAAGATTTTGTTTTCTTGTGTTGTTCGTGGGTGAAAAATTCCACCATTTCTTACAAATATAGACATTTTATTTCACTGATGATTTAAGCAATATGTTCGTGAAGAAATCCTATAATGACAGTAATTTCGAATTATCACTATTATTGTCCAATAGGCGCCTTTACTTACATTTTGCATCATGGTAATATTTTGCTCTTTTAAAGACTATATTAAATCCATATTTAATAAATAATTTAAATTAATTTTACTTATTTTGCTTTAAAAAGAATTTCGATTTTGCTTAGCTTTAGAAATTTAGAAACCTTCCATTTACTAGAACTCCTTATTAATTTGAACAAATTTATTGCTATATAATTTCTTAGCAACAGTCATGAAATTGAAAAAAAAAAATTTTCTCTTTTGATCATCATGTTTTAATGATTTATAAGTTTAAGCATTTAGTTGCATTAACGTAGTGTTGGTTTGTTATTATTACTAGAAAAAAATGCATTAACTTTCTCTAGTTACTTAACTCACTAATATATAAAGTCAGTAACATATTTATCTTCACTATTCGAAATTGTTTGTGGGTTCTTTTAAATTTAAATTTTATTCTAAATAAGCACAAATACATTACTTGGAACTGCAAGGTTATTTTAATGTCAACATATTTTTTTTAATAGACCGTCGAACTTATTTACGATATAAACACTAAATATCTAAATATCGCAAATATGCAGAAAAACGTGCCATGATATATTTCAAATTATAGATAATGTTGAAAATAAGATTACTGCAATTTAAAATACAAGTAACCCGATCGAGCAAGGATGACGGGAATCCAAAGGGCCGCTACTAAAGTATTACTTCAAGAAAAAATCCCCAGTGTCGATTTAATTTCAATTATCACTAAAATAAAATGTGTTTCTTTAAATTTATTAATATTTTCTTAACTCTTCTGTGATTATTTAGCTGTATACATGTACAGTACAACAAAGACCAGCATATATTAAATAAAATCATGAAACCTAATAAACAGCAATAAGCTTATTCCAGAGTAAAGGTAATCCATATATATCAGTTCAAATGAAAATAATTTAAATTTGATCTTTGATCATGCCGATTTTCACCAAATTTTCTAAATTTATGAGCTAGCCAAATGTTCAACATAATGGTAAACTGTATATTTTGGGTCGGCAGGGTCTTTTTCTACATGTGGGGAATTTGCCGATCCACTCCCAGTCTTGACCACCGTTTTTAAAAGTGGTGCCAAGTTTTTTTTGAACTCGGTAATCATAAACCTGATAAATAATTTTCGTGGAAAAATAAAATTACCTACAACTTTTTAACGTAGTATCAATAATAAAAAATGTAAGAACAAAAGAAAACAAAAAAATCATTGGAAAACCTATGCTGTAACGCCATAACTTTCGATTTGGTGAGAAAATATATCAATTTTTTTTCACTTCAAGGCAAAAATTTCATATTTTACTATTGTTTTTATTGATTTGTCACATATTATAATTTACTAATTATTTTTCTTAGAATTTTTTTTAATTAGTTCCCTAATTCACCTTATTCTCAGGAAATAAATTCAAATTAATGAAAATAAAATTATATACACTGTTTACAACCGACGAGGATAACTTCTTTATTAAAAAAATATTTAAAAAATGAGTAGTTCAACGCCTTTAAATTTTCTTTCAAAATTATTGATATTTTTCTCTCAAAAAGTTTTGAAACAAAGATTTTAAAAGGATTAGAAGGACTTAAATGACTTTTATTCAAACATTTGGCTATTCTAGCTAGTAATATTTTAAATGCAATTCTTATGCGCAAAAAATTATTAATGAAATATTTAGATAATTTCAATTCCTTAGGAAAAGTTTAACGCGAATATAGTAAAGGCGTAACCTGTAACCATTATATCTAGAACTATTTTGATTTTGGATAAAATTAAAGCTAAACCTTTGCTTTCGCCATTGGTCTGTTTTTTATACTTAGGTTTCAAAGGTTGAAAACTTAATTTATTGTCTTTATTTGTCTATAATCTATCATCATAAACGCAAGGAATATAATATGTTAATTCTATTAATACTGTGGTAGACAGCAGTCAATAATACAAGTCTGTACACAGTTGCACAACTTTATTCAAAGTTGTACAGATTTAAAAATTGTTTCATGCGTTATTTTCTATAATTTTTTTTCCGTCCTTTTATTTTATGACATAAAAAAAATAATAAAATAAAATATTGTTTGAAAAAAATTTATAAACATATTGAAAACAATAGACACATATACACACTTTTGACAGAATTCATAATCTCTACTTCAATGTCTGGAATAAATATTCTATTCTTATTCTACAACGACTGTCATAAACTCTATATAATATTTGCGATTTTGCCATTAAGGATCGGGAACCCTCACCGAATCACTCAAGTATTTGTATGTCGGTTGAAAATAGCCGTTTTTATCGGGAACCGCTTGAAGTAGAAGCTTGAAATTCGATACAGTAATAAAATATATGAAGCTAAAACCCAAAAAGGATGATTTAAATATTTCGAGGGCAATTTGAGGACCAAATTATTTAATTCTTTGTGTAATTGGGTGTATCGTCTTAAAGGGCTGTTTACTATGGTCCCAAATTTTTTTTCTTAATTCTAAGTATCATATATTCATTCTTAGCGAAAAATATACAAAAAAATATGTCTCTAGTCCTTTACTTTCGAAACTACTCAAACGAACATTATGAAAAAAGTGGATTTTTAGAAGGATGAATTTTGAATATATGGATTTTTAGAAAGATGAAAATATCATATTTTGAAATATTCGTCATATTTTTACATTTATAACGACACAGCAGGCAATATTTTTACTTATTATAAAATTCACAGCAACTTTCTCCAAAATCTCGCAACGTACAAATTGATAAGTTCACATAGTTATATATATTATTAACCCACATATTATGTACTAGCTACCTTTTTGAAATAATCGTATAAGAATTAAAAGGTGTTATTTTTAAAATTTTGTATATCATTTGGGGTGTCATGTAAAAAGGCCTGCTATCAAAACTGCAAAAAAGTCATAATTTTCAACTGAATATCTATAGACATTTTAAATAATAGGCAAAATCGTAACACTTAACCTCTTATTTCCGAAACAACTGAATCCGATATTATGAAAAACCCCATTTTGGTAAAGTGTGATTAGAAGATTATAGAAAAACGGTAACGATTATCCTAGACCTTATAATTTTTTTTAACTTACGCTATAATTTTACCCTTTTAAAGATAAAGTAGGCAATATATTTACATTCCGTAAAATTTATATTTGTAAATTGTTTAACATAAATATTATGTACCTCTAAATGTCGTAAGTGCGTGAATGTGTATGGGACCCTCGTAGTGTGACTCGTGGTTTTTCTTGTTTTTTTACTTGTTTTTCTCCTGTTTCATAGGTTTTTATTAATTTATCCATGTTTAGTTAAACTATTTTAACATTAATGATAAATATATCGCAGTTTATCCATTCCTATAAAAGTAAGTCTGCTATACCTATAAAAATGTACATGTATACATTATTAAGTTTTAGGCATTGGTGAATTTGAAAAGGATAAAAACTACTAGATAGTATTGTTTCATTACAAATTTCAATGAAAATTATCTGAACCATTTCCTTTAACAATTCCAAGAAATTTAAAAAAAAATGTAGAGTCGTATCTTACGATTGTTTCGACATGGCCTTCACCAATTCAAACATATATTTAAACCACTGAAATAATATAGATGCAGAGTATCGAGACACCAAGTTCCGAATATCATTTCTGGTCATTGTACCCTTGATCCAATGCGTTTTTCGTCTATTTTTACCCTACCGTAATTCGCTTCTACCAGTTGCTAGAAATTTCAAAATTCTAATAAATGATATGTTCTTAATTTTTGTAATGTTAGAAAGATGTAATGTGTAAGTTATTTCTAGAAGATCTGGAAACTTTAAAATTTATAAATGTGTTTTGGTTAGGAATCCAATGAAGAAAAAAGTCAAAAATCTGGATTATTGGTTAGAAATATCAATTACATTTATGTTACCGTAGTTATAAGTTTCGTTTTTTGACTCTAGTTGTATCAATTTAGTTTCTAGAAGATATTAAAGAAAATAAACTCAACCTTAATCTGTTCAGTATAATAAATTCGCTTTTTGTTTCTGTTCGAGATATACGGCGCTAATTTCTACTTTTAACTTGCTTCTGGTTTATATCGCTACATGTAGGCGATTTATTTAAGTGTATCAGGCTTCTTGTCACTTACCAAGTTTTAAAATTATAGTAATTTAATACCATTATTAATTTCAATACTTGACATAAAATTTATGTAAAACAATTTACCTATCACCTTTATTCCTAATTGTTTGGTGCTAGGTAAATATAACAAATATTGAAATAATACATAAAAGGATTGGTACTTTTTCCTATAATTATACATGTATTTGTTGAATCAAAATCGATAATTTATTAACTAGTTTTATGTGTATTTCCCTTATAATACTCATATTACCAAAACTACAACATTTCAGTTTTAAAATTATTCTTCATCATATATATCTATCCCTTTTTTGGATTCAAGACCGTAAGCTATCCGTAGTAGGCTGGATTACCTCTTCATAGGAATGTCGTCTGTATCTCTTTAACATACTACTAATCTTACACTACTTTGCATTTCTTGTGCTTAACAATTTGATATATACGGACTCAAAAAAATTGATGCTTATCAGAAGAATATTGTTTTTAAACTATACCACTATTTGTTTCCTCTTGCACGCGGGTTCGAATTAATTTATATAATTTTTTCCGTGACGCTTTCTATATTGAAATACAGAAAATTATGTTGACATGGAATGACATAAAATACTTTGTTTAATACTTTGTTTAATACGTTGTCGTAAAATTGTGAAATTTTACAAATTAAATACGAGTAAATTCTTCTTATTCATAAATTATTAATAAGAGAGTTGTATTTTTAACATCTTCTTCAAAATGCCCTCTTCCTTATTGAAAGCGCATAACTTAAAGCAAGAGATTTAATTTTCTAAAAGCGTAAGTTCTTCAAGTTTTTCTTTCTCAAGTCTAAGTAACTTTTCGAGGAAGCCAAATTGAATAAAACTTCACTTTTAGGATTATAAAGAAAATGCGGCGTGCGAATATTATTTTTGAGTTTTATTAAAGATCTATATTTTAAGCAAACAGTGAAGTCTTTTTACTTGTTTTTTTTATGCCTCAATACATTACTGTTTTTAAATATTCGAAAAGTACTTTCAATTTATTGATCTATTCTTCGTTTTTATAATCTCTTCTTAATGATCTAATTTCGATCGTAACTAATTTGCTTTTAATCTTCTTTTATATTAATTAACACTCAATTAAATATATAAATTTTGAAATGCACACATTATTATGTATAGTTATTATCTCATATTTTTCTTTGCTTGACTTCCTTTTATACGGTTTTCGTTAAGATTACAATTTATTTCGTTGGCCACATGTAACCATTATGTTAGTCAGAACATTCATATTAAAACTTAACTCGGAGGTGTCAAGTGACGTCACAATTTTTTGCGCACGAAGAAACTAATCAAATTCTCATTGAATGATAATTTTGGGCGGTGTTTCGCATCTTAAAAAAAACGAACTCTCGCCTTTGTCAGCCTGTCACATCCGTTCTTTTTCAGAAACTATTCGCTGTTGAAACTTGGCAAGATTCCAAATCTAATATTTTTTTATAATTTTATGTAAGATATTTCTTGACATATTGTTGAAGATGTCTAGAGAAAATTGTTATCCCATATACCAAAAAATGCTGAAAGCAAAATAAGGTAAAATGAGGTTACCAGATTCGACGTTTATAGGATAGTGATTATTTTAAATTCCATAGTTTTTGCGATATTCACGATATTTTTATGTCTGGAAAATTATACGAGGAAATGTAAAAACACTGTTAAAATTTGTAAAAAGTTTAATAATAATTTTGCATACTATAAAATCTTTATGGCGGATAAGTAGCTGCGGAACCTTACGAGAATGCGAGTTCTAAAAATTATTTCGTTTTAAGGTTCCGTACCGATATGTAATTTATTTTTAAGCTAATTTTTTATAAAAAATTTTATAAGAATTCTAAAAAATTGCTACATTTCCTCACAATTAAAAAATTATATATCAGAAAAAGCCGAAATATGTGAATTTGGAATAATTATTATGAGGTTTGTATTGACCGGTTAGTTTAAATTATAGAACAATTATTGAAGATTTGTATCGCGTTACAAGAAAAAGGTCTTTTATTTTATAGAAACCAATTATATAAATCTACATTATAATCAAATTATTTATAATAACAAAAAAGTAAAGAACGACATGAATTCTTCATGTTAAAGAAAGTAAAAAAATGTTGCGATCTTTCATATATTTTCATAAATAATGGAAGATCGCAACACAACACATTATATAATAGCACTGTAGAACTAAAGGTTGCGTGTACCAAACACAGGACTATTGTATGTGTACACACAGTGGCATAAAGTACTACCCGCACAATTTGAACTCCGCTAGTTTTTTTTAACAATTTTTAAATATCTAGGAACCTTTGAGGTTTCGGTTCTTCTTTATTATAAATGCGACGCGTTATTCAAGTTACAGACGTGAAGTAATAAATGTGTCATTTGACTTTTTAACAAAATAATAATATTAATAATTTTATCGTTAATGCTAACTTCGACACTTTTAAAAGATTTCCTAAATTACTTAAGTTGAACGTAACCAAATTTTCAATCATAAATATGCTATATAAATAAAATTTTACGTGTATCATAAATAGTAATCCTCTAAATATCGAAAATAATTTGAATTGTTTTATTTGAAATTTATATGATAAGTTACAAGTATTATCTGAATTAAATTTATTTTATTATTACATTTTATTTTAATATTTTCAACTCTTTTTTATTACAAATTTATAGACTTATCTTAGAATATTGCCAGTTCAAATGTATAAATTACATCTGAATAATAAGCTTTAAAAGGTCCTTCGCGTTTAGGTCAAATTAATCATTATATTTGTAAGTCGCTAAGTAGATAAAAATTACCCATCTTTCCAGACTTTCCTCTTATTGGCTTCTGCCAAGATTCTTATTAAGAAGCTTATCCTTGATCTCGTACATTGTTGAAATACATAATAAGCGTGTGTATTGATCGTCGTCTCACCGACGTTGACCTTGGTTTCCTTTTACACGATACATAATGTGTTTACGTTAAGATATACTTTGTACCTGATGGAAGTGCGGGGCAATGTTTTGCTTTGGTCTTCGGTTATCAACTTGCAAATGAACTGAAGAACGATATTATTGGGATTTTGTCTGATTCACGACTTAAGTCGTTAGTATGTTTTAGCATTACTTGTTTGAGTACAACGTAGAAACGAATGCTTACTTTGTTACTTATTTGAGTGTGTTATACGTTCAGCTTGTCAAGTACGGCTTGTTTTGATATCAATCTTCTGATATTTAATTTACAAATTAATGTGTGAGCAACCACAATTATTTTATTTATCTTCTGTGTGACATAAAACAAATCTGACAAAAATGCTGTAAAATTGGACGCATTTATTTAAAAAAGTATGAGTTTGTAACTGCTTTCTCAAGTAACTGTCTTATCCAGATCAGAGTATTTTGCTATTTTACGACGTTTAATGAAATCCAAGTGACGTTATTTACGTTTTTGACATACAAAATCTAGGCAGACAGGTTTATATTCGAAACATTTATTTAGGCTTCATATTCACGAAGTGAATATTAACTTTTACAAATTTGTGTCTATTATACACGATTTTACTTTAACTAGATGAACTAGATTACGACGAAAATAATTCTTCTAAATATATGGATTCAAATACCCTAATAAAAATACGTCCTTTTCAATATTATATGCATCTCCAAAAATAATAGGATCTATATTTTTTTCAAAAGGATAAAGAAAACAAGTACCTCTCCTTCCTCAACTTATTCTTTTTGAAGAAAGAAAAATGATTATTGCGCAACTTATGTGATAAATATTGTAATATCTATTAGAAAACAATTTTCACTCAAGGTTAGCCCTGACATTACATAAAAGAATTTCATTTTGAAAATTCAATTTTGAATGTAAAATATATCAGCTGTAACACAGTAATAATTTTCATCAATAATCAAAACCACATTTGTCAGTTTTTTCAGGGATATAAATTATAAATATGCAACTTAAAATGGCATAAATTGTAGCATAATTTAACATAACTAATTAAAACAATAGATATTATTGTTTATAATTATCTCTTGTACAATGGTTATTGTGCAAAATTTCAAACTGAAAATGATGAAATTGTATTTTTTCAGTTACCACGGTATTATAAATTCAATTTTACTGATGTTCGATCGCCATTTGGATGTATTTCATGATAACTCTCAAATATCATAGGTCTAATAATCACGGTATTATATATTCAATTTTGACTACCATTTTACTGATGTTCGATCGCCATTTGGATATATTTCGTGATCACTATCAAATATGATAAGTCTAATATTTGCTTTTATTTACATCATACATTGATTTCTTGGTCAATATAAAATATTTTATTTTATTCTTACTTTTTTATTAGTTTGTAGTAAAATAGATTTCATAATATCTTCGTCAAAGATCAGGCTAAATGCCTTAAGTTCAGTGCAAGCGTTTTTGATTAGTTAAAAAAACTCAAATATCTTAGTATTTAACTGAATGTAAACAGAGTTATATGCAACAGAATAAATATAAATTTTCAGTTGACATATGTTCATAATCTGTATATGATTAAAAGTACACCGGGCATAATTGTAGAGGTACCTTGTACCCGGCCCCGATCAGAAGTCGGGTCTGCCATAATCTGCAACATACAGCTCGAACAAAAGACAAACCTAACCAGATATAAATGATCGTCTAATTAAGAGTACTGAAGGAAGCGGAAAGATTACATAGGTAAAGGGAGAAATATGTTTTTGAATGGTATACAGAATGACAAAAGAATACAGCCGAATAAAAAAATTATGACGGTACTCGTACTTGCTCTAATATTGTCAAATAAGAAATTATTTTATAATACACAAAAGAGCCGGAAAGATTGGCACTTGGGCACTTACACAACATATTACAAAATCGTATGACATTTTGTTTATTTGTATGTACGGCTAATTTCTGATACGGCAAGTTACATTTAAATTATTTTTTGGGCTAGAAAATTATGGGCTAGAACAACCCACAATTTAAACGTTAAAGCTATTTATCATCATGCTACGATTTATGTATATGGAGAAGGAAAAACATATCGGGAACAGAAGCAGGGGGACACTACCTAAGTGGTGCAAAAAAGGGAGGACCGGCTTATTTATTGATTGCATTTTTTGAGTATTCTCGCGAATACATCTTAGGCCCCAACGGTATATGTCGTTTAGGAAGCGCAACGGGGACGCTTACTCTCTGCGGCGGGGGCGCAGCATAAATACGAAAAAACAGCACAGCTAGGTTAAGGTATTCAGCTTCGTTGTCGCTGCTTGCAATGCCATAAATTATTATCGTAACGGAAAATGTTATACGTGGTTAAAATTTACCAGGTTTATATCCTCTAAACGCCAACGCTAATATAAAATACATTTTGTTTTTTTTTCAAAATAAGTATATAAATTAACAAATGCCTCGAAATAGTTCACAATGTTTTTGTAATAAGAATTATTCAAGATGAAATGTGCCAATTTTTACAAATTTATACTTTCTAAAATTATGTACTTACTGTTTAATATGTACATAATGTACATATTTTTTGCATATCTTTAATATCAGTAGTTTTACAATTAATTGTCTGTAAGTTTTCAACAGTTTATTAAGCAAGTGATGGTAATTTATTTCATTTGTCCGTGAAGTCTCGATCTATATCGTTTCGTATGAGATTCTTAACACTTAACTAACATGATGACTTTTTATTACGTAACCAACATCGTGGGGTAAATATCCGCCCCAATTTTTTAGTTATAAAAAGTATTCATATCATTGCTTGATAACTTTTTATAGTAGAAATAAACCCAAAATATATGTAATTTTCATCAAAAACTTTTTATTTATATCTAAATTTAAAAATCACAATTTTTTCATATTTTTTGCTTAACATACTTTCAGTCTTTAATCAACTTGTTAGAATCTTAATATATCACTAGAAAATTATACAAAATGTACTCTTTAGAAACAAAACTTATGACAAAAACAAATTAATAATAACTTCATGTTGCAATTGACTCTTAACCAGTTTTTAAAAATTATAACAAAAAATAGATTCTTTTCTTAAGATAATTTTACATCAAGTTTGGTTTTAATCTTCTAAGGAATAAAATTGTTACTCATTTGCTAGAAAGGTAAGTCAAACGTTTGATTTTATCCACTTAATGTGATTCACAAACAAGTTTCATGCATTTGATACAATATTTTGTGCACTTTCGATCATCGTTACGCATACAAAGGTAACAGGGTTCAGATTTCGCTCTATTTGCTGCTGGTTCGCCATGTTGTGTAAGAGTTTCGTTTGAACATCCAAGGAAATTATATATTTGTTTTCTTAGCCCATTTGGATATCTGTGGATTTCATGTTTTCTCTTTTCAACCAAAGGTTTAATCGAAGAGAGACCCAGGTTTTGATGAAGATTGGCCGTTTTATTTTTAATTCAGAGTTGAAGGCTCTGAATATAACAAAACTATTTACTGTTGCAATATTCACCAGATGACCAAACAAAACCATTGGCCATCTCCTTGTTTGCCTCACCGCAGAATATGTAGCGCATATTTGATCGAACGCATCCCACACCATCTTTGGTAAAATTATAAAAAACAATAATTTCTGGTTTGTTTGTGTCTGGATCAGCACTGATTTCATGGTTCATAAATGATATTAAAACTACACTTTTATTGACTTTTAGCAAATAAGAAATTAATGTTTTGCAGGAACAAACCCACTAAGCGACGATGTTTCTGCTCTGGTTCTGTGTAGTAAAAATTCCTTTAGGATTTCTCTTTTGTTTTTTTCTCATTGTGCCAATATAAATTAGCTTGTTTGTTAAAAATTGACACACTGAGAAAAAAACAATTTTCATTTACAATTTGCAAAATTGTTTCCTTTGCAATGAATTAGATTATTTTGATATGTCATATATTCTCCTAAATTGTTTCTAGTTTTCTGCAATTTTGCACGTTTTATAGAATGTTTCATTTGTGATGTATCTCTGCTATATCTAACCTTTTAAGACTCTCATGCAGTGGTAAATTTCTGATAAATGATATGTGCAATTAGTGTTTTATTTTCAAAATATTTGAAACAATTACGATAAAAATTTGTCACTTTTCTGAAAACTACGTTTCAGTATATACATCTATCCCTCAAGAATTGACTCAAAATAGAGTTATAGTTACCATAGGTTATGCCTTTTAAACGTTATTTAGCTTATGGAAACATGAAATAGGGGAACGATCGTTCGAATTGTGTACCTCAAAAGATAAAAATTGTAGATCTCTTTTTCTCCTGTCGCCGTATCATATGTTTTTAATAAAATAGGTATAAAATTATGTAATGTACTCGCTCTATTAACTTAACATTATTGTTTAACTTAGAACCCTGAAGTTTCGAAAAGGAGCCAGCATAAGGAACCCAAAGAAGCATTGATTAAAATAATGATAATAATAAACACGATATAGTTGGCAATAAAAATGTGGTTCATATTTGTTATACTTAAGTTTTTTATCAATTCCGTAAATTTAATTTAAGTTCATTAAATATGTATAGAAATCTTTAAATTCAGGACAGAAAAATTTAGATTCGTTGGAAAAAATTACGGGAGACATTTTATTCATTTATTATCGTGTATTGGTCGACGAATTTTTAAAATTATTAACATAATATCAATAATATATTGTATACTCTTGAGCCAGACATTCTGTTAATGAAACATGCATTTATTTTAAACTACGGATTTAAATTATCGTAAAATATCAAAACAATTCATTGTATTTGCAATATTTTTTTTAAAACAACATAAAATATTGCAAGTTTAAAAGTCCCTAGCGTATCATATTTTTATTGAAAAACAAAAAATATCAAATTATCCTAGAAAAAAAACAATTCTTGATAAATGTTGAGTTACAGAATGGAGATATATAGGTGTAAAAAATACATAATATTTAAGTTTGCTTAAATGTTTTTAATATACGTAAATATGGTTATCCAAGAAATTTTTTATTATTTGTATACAAAATTTCATTTCTCAAGTTATTATCGCCACCGTAAGCATTTAGCGTAAATGTAGGAAAAATACATAATAATCTTTTGTCGTAATTTAAAATTTATGATCCAAATTTAATTTTTTTGACTAACTAGTTCTATATGTAAAAATTACATTGAAGTAAATATACTTCAATGTAATTTTTAATTTCGCATCTATTCCTCATTTTTGAAGTAGAAGACCTTTTAAATAAAATGCTTTGACCTTAGGTACTTCAAATCAAATACTTTTCATTATATGTTGTTGATGGCACAAAAATGCGACGGGGAAAAATTAAAAGTAACAAGAAAATTGTATTATTACATTTTCAATTTTCACTTCAACTTTAATAAAACTTTCAGCAAATGAATATACAGTTTTATGGACAGAAGCGGCAATATTTTTTTAAATATAGTCGCAAGAACAAACAGGATTATTTGGGAAATGGTCGTTTTTTAAACACGTGAAGGAGGAGAATAAAATTATTACCGTCGATATTAGAAAGTAAATGAAACTACTTTTCTTACAGGAAACGTTTGGTGATTGTTAATCTTATACATACACGTCAGATAAATTAAATATGGATAAATTATATTTTACGAAATTTAGGTTTTTTTGTCAGAAAATTTTGAAGTTTACACTATGTTAAATACTAGAATGTTTGATATGCATGTGCAGTTTTTACCTATTTTGCGATGGCAGTAGAACCGTAATGTGATTACAGTTCTACTGCCATGATTTAGATTTCCTAAAAAGAAAACAAAGATGGCGGAGATAAAACAAGGGTAATCTTCATCTCATATTGAGACACATTCATTAAGTCATTCAAGACAAATATGAGATTTTTCAAATATATATACGCTTATCTAATTGCTTTGAATAATATGTCCAAGTAAGTTTTATTACAAAGAACATATGTCAAGAGATGGAAAATTCAGGGTAGTAAGAACAATGGATATCGCTGATCGAAGTTTTACTTTCGATAGAATGTAGATGTTACATAATTTAATAATCCTGGAAAGATAATTTTATTTCACAGTAGATTGAAGATTCGATGTATGATCGAATGAGCGAATGTATTTTGGATATTATGTACATAATTTATATTGAAAACATGGTATTTAATTGTTAATGTTATTTTTGAGTAAATTAAAAAAAACTAAGATAAACATATTAATAAAAAAATTAAATAAAACAAAGACTTACTCAAAGTACCGTTAAATAACCTAACTTGGGATCTTTTCTCAGATTTTTTAATTATATTAATTACCATTTTTTTAAATTATTTTCAAAGACTTCAAAAATACAATTTTTTTTAAATTATATTTTTTATATGTTTGGTACCTAACTAATTACAGCAAAATATTTAGTTTTGCTCAAAAGTATATAGGACAACATTAGATTTGTACTCTCCGTTTATGGGATTTTTGCACTTATCACATGGACTGTGTCATTCGTCTAATTTTTAAGGACAAAATCAACAGTTCTTTCTCTTATTTGGCATATCTTCTTAGGCTAGATACTTTGCTTGATTTTTGATAGAATTCCGCTTATTTTTTTTTTAATTCTCTTTATGAAACCACGCCGAATTAGAAACCACGCCGATTTTTTTTGTTTTCATGCTATATCGTGGTGACAAATAATATACGGATTCACCATGACACCTTTTCAAGATACCATAAAATATAGCCATCGACCATCTGTCTGTCCTGCGCCTGCACGATATTTTGGATCATATCTCATCAAACCTATCAACACCACCTTATAAAAACAAATCACATTTCACTTGGAAGTAGTAGGATGGGCATTCCATTCCTTATCACAACATGACAATAAGCCAACAAAAGTAATAAAACCTATGTTAGTCCATCTTCTAATTTCTTCTATAAAATCCTATGTTTCAAATGTGTTGAAGTATAAAAATGGCTCAAAGAAATATCTACTAATTCTAACAGAATCTTTATATGTTAACATGATATTACATTCTGAAATTTTACCACTTGCTCTTTCTTTGGAATCCTTCCAGGCATGACCTTTCTTGCCTCTATGCATTGCTCGTTAAGGTCTAACAATATATTTCTGCTCTTGGCATAAGGAATCGGTAAAATATCGGTCGAACGGTGTAGTAGGTGACTATGCATGGGGTATTCCGAATATTTAAAAGAATATCTAATCATGGCGAACTCGACACTTCATTGTTAGTATTACTTTGAACTTGGTCTTCTTGAGTATTATCTTCGATCTTACTGTCCAACCCCTCCACCTATTCATTGCTCAATTCTAATAGTAATTGATATACTTGTTTATCGCCTAAGAGTTCTTATGACATCATTGTAGTAATATTTGAACTTGTAAATAAACAATGCAATTTCATTTCGACATATGGTAAGTAACCATGTATCATTTCGACATATGGTAGGTAAATATTTACGAAAATGACGCATTTACCGGAGCAATACGTATGCCACCAGTAAGCACTGCAGGACGACTGAGTTGGCTGAAAATATGAGTGCAGTGTTGCCAACAACGAGCTCAAAAAATATTAATTTCAAAATCATACACACCTTGATTCGACATATGTTATCTTTCCAACGTTGAATCTACAATATTATTGCGACTCATTAGGAAATTTAAATTTAGGTTTATGTATTAATTGAACGCTATATTGAAGGAAAAGGCAAAGTAAAGGATCTTTACATATATAACGCATCTTAGGGGATTGTCAAGCTCATACCTAAAAATTGTAATTAATATTTCTGACCTTTAGCAGTGCTAATAAAGAGCTCAATAGCAAAAAAATCAATATTTAAATAATTTTTACATCATAGCTCATATTGTGAATGCATATAATTATTTCTTCTTATTAATGTATTCAAAGAACCTTATCTTCTAATATATGTATTTTTGCACGGTATTTTATTATGTAATAATATAAACACTGTTAAGACAATAGATTTCTTACATAAAATCTTGCATTTCTTCATGAAATTACCATATTGTTTACTTTTCCTTTTTTTAATTTCTTCAGATAAATAGCTTACTTTAGATAGCATTAAATCTTTTTCTTTTTCTAACACCATCTGTAGGTCTCAATTAAGTAGATTTGTCTTAATTTGAAATGCCACAAGAATGAAGTTATAGCTACTGAAAATTAAAATATTTCACGCTTTCGCTGCGTTTGAATGAACACACACACACAATATCGACTAATTTTACGTGAAACAAAAGAAGTAAAATATATGACATGTATTTTTACATTCGTTCACATGTTTCAGAAGCCTAAAGATAAAATAAATTTAACAATTGTAAATTACATACAAAATTGACACAATTTTTACGAGGATAAATATTGTAAATTGGTTGAATGGATCTTTATTAGAAATTGGATAATATAAGAGTAATGAACCGAATATATGGTCTGAAAGAAAATTGAATAACCCTCATTTTATAAAGAGTAAAGAAAAATGAAAATAAAATACCTCTTTAATAAGAATAGTTCTGGTAAATTAACTAATAATTTTTTTATCCAGAGCGAAAAGAAATAAAATTAAGTATGAGAAACTTTATTCACCGAGCAAAAACTATTCCTATTTTCGATTGTCTTTCAAAATTGTATGATAAGGTACAAATATTGCAAGCCGTAAGTAGTTTGTGTTGCTTTGCAGCATTTTATTTGCAAAGGAGACTTTTGTCTAAATACTTCATCATTGATATTACATCAATGAATGAAGTAGAAAATGAAGATGTTGAAAAAAATAGCCTCTTTTTATAAAAAACTAAAAAAGTTATAATTTGTTATTTTATAATTTGCTACCAAAACATTGACTTATCCGTGATGTTAAAAGTTTTTTTTCATTTATTTAGCTACTTATCGTTCTTTCCACAGGCACATTCATTTTTAATAATTTTATTTTCTTAAAATTTTTTTGTAAAATTAATTTAAATCCATGATAATTATGAAAAAATATAAGAAATTCGGAAAAATATATTTCTCATTAAAATTCCTAAATTTTTTTTCGAAAATTTTTAATGGGTAAACACTTTACTTCTTTATGTTAGACATTCATTAAAAAAAATTAAAAAGCCAACCATTATAAGTGAATTTCTTAATTTTTCAGTTTCTTCTTAAATGCGTGGAACTAATTAAATGGAATATGATTTTTAAACGAAACAAATGACGTAATCTAATCAATTAATCAGTTAATTTTGTTTTCAATTCGCAAAATGTGTACGTGAGACGATCTTGAAAATATAAAAATAGTGTTTATTTTATATTAACCTTCTTTGACACCGAAATTATTCGCCGAAAAATAGAGTTGTGTCTGTTACTCGACCCGCCTTGATAAATGCATGATTTGTACACAGAGACGATAATTTTTATATATGCGAGTAAAATTTGGCACTTCAGCGAAAAAAATTGCTTCTGTCTATGGCTGGATTAGCACAGATTTTCTAGTAAAACTCTAACCAACACCTATATATAAATTATATTAAATATATTTTTTGTAAATTACTTTTTCACTAATGTGTTAAAAAACACTAAGATTCTCCCTATGGGATTTACGCTATTTCTCGAGTTTACAAGTAAATTAATTATTAATTCTTAATTAATATATTAATTTCATTCCCAAAACTAATCTGAACCAAGTTCTAGCTGTGTATACCTGATTCAGTAACCAATACCAAAACACACTTTGCGGTCTTAGTATAGCCACGAATATAGTGTTTATATATTACTTGATATATAGTTATATATTAATCAGATCTATATTTAATAGTCATATTCATACATGTACATATATATGTATATATATATATATGTATATGTATATATATATATATACATATATATTCTTTCTTATTTGTTAATTAAACAGACGCTCATAAATGTAGCTGGAATGTTTGCTATGAAACAATTTTCCAAAGATTATTTAACGAAAAAACGGTCAACTCATTATTCACCGTGGAAACGACTCTCAGTTTTCTGTCTTCGGTTATAAGTAATTATGCCTTCAGTATGGAATTATCACGATAAATCGACTCTTCATTTTAGATGATTTAACTTGTATCGCAGCAGAATTTCATATATTATTAAACTCGATATAATGCGAAACCAGTGAAAACGAGAAGCCCTAACCAAATATCTTTCGAATAAAAAAATCGAGCATATTGGATTTATGGGAAATATCGTTCGAAACATAAACATCATTTATCGAAGGCATTTCGTAAACAAGATTTATTTTGCTTAGTGATTATGACATATATTTCCACACTGCTTTTAATAATCTTTATTAATTTATTATATAGGATCAACCATCTATTAATTTTCCACAATTTGGTTATAATTATATCAGTGACGTCCCATAATTTCATATCGTATTAATTAGGTTAATAATTATGGAATAAGATATCACATCACTTTAATATATTATACATGTCTTCTACACCAATGCTGAATAAAAGCCTTTCGTTAACATTTTTATTACACACAATTAAATGAAACTACGTGATGTTGTATTATTTCTACTATCTTTAATTTCTTTACCACGACCTAGGTTTCGTTGTATTACAACATCTTCAGGTGGGATATTAGCAAAGATTCTAGAAACCTAGGTCGTGGTAAAGAAATTAACGATAGTAGAAATAATACTACATCACGTAGTTTCATTTAATTGTGAATAATGAATTTCTACAAAATTAACGCCAAATATATTCAATATTTTCATTACAATTAACATCGAGTACCTACTCGATGTTAATTGTAATGAAAATGTTTTATCAAATCTTGAATTCAATTGATTTCTGTGAAACTATTATTGCATTAGCTGCATCGTGTATATAATAGTATACATGCTTACTTTTATACTAGTATAAATAAACATGCAGTTATATAGTAACAATTCCGTCTTACAAAATATTAATAAATACTAAGCGACTAATTCAATAAAATTTCTAACATGTTCCGGGTACAATTAAGTTTTTCTTTTGGTTTCTAAAAAAATAAGCTTAATATTATTTTAAAAATGAAGATGAAAGTGTTTTTAATGACGATTACATTTTATATTGTTTTTCTTATTGAATATACCTTTCTACACTTCTAACCAAACCTCTTTAAAAATAAATCTGAAATAATAAAATATACCAATTGATTTGCAAGATGAAAAATATCGCTAAATTCTTGGCTTGAATAAATTAAATCAATAATTATGACTAGTTATTCTATTTTTGAAATAAATCCCATAAATTTAAAAGATTTCAAAAATTACTTCAGGAAATCCTGGATACTTGGAATACATTTTGAAGAAATAATATTCCATTAAATAAAAATTTTCGAAAGGTTTGAAATTTTTAAATAATAAGTGATTTTATAATTGTCTTTTAATTTTGTAATGGTTCATATGACACCCAAAGTACATAATAAAATTAGCTTAATTTTTAATTAGTTTTACAATGCTTTTATTAAATAAGGATATAGAATATATTGTTTTATTGTCAGTTCCATCTCATTGAAATAAGCTGTGAGCTCATTAAAACATTTCTCTTTTCCTTATGTATACTTTATAAAAAATCTATTAAATATAATAATGCTGATGCATTATATATCTCAAAATTGTTGATACACGTTAGCAGAAAAAAAGTAATTCCCGTTTTTAACAAAATACTAGTTTCTACATTTTGTAAGCTTTTGCCAATCGTTTGTTAAACTTATTAAAGCATGAGCCACGTTGCACATTTCTCTGAAAGTAGTATTCCGCTAAGTTCCCATTAATTTTAAAAGATGACATAACTTTCGATGGTCTTCTCTATTACAAAATCATCTTATTATGTATGAAGTTGCCTATTCGACCAAAGTAATGTCACAGAAATACGTGTTAACATTGTTAATTTTAAAACCATTTTGTTATAACTTTTATTAACGTTTGTTTCAATACAAATTCAAAATAATGACTAATTTCACTTTTCATTATTAGATATTCAGAAAAAAGATATTGGTTATTTTTAAATATGTATAATTTCGTAGTAGTAGTATTCTCGTAGTTTTATTCTCTAATTTTTTTCAGCACGTTTAATAAAGGTAAAGTATAGATGGCAAGTATTAAAGTTAAGGAAAGAACTATGGCTATCAAAGAAAATTTTCAGAAAATAAATGAATTGGCAATGAATTTCAACATTTCAGCATAAACGAAATGAATACTCATTATTTTTAAGATTATTTATATGGAATTGACCTACCTATTGATGCCCAGTAAGTCGAGTTTCCCTATTATATTTAACAAACTGCTTGAATTAAGGTCTGTTAAAATATTATAACTTTAAACAATGCGTAAAAAAATTCCGCATTGTCAAATATTGTTTCATACTAATTCGGAAATTCGGACAATTATTGTGACCTTACACTGGAATTATGTATTTCAACATTGGTAAAGTTTGATTGTTAAAGAAAATAACTCCAATCTATCGGTGACATAACTATTATTTTTGATGATCATATTATTAGGTACACATTATTTCATGGCACGAAATACCAATCAGGAACGTTCAACTCGTATTCAAATTGATAAAAAAGTTGTTCAATAAATAAATTCATTTACTTTCTGCCACAAAAATAGACTCCGTTACCGTAAAACGCTCATACTAAAAATACGTTTCCACGATGAAGATATTTAATTTTATATTTTATAGTTTTCATACTCATAGAAATTTTAATTCTATTTCAATATCGAGGTCTCGATATTCGCCACGTTAAATTTTGAGTCAGTGTCTTTGGTATTCGTAGATGTGTACCTTTATTGCATATAAAGTTTCTTATTTTACGATATCTTAACTGAATGGTGAAAAAAAGAACCCTTATAATTTCACCCTCGTCGTCTGTATGTTCGTACGTTACCGCCAAATGCAGCATCAAAATTCCTAGAAAAAGATATCTTTTAATATTTTTGAAGTACCTTTACATTGAATTATGTTGAGATTGGGGCTAAAATTTTTTTCCGCGGCTCCATCGGAAATAAAATTGTACTTAAAAAGCGTTTTAAAATGCGATGAAATACATCTAATATCATTTTTTATTTATTATCTTTTTCGCTAGATATGAGAGTCTAAACTTTCTTCCCTCTTTCTAATAAACTTATATTCATAATATTTCTATTTGCAGTATGTGTGTAAAAATCGTCACCTTTTCTTCGACAGGTGATAATATTTCTGCAAGTCGTTAGTTTTTACCCTCATTCACTACACCAAAAGAATCACATGTTGCATTTTGACATTCTACATTTTGTGAGTTGAACTATGTGTTTTGTTATTTACCATTTAGTTATTTATAATTATATTCATAAAATAAATAACACTTTTTTTCTTATTCGGTTCCAGAATATTTTTTATTATTAAATTTTTAAAGTAATAATGTACTTTAAATCATGACATTATTACTTATGTTTCTTGCCTTGTGATCGGCCATACGAGATTGATCTATAGATGAACCCCACTAATTTAAAAAAGACGAAATAGAAATTTATGAATTTGCTAGAAGTCATCTTTTAAGCCACCGAACTAATTATGAAAATTCTTTCACGGTTGAAATGGTGATACTTTCAGGAAAGTTAAAATTTCAACAAATATAGCACGAAAAACTAATAACCGTATGCAGAATCGTCACTACAAAGGATCAATAGGGATGGACTCTGGTACCAAAAACACTGTAGATAGAGATAGATAATTGCCAGCATTATGATGTGAGCAAAGTGAACTTGCGTTTTACACGTCGATATTACGCATGTCGACACTTCCAGATCGTTCGACGCCCTCCCTCACTAAGCTTTAAAATCACTCAGAGAATATATGTCACTTAGTAATTTTAAAGCTGTGCACTAAATGTTTTAAGCTTGTGCTCCCAATCTTAAGAGTAGTATAGTTTGTTTGTTATTTAACCATAGACAACACATTCATTAAAAATCCAACAATTTTTTCTGATATATAAATTTTTACAACGTACGTAAATTCTGTGACAAAAAAACCAAATAAAACGTTGATTATTCATTTATCATTAACTCTGGGCAGTTCAACAACAACGATACTTTAATCCTAGATGAGAGAATATTCCCACAAAATATTTTTATTGAAAATATTTGCAAAAATATTTTTATTGAAAATATTTCAACATCTCTCTGAAAAGAAAATAACTCCGCTTCTGTGATGAAAATTTGTTCTCATGCGTAAGCTTCATTTACTAAGTTATTAAGTTCTCTACGTAGAAGCTAGCAACTTCAAATTAATTGAAATTGAATACATTATATTAAAGTTCTGTTTACTTTCAAACAAGAAATCATTTATTTTCCTCAATTCCCTGAAATTTGCTATAAATACGTGGACAGACAATAAGGAGAGAGGTGAGTTTAAAATATTTGTGGTAAACTTTCCAATCGATCAAAGTAAACGTAATATACTCACAACATTGTTTTCACGTATTTCCGATGACATTTTCTACATTATATTTACCGCTAAAAATTGGAAGGGGATAACACAATTTATAATCTTCCTTCAATTTTTAAGAATATAAAATTCTCTCGAAAGCAAAGCACGAACATTAATTAATATCAAAATATTAATACAATTTTTTGTCTTATATATTAATTCCTGAAATTTTCCACGTTAGTGTTTTATTTTTGGACTAGTGATTAATTTGGCTTCGATTAACTAAATTATAGTCAAGCTTTAGTTTTCGGTATCACTATTGATAAATTTAATCCATCATCGGTACGTTTAGTAAATAATTTTAATCAATACTATAGAGAAGAAATAAATAATAAATTTTTTTCAGGGGTCTAATATCCTACGTGAAAAATTATACAATGTTATGAAATCGTTTGCCAGTTGATTTGTTTGCAATAATTTCTCTTGTAAGTGAGCGCTTTGCTCTGGAATCAAAATAAAATACCCATACCGTACCATTAATCGTCACATGATAAGATAACATCGTGTTAACCTATGCAGTATGTGTGGATTAGTCATACTGCATAGGTTAACACGATGTTATCTTATCATGTGACGATTAATGGTGAAGCAATCGCTACGCCATTGAAGTCGGCCATCGCCGCCACTGCACGGTGTCTCGCAACCACCCTACTGCAGGCGAAGCGACCCGTTACTCAGCAACGAAAACGGACTTCTGAACCACCGGGGAAGCGCTGAGGCACATCCCATGTCTCTGCGTGCCTTAAGCGACCATCCTATCGTCACGCGGCCCATTTCACCTATAATTATAGCATCAACATCCCGATACCACCGAACGTATATTTACTAACAAAGGTGACCGAGAACGATTCCTGTGCCGTCGAATAGTCCGTCGCTTATCTTTCCGCTTACATCTTGATCCGAATCATTGTTCTCTATACCTTTTGTGACTCTGAAAATGTGGACCCATTTTTAATTTAATATCACGTTTTTATCACTTTTACTGTTTCTTACTTATTTACATTGATCAGTAATGAAATATTGGTATTTATTAAACCTCGCAAAACATACTCACAAGCCTGATAGCATACGAGTATATATATCCCGCTTCCGAGCTGTAGTTAATTATTTTATTCAATACTGCAGAAAAGAGATAAATAGCACATTGTTTTTCAGTTGTCTTATACTCTTCATCAACAATTCGTAGTTCGATGTGTAAAAATCGGTTGCGTTCTCTCACTTTTGAAGCTGTAACTGCGAAGTAAAGCTAAACGCTTGTACACTGACGTTTGGAATGATAGCTATTAAATATCGGCTGTTTCTTTAACTATCGAGTTCAGTATGAATATTTATTTAGTGACATCAAAGCATGTAAGCAACGGTGTTGCCTCGTCCGCTTTAGACGCAAATTACTTCACTGATCACACTTGTACCACATACAGGTCCATCTATTATAAAGACTGTTGACATAGCCCACTTATACATAAATCTTCATCCAGTAAAACATCTAAGGTTTCTCAAAACCGTTCACACCTACTGACATAGATATTTTTTTTGTTATTTTCATTATAATGAAAAAGCAAGGTACTGCCTCATAAAACTCGTAGTTTGATATAGGAGTAACGCCTGAATTTTCAAATAGATATTTTGTAAGTTTAAATAACATTCCTTTTCCTTCGCATTTTTTTTGTTTCCTACTTTTGAATGTAAATTCTATTTAGCCCCCTGAATCCATAGTTGTTCCACCAAGAGGAAAGTTTTGTTTGAGTTTTAGTTCAATTCGAGTTAAACATTTCAATCTATCTACATGCAAATACTTACTCGAGTCATTTTTTTTAATGGGTAATGTTAAGTACCTTGTTCTTTCGCTGTAAATATAGTAAGAGCGTAAAATATAGTAAATAAAAATTTTACAAACCTATCTAACATAAGCAAAACCTGTATTAAGATGGTTCTGTTTACATTAAGGCACTTACAAATATTTAAATGTATATTTATTTACATTAAACTAATTCACAAATAATAGTTTTAATTATAAAACGTAAAAACATGATGTATATTTAAACAAATTATAAGATCTAGGATAATCGTGGTATTTTCCCTAAAACCTTTGCGTTAACTTCTAAGAATCCTATTTTTTATTAGTTCTTCATTGAGTAGTTTGGGAAACAAGGAGAGGCATATTTTTTGAATTTTTTTATACATCCCGGAACATATAGTACCTAAAACTGTGAAAAAAAATTCTGTAACCTACAAACTATTCACTATGCACTAGATTAAAAAAATATATTTTCTCCCATATTTCCGTTCAAATATTTTTGAGTGTTAGCTGTTCAAATGCGCGTGGATTAATACATTTTATTTCTTTGCTAAATTTCAAGTTTTTTCGTCAAGCAGTTTCTCAGGAAAACGGCTGTGACAGGCAGACTTACAAATACGTAAATGATCTTATGAAGTTTTTGTTTTCCCTTTTGAGGTACAGTACCATAGATATACGAGTATGCGTTTTTTGCCCTACTAATATAATAAAGTGAACATGGTTTGATTTGACATATATTGCTTACCAATCATCCCCAACATGTCGGAATTTAAAGGAAAACTTTGAATAAAGTGATACTTTATATATTTCATTCTGGTTATATCAAATTAATGAAAATATTACGCTATCTGTTTCAAACAAACGATCATTTCTGACAAAACAAGAATTGTCATATTTTATGTGGGTGTTCCACGTGTGCAATAGTAGCGATATCGAAAATAATAAATTGAAAATTCGATATTTCGAAACTATAAGAATTTTCCGAGAAATAAACAATTAATTTTTAGATTATTTGTTTCCTTTTTAACTTCTGGAGGTGGTGTTAATAAATAAATACTTCAAGAAACAATGTTATTTTAAGACTTAATTTTTCCCCATTATATATCTATTGATACGTCAAAAATATCGTTAATTTCCCATAAAGAACATTAAATTTGTAATGACAATTTTAATTTTTCGATAAACATTTAATAAGGCTATTTTTTAATCATTTTGACTTAAGTAGTATTTAAGATAGTTTCGAACACGAGAGAACATATTTTATGGACTTTTTCATCAATGCTTTTGAAATAGTCTTACATGAAAATCAGCAAAAAGGGTTGTTTTTTGTAAGAATCTGCTCTTTTAATTGATACAAAACATAAAATCAACCAAACGATACAAAAAAATTTAAAAAATCACATACTTCGTTTTCACATAAATACTTTTGTATACTAACTGTATTGGTTAATATGCTTTGTCAATGTGCTAAATTGTCTATGGAGAAAAACGGGTGAATACTTGGATGCACTAATAGGTTTTTTCCTTCTGAGTCTGAACGAACTCTGATAAAAGTTAAAGAAAATACTTTTTTTTGTAGGAAAACCGAAGTATATTACCTATAATAAAATGCCTATATCATCGAAAACCTATATGATCGAAGTTAGCTTCCAAAATATCTACAAATTTCAATGTATACATACATCAAACGCTAATAAAAACTTGATTTTTTGGATAATTTAAATTCAAAATATTTGTCCTTCGTACTTTGTTTCTCGGTACTACTTTTGTAACAGTATAAGCAATATATAATGGCAACAAAAACCGTACGAAATTCTCTTTCTGAGAAGCATTTGTCATCGCCATTGTTATTTTTTGCATGTGTCAGTTATACTTGTGCGTTTTACTGTTCTTTACATTTTAAATACTTTTGCGTGGACAAACTAACACGTATAGATGATTTTACTCGTACACACATTTCATCACGAAAGAATAAATATTAATTGATTATTCTGAAATTTTATTTTTACCTTCAATATATTGTAACAAAAAATGTAGGCAACACCTAACAAATATGTATAAATAAATTTAACAATACCTGAGATGGTACCAATAAACAGAAAATTGTCAAAACGTTTAAAGTCATCAGTCACAATTTTGAGGAAATTGTTCACTAAACAATTCCCATAAATATATTTGATATTTGAATACTTTGGTTGTAAATTATTGCTTTACAGCTATAAAACTATTCCTTATTAAATTTTCCGACGAAATATTAGGATTTACCTTAAAAAAATATTAAATACATTTGAAAAACATAATGTAAGTAAACTTTATTATGTCATTTGTGCCAGAAATTTCAAAAGTGCTATATAACTTTGATATTAAAAAAAAACTTTGTCCAAATTTGTATGGAAGTACGTATAAAGTAAGCATACCGTAGTTATCCACATCTTTTGTCGATGCGAGTGAAGCGATGGAAATTTTAGTTAAAAGTTGATTGTTAACTCGGAAAAATTATTTATTTATGCTTATTTGAATATAATTTTATAATACTTATTTGACGCGATAAACTAAGAAAAATTCTAGCCGTCATTTACACATGTAAGATACGTTAAACTGTTTTAATACTTTGCTACTTATTAAAGAAATATCTACCTACTTACGTCAATACATATTAGCCTAAAACTATAAATAAAGGGATATGCCCAAATTTTAAAGGTTCTTTATTTTTTTTTGTTCAACCCTAAAATGAAACTTCAAAATTTGTAGTCACAAGATCAATGAAATATGAGACATTGCGTTTAAAATTTATACGATATTGTAGCAAGAACAGTATCCAGCATCCAAATAAAATAAGATATAGCGCAGAGATGACTTGTGAGGTGGAACAGAGCTATATCATCTCATTGTACACATTCTGAACTATTGAGTATGTTATCAAATTTAGTTATCAGAAATATCTGAATGAATTAAAAATAAAACAAAAGTGGGCCGGATGGTAAATAAACAGCATTACAAAAGAATATTCTAGTCATTTAATATTAAAGCCTTATTCTTTTAAAACACTGTAATTGAAGTTTTACATTGTTGTATTTAAATTATTATGAAAATAGTACCAAATAAAAATTCGGTTGATATTGACCAAGGTACGAAATTTATTAAATTCTTTTTTAATAACGTTCAAATTAATGAACACGAATCGCAGTTTAACCAATATATTATGTATACGTTCATCCGTTTATGTAAAGTTGTCGAACGTTTAAAAATGGCATTTGAATTTATTGCTAAACTAATCTCTCTTAGCCTAAATGTGCTCAATTTTATAGAATAAATGTGCAAATAAATGGTCCTTACATTTGTAACAGAGGATAGATAAGAAGGAAGGTAAAGTTGAGTCCTTTTATTATAGCTATATTTGTTTGCTTATCTGTGTTGACTAAGCCTTATTAAAACTTGCTTTACAAAGTAGAATATCTTCAAAAATATTATGTTCGCTTTCTTATGTTTAAAAGTGAAGGTTGCAATTCGTTTGATAAAATGAACAATACAATTTTTATTTTATTTATCTACTCTACAATTTTTTAGGGTTCCGTATCGAAGCAAGAAGACCTCATAATATCTTATCACATCCGTCCGCCCTTTCCTCACAGACTCAACGTTTCTGCAGCCTTATACCCATACATAAAATTTTCCAAACGGATATTTCACGGGGAAATCTCAGTTAACATGTAGCAAGATATTAAAAAATTAATGCCGCAACGAAATATTTTTTTCACGCATTACATGGAGTAAGATACAACTGGATAGGTCTTTTGAAATGAAATTGAAGTTTCATTTTCAACCTTAAATTTGAAAAATGTGAAAAATAACAAATATGAGTGTTTCATCAGAACTATAAAATAAATTTATTTAAATTAACTTACGTCAACAACTTCAATGAAGTTTATTTCTATTCGGTAACGTGCTTGATCTGTTCTAGGGTTCGGTATCTTAAAATGAGAAACGAAATCCTTACAACATCCATATAAGATCACGTAATCTGTATGTAAATCGCAACTATTTTTCTCACAAACCGATTGATGTAGAAACTGGAAATTTTGCGCAATAATAAGACATATTAACAAGCATATACAGCTAATACTAATAAAGATGCAATTGTAAATTTTAGGAACGAAAAATTAAGCATTCTTTTTTTAAACTCATTTTAGGTATTATAAACTTATTTTAGGTATTATATTTTCAGGGATATACTGAAAAACAATATGTCCCCGCCCCTTAATTTCTGAAAGTACTCAACCTAAAGTTATGAAAAATGAGGGGTTTTCTGAAGTCCATGCAAAAGTTATAAGAAAACTTTAGAGATGATTTGGATGTCAAAATTTTTGAAATATTCCCTATGTTTTTAGGTTCACAAGAAATATAGTAGGCAATGCGTTTACATTTTTCTCTTTCCAAAGCCGATTTTCATAGAAACCGTGCGATGAAGAAATCTAAATTTTGGCATAGTAATACATTGTATTAACCCACATATTTAGTATAAGTTTTACAATACCAGCTTTTTAAAATATTCGTATCTAAATTAAAGGGCAGCTAAATAAAAATCTTTAAGTGAATATTTATTTCCCATTTAGTATGTCATGTTGAGTGTCATAGGAAAGGCTTGTTATGAAGAATTTGATTTTTTTTTCTCAATTTTAAATTACTTTTTTAGAAAAATATTCTAATAAGTATGCAAAAATACAGTACATCACCACCTTTTTCCGAAATTATTATGCCGAAAATAATAAAAAAAGAATTCTAGTTGGTAAAACTTGACTAGACGATAATAATAAAACTGTATTAAATTTTCACTTTCTGAAATATGTACCATTTTTTAAGCCTATAAAAATATAGTACATAATACGTATAAAATATATTTACGTTGTGAGAAAATAATATTTTAAATAGTTTAAAAGAAATAATATGTACACTTAAATATCTATAAATGCCGAAATATGAACCGAACCATCGTTGCACAAAAACTGTAATAAAGCCCAAGTACTACTCGTACTTGGGCTTTATTACAGTTTTTCTCTAAACGAACTAACTTCCAGTTAAAAAAACACTATTTATTTTGCCAATATTTAAAAAACAATAGTTTCATTTACACCACGTTATTAGAGAATCAGTAAATAATTTTCAGTACAAATTTTCAAAAATAGTCTTGGAAATTGAATTCCTCCTAGTGTCACAAAAACTTCTCTTTTAGTATCTCCATTCACATCCTATGCCTTTCAATTTTCAAATTACAGAGTCATGTCATATTAGGCTTAGGACTCTTTTCAAAAACTTTGAAAATTATTTCATCAATTTGTTTTATATTGCACACAAATAGCATATTTAAATGCAGTATGTAGAAGTAAGTTTTGTGGCTATTATAAAACTGTAATTAAAGTTAAATAGATAAATACGACTGATGTATATTTATATTTTCATCTTTAATGAACCATTTGTATAAAAATTCTTTTTAAGTGTTCCAAATTTGTTAGCATGAAAAAATAGCGGAAAAGAATGAATAGAAACAGAACACGAAATTTTAACCCTTTTTATGCATTTTTTGGATATAAGATATAGATCCGATTTCTTTACTGATATGTATGTGTGTGTGTGTGTGTATGTATACACTATATAAAATTAGGAAACTTTTTTTTAAATAATACCACTTTTTTTTGGATATACAAAAATTGTCATAAGTCATTTACATGAAAATGCATTAACACGAAAATTATATTTTGATAACCGTAAGAAATGTGGTAATATTGCATGATTCCTCTTTTAGCGATGGATAGTGAATTTGACTTATCTACTCATTATTCCCTCAAATATTACATTTTATAAAAAATATTATTTTCGATTTTAAAAATAAACTTGTCGGAATAACCATTAATCCGATATTTTTTATTTGTCGTTTAGATACATTATTATTCGCTTCTTATTATTAAAATAATATTAATTTTAATTGCTTATTTCAAATTCAATCTTTATTGATTATTTATTATTTACTATGGCAACCCGTGATACATTTTTTCTCTATATATTTTTTAAAGTTTACTTTGACGCAACAGTTGATTGGTTTAATACCATTTTATTACGTTAAATGATTTGTAATTTGTGATATTGAGTGAGTGAAATTACGAATATTATGTCGTTTTTTAGTGCTAGTAGAATATGGTATTAGTATGCCGAATGTCATTATAATAGCCCTGATACATCGAACGTTATCCGACAACCAAGTCTTGTTACGATCAAATCAATATAGGCGGATAACCTGTCATTTTAAAGATATCAGATGATACTACTCCAAAAATATCGTTAAACATGGAAGAAAATGTCCTAACTCATTTCATAAGGAAGCAAAATTCGAATACCAGACGCACAACGTAGATAA